>CM025786.1:55697952-55744788 GCA_014636745.2 Centella asiatica
TTCCTATAGAAGTCGTTAATGGAGTCAGTATTCCTGAAAAGCTTGTCGCAAAGACAACTGATGAAATGACGATAGAGGAAAGAGAAAAGGTGAAAAAGGATCTTAAGGTTACTTGAATTCTGTTTGTTACAACTGTTTTCCAGTAAGCCTTATAAGTTTTAAAGAGAGAAAAGTTTCAGGTGTTTGTATTCATCCCCCCCTTCTACAAACATTTGTGCTTATATTGCACTAACAATACTCTTATCAAAGACAAGTCCAAAACTGACAGTCGACTTCAAGCCCTTGAAGCAAATATTCTACTCCTGATCCAAAAATAAGACCGAATGGAACAGCTACTGATGCAGGCAATTCCAAATCTGGCCACCTCCTCTCAACCCAAAGATGCTAATGTCAAAAAGGGGGAGAGTGGTCCATCTAATGTTCCTGTACAAAAGCAAAAGTCTGGTCTTGTCCTTGATGCAGAATTGCAAGCAATGTTGGACAGGATCCTAAAGAAACATTCGGATCTTGAAGCAGCAACAAAAGCAACAACAACATAACTTCCAACAACAACAACAACAGTAGCAGCAACAACAGTAGCTTCTCCTTCTTCCTCTGCACAAGCCCCTACAATCAAAGACAAAGGCAAGGGGGTTATGGTTGAAGATTCAAAGAAGAAAACCACTACTCAACCAGGACAGCCCAAGCTACTGGGGGATGCCATGAAGACAGCTCACTTTCCCACTCCAGTTGAACTGATAGTGGATGGGAAAGTGGAGTTGGTCTATCCTCAAGAACAGAAACTGATAGAATCTGATGCTCTACTAGCTCAGAAACTTCAAGAGGAGGAGGATATGGCAGCAGCTAGGGAGGAGGAGGAGATAAAGAAGAAGAAAATATTTACAAGGAGATCAAGTGCACAGAAAGCAGCCATAACCAAGAAGAAAAATAAAGAGATAGAAGAGGCAGAGAAGAAGTCAAGAAGGAAACCTTTGGTCCAGGAATCTGCAAAGAAACCTGTGATCAAGGCAACTATTAAGAAGCCTACCTCTCAAGATCCTCCAAGGTCAACTGAGACTGCTTTGGTGGCTATGAGTGGACCAACAAAGCCACAAACAGTGTCATCAAAGAAGTCTTACAAGGTTGAAATGGCTAGTACAGAAGAAATCATCAAAGCCTTGAAGAAAACTACAAAGAAGATTGATCTGATAAAGGGTAAAAATAACAAAGATTTTTTCCATGTCTTTTTGAAAGATGGAGAGTCTTTCAAATTTGAGAAGCCAGCCTTGGAGGGACAAACTAAAGAAAATCTGGAGTGGTTGCTGACTGTTGTGCTTGAGACTTCTGATCTTAACATGGATCTTCGAAGCCAGATTCAAAAGGTAATGAAGGTGAAGCATAAGGTGGATACAGTGTCGGAAGCTAATCCTAAACCTCTAGGATTATGGTATGAGACTTTCCATGGAGAGAAAGTTTTCTTTAACTATAATAGAGACATTAATAGTGTCTGTGAGAGACACATCAAAGGATTTATCAGTCTACTCAAGGATGCTAAAGAAGAAGTTGAATTGATACTGAAAAAGCTGTTGATAGACAGACTGGAGTTGCTGAGGATAAATAGAAAAGATAGGCTGGAGTTGCTAAAGAAAAAATAAAAGGTAAACTGTTGTGTTGGAAGGTATGTTGTTTGTTAAAATAAGTTTTAATTTTTATTATTGTTTTTGAAGCCAGACTTATAAGATTTAAACTTGAGTCTTGGTGGAAGCTGAACAACAGATCAAAGATCTTAGTTCAGAATACATTTGTAGTTAGCAATTCTTTATTCTTTTTCTAAGTAATTGTAATGTTGAGTTTTGACATCATCATCAGCCTTGAAATTATGCTTATCATTCTGATATTCATAATTAAGGGGAGATTGTTATGTTTTAGAACATTTGATGATGATTGTCTTTAGATTACTTAGAGTACAAATGTATAGAAAGTGTTAATTAGTAACGCTGAAGTTTTGTAGCCAGCAATTATCTCTTTGTTTGTAATTTATTCATTCTTTGTAAAGAGATATAATTATTTCTTATTTGTAAGTAACTGCTAGAATGGAGTATCAAAGCTTCAGTGAGTCAAAATGTGTGTTTGATCCGTTGGAGTTTACAAAAAGGCTTGTTGGAGACTAGGAAAACTTGTTAGAGACTAAGGATTTTTTATCTATCAGAGACTAGTTTTGCCTGTCGGAGACTAAGGCTTAAGTCATCAGAGACTAAGTCTAAAGGAGTCGGAGACTAAAGCTTACGTCATCGGAGACTAAGATTAAAAGCATCAGAGACTAAGCTGACGTCATCAGAGACTAAGCTTCAAAGCATCGGAGACTAAATAACTCTATCGGAGACTACACAATCTGACGTCATCAGGGACTAAAAGCACCAGAGACTAATTGATGACGTCACCAGAGACTAAAGATGAAGCATCAAGGACTAATCGTAATTTATTTCCTGAGAGATATAGAGTTCGAATTAAAAAGGAATGTCTTCTACGTAGTTCAAGATATTATTGAAGATGTAGCTGGTAAGGAAACTAACCAGAAATCTCTTCCTAATAAAAAAGGAAAGATTGTATTTGATTCGAATAAGGAAGCTGAATCAATATTGATTCAGGATAGAAAAACTAAAAATTCAGTTAGAAAGAGAAGCTGTAATTAGGTTTACAGAGAATTATAATTCGAAGCTATATAGGTTTTTTATAGTTTGTATCTTTTCCTATACAGAATAGAAAAGAAGCTGACAATCATATTATTGTGATTGTTAGAATTTATAATCAGTTGTGAAATCAATATAGCAATTGTTTATAAATTGATTCGTGTTCTTGTTCTTTATTTCCGCAAGTTATAATTAATTTCTTGAAGAACAAGTAATCGAAAAGAGTTCAAAGAACTTGTATTCAACCCCCCCCCCCTCTACAAGTTCTCGGCTATCTCACTGGGAAAACAGTAGTTGAAGTAGAAGAAATAGGAGGTTGTGAAGGAGATTGTGTTATAGTGTTTACCAGGCTGTGGAAGCACAAATGACTTATTTGTGTATGCCTTCTTGTTGATTTCAATGAACAATCTTTTGGTCTGCTTAAAGTATTGGATTGTCACATCAATGTTCTCAATAGAGATGTTTGGCAATTAAGAGTTAACGAGCATCATAAGAAATCGCACATAATAACCTCTTATTTACTAGATGTTTTCTCACATACTTTTATTGTTAAGTCATAAAAAATAAGCTTTCCTATATTTATTTTAACATTTTTAAGTAGTGCCAATCAATTCAAAATCACACTCCCAACTCAGTACTGCCCTTGATGTACCTTAAGATTCTTTTCGCTGCAATAAGATGAGACTCGTTTGGGTCAGCTTGATATCTTGCACAAAGACATGTTGCAAACATAATATCAAACCTACTTGATGTCAAGTACAACAGTGAAATAGTCATTCCCCTATAAGTCTTTAGATCAACTTTCTTTCAATTCTTATTAGGGTTAATCTTGGTTGCTATGGCCATAGGTGTCTTCACTACTTTTGAGTCCTCCGTGTCAAATTTCTTGAGAAGTTTTTTGGCATGATGAATGTAAATCCCATCAGTGGTTTTTTTAACTTGAAGTCCCAAGAAATAAGACAGCTTACCCATTATGCTCATTTTATATTTTCTTTGCATGAGCTTGGAGAACTTCTCACATAGCTTAGTATCAGTGGATCCAAAACTGATACCATGAACATAGATTTGTACTGAGATAAGATGACCTTGGTGTTGTCTAAAGAACAATGTTTTGTCAATGATACCTCCTGTAAACTTGTTTTCCACTAAAAACTTAGACAGTGTGTTATACTAAGCTCTGGGAGCTTGCTTCAATCCATAAAGTGCTTTCTCTAGCTTAAAGACATGATTTGGGAATTTAGAATTTTTCAATCTTGGAGGTTGTTGGACATACACCTTCTGTTCCAATATCCCATTGAGAAAAACACTTTTTATATTCATTTGATAAACTTTGAAGTTTGAATGTGCTGCATAGGCTAAGAAAATTCCTATAGCCTTAAGTCTGGCCATTGGTGCAAAGGTCTTATCAAAGTCAATCCCTTCCTCTTTTAGATATCCCTTTGCCACCAGTCTTACCTTGTTTCTGATGACAATGCTAGCTTCATCCATCATACTCCTAAATACCCACTTGGTGCCAATGACTGTTCTATATTTAGGCTTAGGCAACAACTTTCATTCTTGATTTCTTTCAAATTGATTTAACTCTTCTTGCATGGCCATGATCCAATCATCATCTTGCATGGCTTCTTCAAATTTCTTCGGTTCAGTTTGAGAAAAAAAACAAGCATATAGGCATTCATTATATGTAGTTCTTCTAGTTTGCACTCTTTGGCTAGGATCACTAATGATCAATTTTGTTGTATGGCTCCTAGACCATTTAGGCTTAGGGGGAGTCTGGATGAACTTGCATGATATTCATTTCCTCCCCCTAAGTATGTTCTACTAGCTTTTGAGATAACTCCCCTTGAATTTATGCTTAAGTCATGGTTAAAGTTATCCCCTGATAGTGCATTCCCTGATGGATTATCCCTTGATAGAGTATTCCCTAATCTGTTGTCCAGGTAATTGACTCAATACATTGAAGGGGCTTCTTAGTTTCTTGGATTGACATCAAGGATGTTTAGATTCTCCATTTGATTGCACACATCAGCTTCTAAGTCTTGATCATCAACATCTTCTTCATTTTCAAATCTGAGCTCTTCATGAAAACAAGGGTCTTCAAGGCCAGAAATTTCTTGATCATCAAAAGCTACATTTATAGACTCCATCACAACATGGAGTCTTTTGTTGCAAACCCTGTAGGCCTTGGATGTTAAGGAATGACTTAGGAAAATTGCTTCATCAGCCTTCAAGTCAATTTTTCCTATATTTTCACCAAAGTTCCTCAATATAAAGCATTTGCAACCAAAGACATGTAGGCACTTGATGTTTAGCTTCCACCCTGTCATTAGCTCATATGGTGTCTTTGTGATAGCCCCAATTTTCCCGACTAGAGACCAGTGTCATTAGTTTAATATTAACTGTTGAGACCTGGGTCCTTAGTGGAAAATTAAGTCGTCAAAGGGGGTACAAAAGAGCTAACACACAAAACCACTTTCCTTCATATTAATATTTAAGACAGAGTACACTTAGTGATTATTACAAACATTATTTTAGCAGCGGAATAACATAACCTTTCTCAAAAGTAAGATCAAACCAAACCAAAAATCATATTTATGAGCCCCAAACAGCCAGAACCTACTGGTACTGACACGACCTTTCCTTACCCCTGGAACTTTCTCCTTTCTCGGGTTTAACTGAAAGAGAATCAAGCAAGTATGAGCGACTAAAGCTTCGCAAGTAATATAATATAGGACAATTAAAATAAATAAAGATTTGAAATTAATTTGAAATATCATTTTTTTTAAGACAACGTTAAAATAAATTTTGAAAACTCAACTATTGAATTTATGTGGGGAGAATCCATATTTTTAGATAGAAGAAAGGTTGGCAATATAATGCTTCTGAAATGAAGAAATTAGAAATGAAGCAATAAGAAGGAATCCACATAAGCTCTCTCTTGACGTCTTTCAGTACTATGACTTACTTGATGACCTTAACTCTGTTCAGCACTATGGCCTACTGAGAATATCCCTACCCACTTGACAATAGTTGGCCAGGTCTATCTCAATGTGGTCTTCTATTTACATACGTATGACATTTAGTAGATTTAATTACATCTCTTGCTTATATAAAGTGGATAGATCTCAACACCTTAGTGGGAATTACAAGGCGATCACACAGCATCCTTGTAATCTCATCTTAGAAAGGGTCTCGACTTCCCAGAGAAGATTACCAAGGCGATCACATAGCATCCTTGTAATTTTGCACTGAGGGACACAAGGTATTTATACAACTAGCCTTGTAAAGAACGTTAAAGTAAATGAATTTTGACGCCTCAATGAAGATTACCAAGGCGATCACACAACATCCTTGTAATTTTGCATCGAGGGTCGCAAGGCATTCACACAGTTAACCTTATAGAAGTTATACGCATGGAAACATATAAGATGATTGTAAGCTAGTTAGAAGTAGTCAAGTATTTAAAAATAAGTTTTAGTTCAAGTTTGAACGAGTAACCTTTATTCTCTATCAGTACCTATACGGAACATTTATATATACGTATGAAGAAAGCTCAAATATATGCATAACATGCTTTAACGCTGATCGAGTCAATGGATCAACGTCTAATTGCAATAAGCATCTTAACACATGTATGCTTGTATAAACAACTCTTATATGCTGAAGAATAGTAAGCATATCATTTGCAAGAAAATCATGTATAACGGAACAATTGAGTTATACGTTTGGAAGAGTGATAAACACATTACTTATAAAATCATGGAAAGACAGAGATATATGTTGTAAGAAATAACAAACATATTACTTGGCTTGACTGGGGTGACAACGTACGATAGGTCTAAGTGTTTCTTGCGAGTTCTGTTTTATATTTCATAAATGATTAAATAAATTAGAACTATAGCTATGTAATAAGGTTATAATATTTAAATCATGCTAAGTCGACATCAGGGGATGAACTATATTTATCTGGGGATAAGCTTTATGCTATCAGGGTATAGCTCACACCCATCAGGGGATAACTATCAGGGGATATTTTACTCATCAGTGGATATTTATCATCAAGGGATAAATTACTCGTCGGGGGATAAATTATCCATCAGGGGATAACTACCCGTCAGGGGATAACTACCCGTCAGGGGATAACTACCCGTCAAGGGATAACTACCCGTCAAGGGATAACTATCAAGGATTGACTTTCGGTCATCAGGGGGAGAATTTGTTCATCGCCAAACTTGTTGGTAATCTATTTGACTACCACCAAACTCACTTGGTTGTCGCCAAACTCATCAGCGGATAAATTATTCATCAGAGACTAATAAATTTTATTCATCAGAGACTAAATTTGTTGGAGTGTATGCCCTAGGGGCCAATTTTGTAATGATTGTGACACTATATTTATGTTATGTTTTGGTTAAATGATAATTTCTTTTATTATGTTTTATTTACTATGTTATATAAATGTTAACATAATAAATGTCCTTAGAAGAATGATACTAATTATATGGATTTAAGTATGTGACTTGAATATGAGATCATATAAGTATGTTATATATATCACTATTCTTAAATGTCCCTTGTCGAGTATTATGGTTAGTGGGACAACAATAATAGATTGAGACTAGTATGTGGATTGACTGATGGTCACATCTCATTGGTTATAAATATATACGAGATATATTAAGTTAATGCATAGGTACATGTTAGAGAACAGTGTACTGGACAGACCCACCATGAGAATTCTACATAGAGCATTATGCTATGTGTCATAAGTAATTCTCATAGTGACAATGATGTAATGGTCGTTCGACTTGAAGTCATGACATTTCTACATAAGGAGTTATGTGTTTTGTCATTGCCAAAAGTCACCTTTAACCGGGTGGACGATAAAGGTGATTGTTGGATGCATCATGAGTTATGTGAGAAATGAGAATGATGTAGATGGAATTTAACCCTCCTATAAATTAGGGGTGATATCTATAGGCCTCTTGATTGAGTGAGACTATGAAATGCATGGCATGCTTAAATAGAGATTTGTTTCATATGGCCTACTCATTAATCAAGAAAACTGAGATTAAATTGTGAAGAGAATGACACATCCATGCCTTGAATTTAATCTTAGATATCAAGGTTAAAAGGATTAAATTACATTGAAACATTGGTCACGAAAAGGTTGCGTCGAATCAACGACTTTATTATTACTTGGGTAATAATGATGTATTACTAGATGCCACTCACTGTTTATAATTTTATAACATGATTTAAAATTATTGCCAATGTAAAAATAACCTACAGGGTCGCACACTAAGAACATTCATTAAGGAGATATAATTTAAATATCAGTGATTATAATATACCAATAAGATTGATTTTATTTGAATCACGACTTTAAATTATATGTATGTAATCTATATATAGTAGAGTCCCTTGGAAGAAAATATGAATATATATTTATTTGTATATATATATTAATTAAGTGAGACTTGATTAAAATATATAATAAATATAAAATTCAGATTTTATTCTCCTAATTAGATTAGGGTTTGGAATTACTCTATACACAACTATATATAGGATATATTAGTTGTTCCATCTAATATACGCTTTCTAAAAAAAACCCTAGCCACTCATAAGAAAGAGACTAGAGTTGAGAGAGAGAGAGAGAGAAACAAATTCAACAGCTAGTACTACAATTCTCCTTGCTTCGGATCGTTAGACGATTCGTGGGGTGTTTGTGTGGATACCGTAGAGGCGCCATCCAGTTGGATTGCGTTAAAGATTTGGAGACGTTCAACAATCTCATCAAAGCTTCAGATTCTGCAAGTTGAATCGGTAAAATCTTAAATCATCTGTATTAAATTGTTTTGCATGGATCCTTGGGTTAGGGTTTCATTTTTTTTTTTGTTTTAAATCGTTTTTCCGCTGCATTTTATTTGTCAAAACCCTACAAAATTATCTTTCAATAACTAGAATAACTCATCAGTGGATAAGTTATTCATCAGAGACTAACAAATTTTATTCATTAGAGACTAAATTATCCTCCGGTAGCTAAAATAACTCATCAGTGGATATTTATCCTCCGCTATAATGAACATATATTTGTTTTACCTTTTGTGAATATTAAAAAGACAAAATATAATCTTTTCAACATATAAAGGATGGTAAAGTTATAGAATTCTTTCTTGAATAGAGATTACCTATGCGGTTGATCTCTTATGAGAAAATTATCGGGAAAAGATTATATCTAGGTTATTTTAGGTTTCATGCAACCTTTTCTTTAAATGATCTAATAGTTGAAATAAATAACTTGCTAAAAGCTTTTTTAAAAATTACCTTGCAAGCTTCTACTTCTGTAGTATACGCTGAAGAGATATTATTTTGAAGTGAGAGTGTTTAAGGATGAGGAGTAGTAGGCAAGGGTCATTCTATTTATAGGAGAGTCAAGGGGAGTCAAAATATCTGGTGTGAGATATTTCTCACTTAAGATTAACATCAGACGTGAAATTTACTAAACTACTAAAATATACTAACAATTATATAATTGTTATACTTACACGTAAGGATAAGCTACTAATATGTGGCGGCCCCGGAAAATCCCCCGAGCTGGGCCTCGGGCACTGTCAACAATTTGGGTGACAACCCCCAAGATCCCCAGGCTGGAACCCCAGGCTACGCCAGAAAACAAAGATAACACCACATAACAGTGACAAAAACATCATAGCCAAGCATTTACATTATTCGTATGAAACATACATTCTCAAACATCAAAATAAAATCTTAAGGTTCACATCTTCTACAAAACCTCAAAGCTTGAAAATAAACAAGCTGCAGCGGAAACTAAACTTTAGATGGCCCATCTGGCCTTACAACCTAAACATTTCTATAATGGCTTTCCGTTTCACTTCCCTTTAAAAGCCATCCATAGGAGAGAACTCAAGAAGCTCTCACTATGCCATTTTCTCGTTTCCTTTATTAGGCGACTCGTCCTTCTTGACATAACCTGTAAAACATTTCATAACATTCTTTAAAATAAATCTGGATTTGCCCTCTCTTCATCAGATAATGCATCACCTGACCAGACTGATCACTATCTGACTTCCTTTAACAATCAAATTTCATCCCAGCTGGTCAGCCTGGTCATTTGATTCCATCATTTGACATACGTAGTCACTTGCAGAAAACATTGGTCTACAAGGGTCCGATTACCGATGCCTCGGTCTCTTATTCCCTATCATCATTGGCCTGAATACCAGGCGAAAGCATTCAACAACCCCTTAACTTCCTATATGGATATATCTTCTTGTAAACATTTTCTTGTTTTAAAAACCTTGGCGTGCTTAACAATTAAAAGCAGCGACTGCCAATAACCTTGGTGTGCTCAACAAATAAAAGCAGCGACTGCCAATAACGTAACTATATATCCATACGGGACATGCTCTGGTGTGCATACAAGATCATGACCTGCAACACCCTTACATCATCTTCATCATCTTTTGGTGTGCTAGCAATTTTAAACAACTAGCTATCACCCAATAACACATAGCTCAACAATCAACATCTTTTCACGTACATCGGATCAATGATCGTATGTTACTTAATCATAAAAGAGCTCATCATCTTGCATAGGCATTAACATCATTCATTTATGTAAATCGAAATAATGATTCTACGTAATCAGTAAGTAAAAGAAAGTGGAATGAGTATATACTTGCCTTGGTCCTTAGCTAGAGTCAATATATTGGTTGCAATAGGGTTCTGTAAAACATCATTATTGGTATAACATGAGAAATCCATACTTTGGAAGATGATTATGCAAAATAGAGAATGATCATCAGGGCACAAAGTTGCCTGTCAGGGAATATTTTACCCGTCAGGGGATGCACTACCCATCAGGGAAAGATTCACCTATCAGAGGATAATTCACCCGTTAGGGGATAATTCACCCGTCAGGGAATAGTTATCAGGGGAGGACTTACCCATCAGGGGATAATCTTGTTCATCGCCAAACTCGTCGGGTGACAACTTGTTCAGTGGCGAACTCCCCAAGTCATCGCTGAACGCATTAGTGGATGATTTGTCCAATGCCAAACTCCTCGGTGGATAAATGTCCAGTGCCAAACTCACTTGTTCAGTGCGAAACCTGTAGGAGACAATACATAGATGCTCATCAGAGACTGATGACGTCATCTTAACCCATCAGAGACTAAGCCTGACGTCATCAGAGATTATCATGAACTCATCAGAGACTGATGACATCATCTTAACCCATCAGAGACTAAGGCTGATGTCATCGGAGATTAATGTTAACTCATCAGAGACTGATGACATCATCTTAACCCATCGGAGACTAAGGCTGACGTCATTGATGACTAATGTTAACTCATCAGAGACTGATATTATCTCGTCAGAGACTAACATTATCTCATCAGAGACTGATCATAGAACTTGTCTCTAATAAAAGGAAGTCTTCCAAAATCAAGAACGATTTCTAGTGAAGAACAAACTCAATCTAAGATACATAATCATCCCTTTAATAACTCAAAACACCATACTCTTTAACAACTTTATTCTTTCCTAAAGACTTAGCATATACAGTGAATATTTTCGGATGCTACGTAAAAATGAAAAAATAGAGTAGAACATAAGATTCTTACCTCTTTGGTTGACGAGAGAAAACAAAGCTTGTCTGAAGGTAATCGCCCAGAAGAGAGAACTTGAAATTATATGGAGATGGTAGGTTTAAAGAAGAACTTTAGGAGAGAAAATTTTAGCAAAGAGATTAAAATGTTATCTCCGAATGAGGTATTTATAGCATGTTGAGATTTAGCTTTGAGATAAAATCATTGGTTAATAAAACGGCTACTCATCATGATTCTTAACAGCTGGATATATGTAATAAGCAGTTGTTGTCCTTCATGCACATAAGCTAGTCACTTAAGCAGCTTACTAATCTAATTAATATACGTACACATGATGTAATCATTCTTACGTACGCCATTCTGAACAGCAAGAGACTTACTAGTTTAGATGCTTATATTCCTTCAAGCAATTACAATTGTTACCAAACATATAAACATAATTTGTTTGTCCTTCTAACCAACATCCAAACAAATTATAACTCTTTAATGGGTCCAAAAATATTTAGACATTCAAAAACATCATATATTAACAATACACGTTAATAAGAAAACAATTATGAGTGAATAAATTATTTATAGATAAACAAATTTTCCAGGTCGTCATATAATAAGTGTCAAATGGTAGTACCTACTACTAATGACTCAACTCTTGAAATGCTTACTCATCAAGAAGGATTTCAACATATGCAATGCTTCATCATACTGGGTAACTTATTCAGCCTTCTCTTGCATAACGATAGTAATAGTAAATTATATTACTATTACATAATTTAATCGAGATAGTATCTAACACTAAAAATCATTTCTTTTGGTATTTATAAATAAAATAATTGCTCATGCTCATAAATAAATTTTACTAAAATTTACTTATTAATATTTTAAATGTTATACAAATAGTTACACAAATTTGGGGTGCTACAGTCTTGTTGTGAGCCTTATTGATCAGAGAACTATTTTGAGTGAAGCAAGTAGTGGATATTGCTTCAGCCAAAAAGTAGGTTGGAATTTTGGCCTCTGCTAACATTGCTCTAACAACTTCTATCAGGGTTTTATTCTTCATTTCCACTACACCATTCTATGGAGGAGTTCTTGGAGCTGAGAATGTATCACTAATGCTCTTCTCCACACAAAACCCATCAACAGATGCATTCTTGAATTAAGTTCCATTATTAGTCCTCAAAATCCTAACCACTAACCTAGATTCAGTTTCAACTTTCTTTACATGGTCAATGACTTGTTGAGGCACCTTTAATTTAGCATGTTGGAACATGACCCAAGTGTATAGTCATCTACAATGACCAATGCAAATTTCTTGTTTGATACTGAAATTATGTTCACAGGACCAAATAGATCCATATGTAGCATTTGAATTGAATCTTTGATCATTGTGACTTCTTTGCTAACAAAGGATGATCTCCTTTGCTTCCCTTGTTGGCAGGCTGAGCATAAACCCTTTTGAGTAAACTCCTTTTAAGGTAGTCCAGTCACCAATTCTCTCTTCACTAGGTCATTGATAGTCTTGTAGTTCAAGTAAGAGAGCTTCTTGTGCCATAATTTGCTCTCATCAAGGGTTGTTTTGCTATAAAAACATGAGGCTCCATTTACTGAGCCAAAATCAGCAACATAAAGATCTTCTTTCCTAACCCCTGACAAGACCAGCTTTCCTTCATTTTCATTTGAGATTAAGCACATGTCTCCTTTGAATGAATCCCTTGTCACATAGTTGACTTATGCTTAATAAATTTTGCTTTAGCCCATCAATAAGTGCTACTCATCAAATGAGGCATTCCCATTTACTGTCATCACCAAATGATATTACTGGACCAACCTTCATAGTGAACTATGTGAGCATGACTTTGTTTCCTGTCATGTGTCTTGAACAGCCACTGTCTAGAAACCAGACTTGCTTACTTTGAACCTTTTTCCCTACACACAAAGATCATTTAAACTTTTTTTTGGTACTCAAGTGGATTTGAGTCCTCTAGATTTAGTCATAGTTATTGGTATAAAAGTCTTTTCATTAATTTTCACTTTTGGTTAAGGAAAAACACACTTTCTCCTGTTTAGGAGCTTCACATAATGCTTTAGATTTGTCAACTACATTAATTTTTTTTACCCTTAGGGGTGCATGCATGAACAATGCTTTAGATGATAGTAGATTGTGGATGACTACACCAGCTATACTTGGGTCAAGTTCCAACATCTAAATTAGAGGTGCCTCAATAAGTCATTGACCATGTAAAGAAAGTGGAAACTAAGTCAAGGACAGTGGTTAGAATTTTGAGAATACACAATGAAACTGAAATCAAGAATGTAGTTGTTCACAGTTTTTGTGTGGACAAGGGCATCAATCATACATTTTTTACCCCAAGGACTCATCAACAGAATGGTGTAGTGGAAAGGAAGAATATAACCCTGATAGAAGTTGCTAGAACAATGTTACCAGAGGAAAAAATTCCTACTTATTTTTGGGCTGAAGCAATTACCACTGCTTGCTCCACTCAACACAGGTCTTTGATCAACAAGGCTCACAACAAGACACCATATGAGCTAATGACGTGGAGGAAGCCAAACATCAAGTTCCTACATATCTTTGGATGCAAATGCTTTGTATTGAGGAACTTTGGGTTTACAACAAGAGGCTCTAGGTACTGATAGAGTCTATACATGTAGCTTTTGATAATCAAGAAATTTTTGGACTTGAAGACCCTGGTTTTCATGAAGAGCTCAAATTTGAAAATGAAGATGATTAAGAGAATGAAGTTGATGTGTGCAAACAAACGGATTAACTAACTAGCCCCGATGTCAATCCAACCATCCAAGAAGACCCTTTAATAGATAAGGTTATTTATTTGGACAATAGATTATGGAATACTCTATCAGGGGAAAACTTAAACCCTAATTTAAGCACAAATTCAGGGGGAGCTTTCTCAGAAGCTGGTAGCACAAACTTGGGGGGGAGGAATAATAATCATGCAAGCTCTTCCAAACTCTTTCCTAAGCCCAAATGGCCTAGAAGTCATACAATAGTTTTAATTATTGGTGATCCTAACCAAGGAGTGCAAACCATGAAAGCTTTATCTAATGAGTGCCTATATGCTTGTTTTCTCAAAATGAGCCAAAGAAATTTGAAGAAGCCATGCAAGATGCTGATTGGATCATGACCATGCAATAAGAATTGAATCAATTTGAGAAAATCAAGTATGGAAGATAATGCCTAAGCCTAAAGACAGAACTATCATTGGCACCAAGTGGGTATTCAGAAACAAGATGGATGAAGCTAACATTGTTACAAGAAACAAAGCAAGACTGGTGGCAAAGGGATCTTCAAGAGGAAGGGATTGACTTTGATGAGACCTTTACACTAGTGGCTAGACTTAAGGCTATAAGAATTTTCTTAGCCTATACAGCACATTCAAACTTCAAAGTTTATCATATGGATGTGAAAAGCGCCTTTCTCAATGAGAAATTAGACAAGGAGGTGTATGTCCAACAACCTCTAGGGTTTGAAAATTCTAAATCCCCAAATCATTTTTACAAGTTAGAGAAAGCACTTTATGGACTGAAACAAGCCCCTAGATCCTGGTATGACAAACTGTCTAAGTTTTTGGTGGAAAACAAATTTACAAGAGGTATCATTGACAAAACATTGTTCTTTATACAACACCAAGGTCATCTTATCTTGGTACAAATCTATGTTGATGATATCATTTTTGGGTCCACTGATATTAAGTTGTGTGAGAACTTCTCCAAGCTCATGCAAAGTAAATATGAAATGAGCTTGATGGGTGAACTATCTTATTTCTTGGGATTACAACTTAAACAGATCATTAATGGGATTTACATTCATCAATCAAAGTATGCCAAAGAATTTTTCAATAAATTTGACATGGACGACTAACATGTAGCAAAGACACCAATGGTCACATCAATCAAGATTGATATTGATAAGAATGAAAAGAAGTTGATTTAAAGACTTATAGGGGAATGATTGGTTATCTGCTATATTTGACAACTAATAGGCTTAATATTATGTTTGAAACTTGTCTTTGTGTAAGGTATCAAGCTGACCCAAGGGAGTCCCATCTAATTGCTGTGAAGAGAATCTTGAGGTACATCAAGGACACAACTGAGTTCAGACTTTGGTATCCAAAGGAATATGGTTTTGAATTGATTGGATATTCTGATGTTGGATATTCTGATGTTGACTTTGAAGGATACAAAATTGACAGAAAGAGTATCACAGGGAGCTGTCAATTCTAGGTGGAAGGCTTGTATCTTGGTTCAGCAAAAAGCATTATTCAATATCAACATCTACTGCTGAGGCTGAATATATTGCAGCTGGAAGTTGCTGTGCACAAATTCTTGGGTGAAAAATCAGTTATGGCCTGAGATACAACAAGATTCCAATCTTATGTGACAACATAAGCGCCATAACTATTGCTAAAAATCCTGTGCAACATTCTAAAACTAAACATATAGAGATCAAATATCACTTTATCAGGGAACATGTCATGAATGGAAACACAGAGCTACACTTTGTACCAATACACAAGCAGTTGACATACATCTTTACCAAAGCTCTTGATGAAGCCACCTTTAACAATCTGGTGGGAGAGCTGGGAATGGTGAATTTTACAAAGTAAAGAGTTTGATAAACAAGGTGGTGAAATGGTACAAATGATCATGTACTAATATGCTGGTATCTCCAACTTATCATATCATTCTTTGATATTTAAATATTTGTATGTTTATATGTTCTGTATATAATTAAATTAAAAAAAAAACTAGCTCAGGGATTGTGTTTGCAGTTGGGCTTGTCAAGGGATATCCATATTTCCCTGATGACACTACATTAGGGGACAATCATTCTCCTTTGATAACACAGCATCAGGGGATAATAACTAACCCTTGATGATGTGGCATTAGGGAGTAATAACTAACCTTTGATGATGTGGCATCAGTGTCTTTTGAAAAAGCTATTTATATGCAATTTCATAATGACTAACGAAATACCAAAAGTTTAAACTCTTTTTCTAACAACTTCTAGAGCTTTCTCTCTCTCTCTCTCTCTCTCTCTTTCACATAAACCCTAGTTTTTAATCTCCAATAGTTTCAACGGCATCAAGCACTGCTCAACGACTTCCAAGGAATCTAGTGGTTCCACAAACAATTTTGTGGGCTTCTTTGACATTGACGAGGTAGATGCTTGCTTCAAACCTATGATGCACTATCTACTCAATTCAGAATATCGTAAAGCCATCTTCACCGATGATGAGATGCCAGGTGAAGCAATATCACAACTTTAGTCAAGCGCCAAGTTTATGCATTCCTTGATAAGGGCAGATGTTAACAAAGGGATCTCGTTCAAAATTTCTTCTGCAAAGGGTAAAATAACTCCCTCCAAGATTAATTCACTTTGGGATTGCCTACACAAGACTTTGTGGAAGTGCCTAATGATGCTAAACTACTGGAATTCTTTAGAGAACTGGGCTACAACTCTCCAAACAATGTAGCTTTGAAGTTCAAAGATCTCAAGAGGGTGAACGTGAAAAGATAAATCTATTATCTCTTTGATACAATCACAAAGGTCTTCTCAGGTAAGTCCTCTAACTTTGAGGTTATAACATCTTTGACTTTGGAAATTGCTTATGCCATTATCAAAAATATAAAAATAGATATAGGTAAATTAATTTTTGTTGAACTGGTTAACAAAATTGGTAGTTATACTTCTAGGAAATTAGAAGTTTATTATGTCAAATTTTTATCCATGATCATCAAAGATTAATTACCTAATCTTTCTTTTCAGAATGATATAGCTATACAGAGTTATAGGCATACAAAGAAATTATTCATAGAAATAATTGTTAGTGCAATATAAGCACAAGTGTTTGTAGGGGGGGGGGGGGGTGAATACAAACACCTGAAACTTTTTGCTTTTTTAAACTTTAAAAGTGCTTACTGAAAAACAGTTGTAACAAACAGAAAAACTTTAAGAAATAAACACACACATTCAAGTTAAAATAGTTATATTAAAACTTGGGGTTTTTCTAGAAATCTGTATAATCACAAATGTGATTTACAGCTACAAATTCTATGTTTAAATACACAGCTTCTCACACTCACTAGCTTCTAACTTTCTTTGAAATATTTCTCGCAAGATCTATTACAAAGCTTCTTTCTAATGTTTGTGTGCTTCAGTGTTTGTTTGATCTGTTGGATAGATTTTATCTCTTTATCTTTGTAATGAGAGCTCTGTTGCTTATATGATTAATCAGTGGGATGAAATCACATGCTTGAGACGTGCTGCTCTTCTCAACTTAGCCGCAAGTATGTCACATTGAAACCTTATGTGTCAGACTGCTACATGCTTTGTTGCTACTTTTCTTCCCCTGATCTGTGTGCATTTAATGCGAAAGAGTTCTCCTTGGATCAATAACAAACTTCAAGAAATATCTTTCAAGTTGATATTTCTTGCTTCTGTAACACGTTACGTTGATTTCCGTGTAAGAACTGATGATGGGTGCAAGCTGTCACAACGATCCACTGACTGCCAGCCTTGACGGAGTTTGATCAGTGCTTCTGGATCCCCTGATGCTTATTGACTGGATCAGGGCTTCAATCTTCACTTGAGTTTCACTCAGTGCTTCTTGATCCTGATGGTTATGACTGACGACATACACTAATGGCTTCCACTGATGTCATGTTGGTCATTTCCCCTGACGGGTTGCCCTAATTGGTTTGCCTAACAATGACATATCCTGAAGTGTTTCCCTGACGGGTTGGTCTGCCTTCATCATACCCTGATGGGTTCCCCCTGATGGGTTCCCCCTGAGGAGTTCCCCCTGATGGGTTCCCCTGACGGATTCCCCTTGATGGGTTCCCCTGACGGGTTCCCCCTGATGGGACTTAATCAATCGTAACTTTGATTAGAATTTCTGATGTGCGGAATACTTTGACTGTTTACAAGTAGCATTAGACATTCTTCTTCACTTTGTCAAGTCCTTTGAATGTTTCTGTTTTCTGACTTGTCTTGTGAAGTTATTAACCATACACTGATGAATAAGTGTATCATCAGTGGGTGCAAAACTTGTGTTGATCTTAAGGTTTATAAAATACCTTAAGTATTTACAATTGCACAATTTATTACATAATCATCATCATCATTTATCTCTATCAATAATCAAGAAAGCTTATACAACAGAGCCCTTTGTACTTCCATCCTATATGGAACAGGTAATCCTTGCACCCCCTTCTCTTTCTCAACCTCATACTTCTTCTATTTCAACTACTATGGTTGAGACCACTTCTCAGCTTGCCCAAGTAGTATTACCATTTTCTACACAACAACTCTTTGTAACCCAACCTTTAGTCTCCCAAAAGACTAAGGGCATTAAAAGAAAATCCTCAAAAGTAACCACATTTACTGAGAGACTTTGAAGTCTTGATAGGCAGCATAAGCAAGAAAAATACTTATGGCTTCGAGCCTTGCTACTGGAGCGAAAGTTTCATCGTTGTCGATCCCTTTTTCCTGTGAGTAGCCCTTAGCCACAAGTCTTTCTTTGTTCCTTGTGATGATTCCATCTTCATCCATCTTGTTCTGGAATACCCACTTAGTGCCTATTAATGTATGATTTCTTAGCCTAGGAACTAGATTCCAAACTCTGTTTCTACTGAATTGGTTTAGCTCTTCTTGTATAGCAAGGATCCAATTAGCATTAGCAAGAGCATCCTCAATTTTCTTTGGTTCCATCTGAGATAGGAAACATAGAAACTTATTTTCATTTTGAGCAAATCTTCTTGTCCTTACTGAACTTGTGGGATTCCCAATTATCAAATCTTCTCAGTGGGACTTGATCCACTTCATCCTTCTTGGTAGATCTACTCGAGTGTCTCACTACCTTATTTCCTCCAAGTTGGGTTCGTCATCGTTTACTTTAGGAGGGATGCTTTCAATTGGGATAGAGTGTTCTGAAGGTTCTTCAGTAAGATCTTCCTTCGTTTGGGCAACCTGTTGATTTTGATCCTGTTCCTGCTCAACTATAGTAGGGAGTGAACCACTTGGTTCCTCACAGTTAGATTTATCAAATGCTACTTGCATAGATTCTTCAACAATGAGAATTCTTTTATTAAAAATACGAAAAGCCTTGCTATGAGTGAAATATACTAGGAAAATACCTTTATCAGATTTCACTTGAAATTTAGTTAAGTACTCCTTACCATTGTTGTGGACATAGCAGGGACATCCAAAGATATGAAAGTAATTGATTTTGGGTTTCATTCCCTTCCATAGCTCATATGGAGTCTTGCTTAGAGTTGGGTGAATGAGAGAATGATTTTGTGTATAGTAGGCAGTATTTATTGCTTCTGCCCAAAAATACTCTAGGAGTCTAGCATCAACAAGCAATGTTCTTCATGTTTCTTCCAAAGTTCTATTCTTCCTTTCAACCATTCCATTTTGCTGTGGAGTTCTCAGTGCTGAGAAGTTGTGAGACATACCTTACTTATCACAAAATTCAGTAAATCCTCCAAAGTTAAATTCTTTTCCATGGTCGCTTCTAACTAACTTGATTCTGAGATCCTTATCATTTTGCACTTGCTACTGAACTTATTAAACTCTACTAGTGCATCATTCTTGTGAGCAAGAAATAATGCCCATGTATATCTTGTGAAATCATCCAAGATAGTGCATCCATATTTCATTCCACCAAGACTAGTTGATATAGGGCCAACCAAATCAAGATGTAATAGTTTGAGGGACATAGAGTTTAATTTTTCAGGTTTGCTTAAGAAAGATTCTTTTGTCTGCTTACCAAATTGGCAAGCTCTATACAGTTTTTCTTTTTCAAAAGAAAATTTAGGTAAACCTTTTACTAGTTCTTTAGCAGTGATTTTTGAAATCATTCTGAAATTTAAGTGTGAAAGTCTCTTATGTCATAATTAACTAGCATATGTTGAAACTTTAGCAAGAAAACATGTTGTTTCAGCAGGACTTAGCTTAGCCAAATCTACTATATAAACATTACCATTTCTTGAGCCAGAGAGCTTTAGAGAATTTGTTTGAAGATCTCTTACTTGACATTGATTGCCTAAGAAAGTGACCTTATGCCCTTTGTCACACAACTGACTTATACTTAGTAAGTTGTGCCTAAGACCTTTCACATAACCAACCTTGCTGAAACAGACTATTCCATTTCCTGCTGAACCGTATCCCTTTGTTTTTCTAGAGCTATTATCTCCAAAAATTACTAAAGGTCCATCTTTCTCCTTAAAGTTGGTGAGCAAGGCTTTGTCTCCTGTTATATGTCTTGAACATTCACTATCAAAGTACCAAATCTATTCCTTGCTCACAACCTACAATTCATAAGCAAATTCACTTTGGTACCCAACAAGACTTGGGTCCAGATAGGTTAGTACCTTTGAGGACCCATACTTGTCTCGTTGGTCTTTGAGACCCAACAATATAGTAAGGATCCACAAGGCAAAGAGAAGCAATGTGACCAATCCTATGATAGCAATAACATCTCAAATGCAGCATAATGTGTTGCGTGTATTTCTTACCTCTTCTCTTTGGTTGAGGTGATTTCCAGTGTTTGCTCCTAACCTAACCTTTGCTAAATTCCAAATTCTTGCATTGTTGTAACAATGACCAGGGAGAACATGATTCTTATTAAACTTTCCACCTTTGGTCCATTTAGTACCACATTTTTGTTTATGGTTACGATCAACAGGGAATTTGTGCTTTAGCAATGTAGCATTTCTGTTACCGTTGGTTTTAGCAGGAGGTTTAAACTTTGCTGAATGAATGGAGATTGTTTTGCTGATAGATTTAGCTTCACTTTCTCCACTTCCTTTAGCAAGGACATCACAAGTTCTGAATCCAATTCTTCCTCGATCTAGCTAGCTTCTTTAGCTTTTCAGCAAAGCACATGCATTAGAGGATGATTTGTTCAACGTGGAGATTGTAGCATTTAATTCTTCAACTTGGGAGGTTAACTTAGACTCTCTCTCTTGAGAGTCTCTGAGATGCTGTCTAAGCAAACTCCTCTTATAGTCAGTAGTAACTAACTCCAAATTCTTAGTTCGCACTTTTCCAAGCATAAGCAGGATTTATGCTAGTTTCAGAGTCCTGAGCTATTAAGCAGAGGTTAGCGATTTCTAGTCTTGAATCTTCTGATTCAGACTCATTGTCACTCCAAGATTTTTCAGCAAAAAGTCCCTTTTCCTTCTTAGAGAAGTTGTTCTTTTGCTGGTACTTTTTGTAATACTCTTTTCCCTTGCTCTTATCATTAGCAGAATATTTCTTCTCTTCTCTTGTTGTGCTTTGACAGTCAGGAATGTAGTGTCCTAGTTTCTTACAGTTGTAGCAAAGATCTTTTGATGAGTCTCTTTTACTGCTATTTCCATTTCTTTTGAAGCTTCCTTGGTCTTTCCTAAAGAATCTTCTGAACTTCCTTGCTAGCATAGCCATGTCTTCGTCACTGTCAACAGACTCTGAGTTCAAGTTTGCTACCTACTTAGGCTCAATAGCCTTTAAGCCCACTCCTTTGTCTTTATTTATGGGTTCAAATTTGGCATTTCTTTGAGCTAGTTTCATTTCATAAGTAAGCAGGTTCCCATACAACTGCTAAAGATCAGTAACATGTAAGTTTCTCAATTATTTTACTGCAGTGGTTTTTGGATCCCACTATTTTGGTAAAGATCTCATGAATTTAAGATTGATGTCCTTGGTGTCATAGGTTTTCCCTAGAGCACGTAATTTGTTGAGCAAGACAATGAATATTTCATACATGGTAGTAAGATTTTCTCCTTGTTGCATACTGAATATTTCATATTTCTATATAAGCAAGGATTGCTTATTTTCTCTAACTTCTGTTGTGCCTTCATTTAGAACCAGCAGGGCATCCCATTCTTCTTTAGCAGAGGTGCGGTTTAAAACACTTTTAAACATTTATTTTTCGAAAGCCATGAAGAGAATGTTCATTGCCTTTTTGTTGAATCCTACTAGCTTCTTTTCTTCATCGGTCCATTCCTTTCTCAACTTTGGTATAAGTTTGTTGGGATTAACAAGTTTTATCTCTTTTCTAGTATGTAAGGCCCAACCTTTATTGCTTTAAATAATTCATCATCAATAGCATCCATATACACCTGTATTCGTAATTTCCAGCTAGCAAATCTACCTCTGGTGCACATGGCGGGTTTGCCACCAAAATCATTTCTTAAAGACATTTAATATTGAATCCTCTCAAGCTATAAGACTTAGTAGAGAGTGTTAAGCTCTGATACCACTTGTTAGGTCCTAAAGGGGGGTGTTGAATAGTGCTTTTCAAAATTTAAGTCTTGTTTGTAAAATTTTGGTTATTAAAAATCTTTCTTATATTTTGAAAAGAGTTAATAGCGGAATTTATAGCAAAGAACCCCTTAGCTTTTAAATGAATGGTTTGAGGTAGTAAAGTCAGTAGGTCTTTGCTAATGCAGCTTAGCAGGGACAGAGTATAGTAGTGATAAAGGAATAAGAAATATAAAAAATAAGCAGTTAAGTAAAGGGAGCAGGAGAAATTTTATAATGGTTCAGTCTAAGCCTACTATATTTCTGTTCTCTTTACTTGAGAAGACACTCATTAAGAATATTCACACAGAATAAAATACAACAAGACACTTAGTCCAAAAATACAATAGGTCACCAAGACCAGATTGAGTCACACAGACTAAAAGAAGATAAAATATCTTGTTTACTATCTTTAAGCAGTTGCTCCTTGTTGAGCATATTAGATAGCACTTGTTCAGGCTTGAAAGATTGTGTCTTGTTGAACTCTGAGGATGTCACATTGTCAGAGCAATTTCTTGGTAGTTCAGTTGTTATAAATGAAATTTACGACTCTTATTTATACTACTCCAAAAATCTATCCATTTAGAATTTGAAATAGATCCGTTCAAGTTGTATTGTCTTGATAGTGACTTATACCTTTACAATTGTTTCTTGCTTAGTTCAAATAGATAGCCGTTATTTTGTTTTCTAGTGCTTTTTGAAAAACCTTCTAGAAGTTGACTAAGCAGGGCAAAAGGTAGGGTCCTTTTCTGACATTCTTGCTTGGATCAAAGTATGAGATCTTGCTACATCAAACCTTCCTTATTTCCATTATAGGCAAGACTATCCTTGAAAGTTTCTTCATAGCTTCAGCATCCTTCTTGATTGATGAGTAGAGTCTTCACTAGTGATCAAAACCCTTGCTTAACTAGCAGAATATATCCACCTAACAAGTTGAATATTTTTCTAAGTCCTTTTACAACATATAAGCAAGGACTATATTACATCATCAATTCTTATAAAAGTAAGGATGAATAATATAAGCAGGGGTGCACTAACATAATGATTTTGTGATTATTTCACAAATAGCCATTAAGAAACAATATTTGAAGAAGAGAAAGCAAGATCTTGAAATGGAGTACAAAACAAGAAATTTGCGTAACAAAACTTTATCGGAAAATCATGCGGCCTTCGTGTATATGAAGAATATTTTTAAGGATTTCTCAAATGAGTTCTATGAGGGTCAAAAGTTAACGGGTCATAAGATACAAAATTTTGGGGTCGGTGGTACAAAGGAATATACAGTGTTCAGTGAGGAGGTACCACAAAATAGACGATACTATTATGTTGTCATTAAACATGGAGACTCCAACAATGTGACATACATATTGTTAGGAATTATAGTATTTGATGATGATGTATAAACACTTAGAATTGTTAGATTTTGTAATTGTACAAGTACCCGCAGTAGTGTTCTATCAAAGACTACCATCAGAGTCTGCATGTACGCATCAGAAACTACAAAGACTGCATTTGGAGTGTTCAACAAAAGTCAAAATTGGTCGAGCAAAATTTGATCATTGAAGTCTAAGTTTTTGTTCATCGAAGACTAAGTTTTTGTTCATCGAAGACTAAGTCTTTCAGAGACTAAGTATTTGTTCATCTGAGACTGTTAGTGCAATATAAGCACAAGTGTTTGTAGAAGGGGGGGGGGGGTAATGAATACAAACACCTGAAACTTTTCGCTCTTTAAAACTTATAAGGCTTACTGGAAAACAGTTGTAACAAATAGAAAAACTATATGAAATAAACACGCAGATTCAAGTTAAAATAGTTATATTAAAACTTAAGGTTTTTCTGGAAATCTGTATAATCACAAATGTGATTTACAGCTACAAATTCTGTGAGTAAAGTTCACCGCTTCTCACACTCACTAGCTTCTAATTTTCTTTGAAATATCTCTCTCAAGATCTATTACAAAGATTCTCTCTAGTGTTTGTGTGCTTCAGTGCTTGTTTGATCTGTTGGATGGATTCAATCAATTGTCGTACTTCTATTATGAGAACTCCGTTGCTTATATGTTAAATCAGTGGGATGAAATCACGTGCTTGAGATGTGCTGCTTTTCTCAACTTAGCCGCAAGTATGTCACATCGAAACTTTATGTGTCAGACTACTACATGCTTTGTTGCTTCTTTTTCTTCCCCTGATCTGTGTGCATTTAATGCGAAAGAGTTCTCATTGGATCAATAACAAACTTCAAGAAATATCTTTCCAGTTGATATTTCTTGCTTCTGTAACACGTTACGTTGATTTCCGTGTAAGAACTGATGATGGTTGCAAGCTGTCACAACGATCCACTGACTGCCAGCCCTGACGGAGTTTGATCAGTGCTTCTGGATCCCCTGATGCTTATTGACTAGATCAGGGCTTCAACCTTCACTTGAGTTATACTCAGTGCTTCTTGATCCTGATGGTTATAACTGACGGCATACACTGATGGCTTTCACTGATGTCATGTTGGTCATTCTCCCTGACGGGTTACCCTGATGGGTTTGCCTGACACTGACATGTCCTGAAGTGTTTATTGACGGATTGGTCTGCCCTCGTTATACCCTGACAGGTTCCCCCTGATGGGTTCCCCTGATGGGTTGCCCCTGATGGGTTCTCCTGATGGGACTTAATCAATGTAACTTTGATTAGAATTTCTGATCTGCGGAATACTTTGATTGCTTACAAGTAGCATCAAACATTCTTCTTCACTTTGTCAAGTCCTTTGAATGTTCCTGTTTTCTGACTTGTCTTGTGAAGTTATTGACCATCCACTGATGAATAAGTTTATCATCAGTGGATGAAAAACTTGTGCTGATCTTAAGGTTTATAAAATACCTCAAGTATTTACAGTTGCACAATTTATTACATAATCATCATCATCATCATTTATCTCTAACAATCTCCCCCAATTTATGTTTATCAATATGATAACCATAAATCCCTAGATGCACTGATGATGATGTCAAAACCAATACTAAATACATGAAAGAATTTTGAATGAATTAATAAAAGAATTTTTGTACAAGTATAACCTATATCTATTACAAAAAGAATGTTGTACTTAGACATCAGAATCCCTTTTCCTTTTTGCTGAGACAAAGGGCAATGGATGACTTGATTCAATAGGTTGAGAGTCACTTCCAAGGCCTTGTCTTCTTTGTTCTGGGTTTTGATCAGGAATTCTGAGTCTGTTGTCTACTGCTCCTGTCTCCAGCTGCTCTAGTTCCTTCTGAAGAAGCTTTCTGAAGTTGACTATGTTGACATTTCTACTTGATTCCAAAGCTTTAAGGACAGTCTTGATTTCTTGAATGTTGGCTGCAGCAAGTTGTGACCAGTAAAAGGTAATGATCTCCCCTTTTTATTTTTGAATTGTACTCCCATGGGGCTGGTGATCATTTTGGGATAAACTTTGAATCCCTTTACTGGTGGCACATCCCTTACTGCAGTGTTCCTATCATCAGCTCTGGTTTCTTCGATCTCTTTCAGTACTCTTTGAATCAGCAGGACTCTGAATTTGATGACATGTTCGTTCTTATGATTTGCAATTTGACTCAGAACATGCATCGCTTCCTCCAGGCTTAGGCCATCAACTTCTTTAATCCTTATACTCTTCTCCTGCCCATCGGTGGATTTATAAAATAGCTTTAGTGGACTTTCCAATACTGTGGGCAGGCTCCTTTCATTGTTGATGGCACTCCTCAGCTTGTCGATTATCCCCCTTATGTCTTTATTAGCCTGTGAGGATCTTGGAATCAGGTTTAGAACCAGTCCTAATTGCTCAGCATCCATTCTCCTGAACCAGTCCATTGCCACATTGAATTCTGACCCATTCTTTAATTGAACTTTAATTAGCTGATCCCTTCTATTGTTGAACCTGACATCTATTTTTTTTATTGAGAACATAAATGTCAGGTTTTTGCGCCTTTCTTCTCTGAGAAATTCAGCTAGAGTGGGTGGACCATATTCTTTGGTATCAGGAGATGGTGCTTTGTCCTTGGCTTCTTCTGACTTCTTTGTAGTGGCATCAGGGTCTTTAGATTTATCTTGATTTTTATCCCCTGATGCACTTCTAGGGTTCTGTAATCTTCTAGGCTGAGGTTTCCTGGAGGTCCTTGGCCTGACATTCTTCTTCTTCTTCATTTCTTCCTCCTGTTCCTTTGCCATTTCCCTCTCCTCTTCTTCTTGAAATTGCTGTGCAAAGATTGCATCAGCTTCTACTAGCTTTTTGTCTTGAGGGTAGACCAGCTTCATTTTCCCATCAATAATAATTTCAACAGGTGTTGGAAAGTGGGCTGTCTTCATGGCATCTCCAAGTAGCTTAGGCCCTGATTGAGTGTTGGATTTTTTCTTGGGTTCCTCAATCAGGATGCCTTTGCCTTTGTCCTTGGGATTTGGAGCAGGAACAGGAGTAGTCACATCCCCTGATGGTTGACTTGATTTCTCAGCAACATCCCCTGACGACTGCTTGGTTGAATTCTCCCCCTTTTTGACAACATCATCAGTGGGAGTTGAGAGTCGGGATGTGACTTGAAGAAGTTGTTGCATTGTGTCAGCCATGGATTGTTGCAGAGTATCCATGTTGTTCATTTGAGTAGAAAGATCAGCAAGCTTGTGGTCAACATTGTCAACTTGTTTCTTCATCCAGAGTAGAGTCTGGCTGGTGACCAAAGAGTTGACAACTTGCTGTATATTCTGTAACTTTGTGGAAAAATGTGTATACAATTTTTGGTTTTCTATATCTATGGACTGACCAATCATGATCTATGACTTTAACATTTTGATCAAAACTGGATCAGTAGTCTTAGCTAACTCCTGCTTCAATAACTGTACAGTATCAGACATTTGGTTCTGTCGAAAGTATAAATCAACTCCGATTAACTGGGAAAAATCATCTTGTGAAGCATCATCTTCATCACTTACAGAAGAAGAAGTAATATTTATAGTATCAGTGTTTTCTCTCTGTTCTTTATTTACAAGGATCTCATCCTCTCCTTTTTCTTTGCCGTCTAAGGCATCACTCATATTCTCGTCTTTTTCTTTGCCTACTAAGGCAGTACTCTCTTGCTCTCCTTTTGCCAAAGTCCTCTCAGGGGTTTGACTTTGCCTCTCTGTACTAAGTATTTTCTCCGTCTCACTCAAAATTGTCCTAGAGGGGCTCCTATGAGCTTGGAAATCATCAACTGTGACCAGTTCAAGTGAAGTATTTACAGATTCTGGTTCAACAGTTGTGATAGGAGAAGGAGAAGAAATAAAGTGAGTATGTATAATTGGAGAGGTATAGGTTTCTATAGAGGAAGTATATACAATTGGGGGTACATAAATAGTTATGGCTGTAGTATGTACAGTGGAATTTATGTCCCCGACTTGATCACTAGTGTTTGTATCAAGTAAAAATGAGTCAACCATTTGAGAATAGTGATTGTCAAACACTGTGTCAGAGAGTGTTGGCTCCTCCACGAATTGAGAGTGTGGAGAATCTAATTGTATGACACTTAATGTTTGTGTCATTATATCTAAAGAAATTTGAGGAATAGAGAAAGAAGGAAGTGGTGTAGATGGGAGTGTTGACTGAATCACTGAACGAGGAGGTGATTCATCAAAAGATGCTGTAGAAGAATGCTGATGACTCATGTGGATCTTATTGAGAAGCTTTTGAGCTACAACATCTTGAGTGGTGTGTGCACTCACTGTGTCAGATTTCTGCAAGTGGCTCTCAGAGACCCTGATGGTAGGTTCATCAGTGTCTATGGTCAGTGTATGTGCCTCACTCAATTGTGTCCTTGGTTGAGGACTATTTTCAATAACTAATCCTTTTTGAGAGGAACTAGTTAGAAATATGTTTAATTCCTTATCAAAGGCTATATCCTGTTGAGAGGATACGCCCTGGTCAGGTTGTTGGGTAACACTCGTGGCTCCTGTCTTCGTCTTCAATCTTCTCCTATAGCCAATCACTCTCTCTCCTTGCTCCCCTTCAGTTGATGTGGTATCTTCACTGGGTTTTCTTTTAATCCCAACAGTCTTTTGGGAGACTGTGGGTTGGGCTGTTGAGAGTGGTTGTGAAGAAATTGGTTGTTCTACTTGGGTAGGCATAGAGGTGGTTGTTTTCTCTGCCATAGTAGATGAAGGTGAAGAATGTACAGTTTGAGAAGTAGAAGGTGTAGAATTTACTACCTGTATCATATGCGATGGGATTGCAAACGGTTCGGCTGTAAAAGATTTCTTTATTTTTTCTACAAACAGTTTCTTTGTTTGCTTGTAGGTCTGTACAGGTATATCATTCTCAAAAGAAAAATTAGTAATCTGATCTTTAATAATCATAAACAAAAATCTTGCATAATATACTTCAGTTTTCCTATTATTAAAATTACCTAATCTATTTACAAGATCATCAAAAATAATTTTACCTATATTTATATTTACATTTACATTTTTAATTATTGCGTATGCTATTTTCAAAGTTAAAGAGGTAATGACCTCAAAGTTAGAACACTTACCTGAGAACACCTTGGTGATGGTGTCGAAGAGATAAGAAATCTCCCTCTTCACATTCACCCTCTTGAGATCCTTGAACTTTAACACTACGTTGGGAGCAGCGTTATAGCCCAGTTCCCTTAAGAAAACCAGCAGATCTTCATCACTGGGTACATCCCCCAGATCTTGAGTGGGTAGTCCCAAAGCAGAGTTAAGTCTGGAAGGAGTTATTTTTCCTTTCGCAGACGAAACTTTTAATGAAATACCCTTGACCACATCAGGCTTGGTGGTGGAGT
This sequence comes from Centella asiatica, assembly GCA_014636745.2. Lineage (NCBI taxonomy): Eukaryota > Viridiplantae > Streptophyta > Magnoliopsida > Apiales > Apiaceae > Centella > Centella asiatica. The sequence goes on from CM025786.1 coordinate 55,727,386, forward strand.
ACATGAACTTGGCACTTGTCCAAAGTTGTGACAGTGCCTCCCCCGATATTTCTTCATCGGTAAAGATGGCTTTACTATACTCAGAGGTGAGTAGATAGTTCATTATTGGTTTAAAGCAATCATTTACCTCATCAATATCAGAGAAGCCCACGTAGTTCGTGGGTGGAACTGTCAAGTTCCTTTGAATTTGTTGACGTGCCATGGATGCTTTGAAGATTTGAAGTTCTAGGGTTTCTGTAAAGACGAGAGAGAAAAGAAAAACTCTAGCAAATATCAGGTATAGAGTAAATGTTTTGGGGGGTTTCAAAAAGTAGGAGAGATAGAGTATTAATACCCTCCTATTGACGTTTGAAAACTTCTCCTGAAAACACGCTATCAGGGAGTCAGTTCAGTTTCTGTGATGACACGTCATCAGTGAGAGAAGAACTTAATGATGAGCTGTCATCACTTAACTGACCTAGAATCCCAATGCCGAAAAAGAAAAAAATTTAATCTTACCCTGATGATTACTGTATGTACATACCCTGATCCGGATGCACAAGACGGACACCCTGATCCTGACGAACGAGTTGAGTACCCTGACTGTGACGAGAGATCCAGACACCCTGACCCTGATGCGTCCTTAAGGAAGCCCTGATCCTGATGCATCAGTCAAAACAAAAACAAAACAACAAAATGCAGAACATACAAGTATATACATATTTACAATTTGAACATATATAACCACATATCAATTTGATTTTATCAAGAACTTATGAAATGAATTAGAAATACCAAATTTTTAGGAGTTTGACTCTGACCCTGATGCATAATTCACCATTCCCAGCTCTCCCACAAGATTTGAAAAAGTGGCTTCATCAAGAGCTTTGGTGAATATGTCTGCCAGCTGCCGATTTGAAGGTACAAAATGTAATTCAATATTCCCATTCATAACATGTTCACTGATAAAATGATATCTGATTTCTATATGCTTAGTTCTGGAATGTTGTACTGGATTTTCAGCAATGGCAATGACACTTGTGTTATCTCACCTTATTGGAATCTTGGAATAGTTCAGACCATAATCCATCAGCTGATTTTTCATCCATAGAATTTGTGCACAACAACTTCCAGCTGCAATATATTCAGCTTCAACAGTAGATGTAGAAATAGAATGTTGCTTTTTGCTGAACCAAGATACAAGCCTTCCTCCTAGAAATTGACAGCTTCCTGTTGTACTCTTTCTGTCAATCCTGCATCCTCCAAAGTCAGCATCAGAATATCCTAGCAATTCAAATCCAGACTCCTTTGGATACCAAAGTCCCAACTCTGTAGTGCCCTTGATATATCTCAAGATCCTTTTCACTGCAATGAGATGAGATTCCTTTGGGTCAGCTTGATATCTTGCACAAAGACATGTTGCAAACATTATATCTGGCCTGCTAGCTATCAGATATAGCAATGATCCAATCATTCCCCTGTAAGTCTTCAAATCAACTTTCTTTCCATTCTTATCAGGGTCAATCTTGGTTGCAGTGGCCATAGGTGTCTTTGCTACTTTTATGTCCTCCATATCAAATTTCTTGAGAAGTTCTTTGGCATATTTTGTCTGATGAATATAGATTCCATCAGAGACTTGCTTAACTTGCAGTCCCAAGAAGCAAGATAACTCACCCATTAAGCTCATTTCATATTTGCTTTGCATGAGTTTGGAGAACTTTTCACACAGTCTTGTGTCAGTGGATCCAAAAATAATATCATCAACATAAATTTGAACCAAAATCAGATGACCTTGGTGTTGCCTGAAGAACAATGTTTTGTCAATGATACCTCTTGAAAATTTGTTTTCCACCAGAAACTTTGACAGTGTGTCATACCAAGCTCTAGGTGCTTGCTTCAGTCCATAAAGTGCCTTTTCCAGTTTGTAGACATGATTTGGAAATTTTGAGCATTCAAATCTTGGAAGTTGTTGGACATACACCTCCTGATCCAATTTCTCATTTAGAAAAGCACTTTTCACATCCATTTGATATACTTTAAAATTAGAATGTGCTGCATAGGCTAAGAAAATTCTTATAGCCTCAAGTCTGGCTACTGGAGCAAAGGTCTCATCAAAGTCAATCCCTTCTTCCTGAAGATATCCCTTTGCAACCAGTCTTGCTTTGTTTCTTACAACAATGCCAGCTTCATCCATTTTATTTCCGAATACCCACTTAGTACCTATTATGATCCTTTCTTTGGGTTTAGGTACTAGCTTCCATACTTGATTTCTTTCAAATTGATTTAGCTCTTCCTGCATAGCCAAGATCCAATCTGCATCTTGAACAGCTTCTTCAAACTTCTTTGGCTCATTTTGAGAAAGAAAACAAGCATATAGGCATTCATTAGATGTTGCTTTCCTGGTTTGCACTCTTTTGCTTGGGTCACCAATAATCAGATCTGTTGTGTGACTTCTGGCCCATTTGGGATTAGAGATGTGTCTTGATGAGTTTGCTTGACTATCATCTCCTCCCCCTAAGCCTGTGCTCCCAGCTTCTGAAAACTCTCCCCCTGAATTGGTGGATAATTCAGGGTTCAAGTTATCCCCTGATGGTGCATGTCCTGATGAATGATCCCCTGATGGAGTATTCCCTGATCTGTTGTCCAGGAAATTAACTCTATCTGCAAAAGGGGGTTCAACATTGTTTGGATTGACATCAGGAATGGATATATTCTCCATTTGTCTGCACTCATCGGCTTCATTCTCTTGATAATCAATATCATCTTCATTTTCAAACCTGAGTTCTTCATGAAAACCAGGGTCTTCAAGCCCAGAAATTTCTTGATCATCAAAAGCTACATTTATAGACTCCATCATCACTTGAAGTCTTTTGTTGTAAACCCTGAAGGCCTTGGAAGACAGAGAATAACCTAGGAAAATTGCTTCATCAGCTTTAGGATCAAATTTTCCTAAGTTCTCACTAAAATTCCTCAGAACAAAACATTTGCATCCAAAAACATGGAGAAACTTGATGCTTGGCTTTCTCTCTATCATTAGCTCATATGGTGTCTTGTTGTGAGCCTTGTTGATTAGAGATCTATTCTGAGTAAATCAAGTAGTGGAAATTGCTTCAGCCCAAAAATAGGTGGGAATCTTTGCCTCTGCTGGCATTGACCTAGCAGCTTCTATCAGGGTTCTATTTTTCCTTTCCACTACACCATTCTGTTGAGGAGTCCTTGGAGCTGAAAATGTATGATTTATGCCTTTCTCCACACAAAATCCCTCAACAGCTGCATTCTTGAATTCAGTTCCATTATCTGTTCTCAACATTCTAACCACTGACCCTGATTCTGTTTCCACCTTCTTGATATGGTCAATAATTTGTTGAGATACTTCTGATTTAGCATGCTGAAACTTTACCCAAGTGTATCTGGTGTAGTCATCCACAATGACCATTTCAAATCTTTTCTTTGACACTGACATAATGTTGACAGGGCCAAAGAGATCCATATGTAACAATTGAATTGGATCTTTGATCATGGTGGCTTCCTTGCTGACAAAGGATGACTTCCTTTGCTTCCCTTGTTGACATGCTGAACATAATCCTTCTCGGATAAACTCCATTTGGGGTAGTCAAGTTACCAACTCTCTCTTCACTAGATCATTAATTGACCTGAAGTTCAGGTGAGAGAGCTTCTTGTGTCATAGCCTGCTTTCATCAGGAGATGCCTTGCTGTAGAAACATGATTCTCCATTTACTGAATTAAAACCAGCAACATAGAGATCTCCTTTTCTTATCCCTGACAAAACCAGCTTCCCATCACTTTCATTTGAGATAAGGCACTGATCTCCTTTGAAGGAAGTGATGAATCCTTTGTCACTTAGTTGACTTATGCTTAGCAAATTATGCATGAGCCCATCAACCAGTGCTACATTTTCAAATGAGACATTCCCATTTGCTGCTTTTCCATAACCAAGAGTTAGTCCTTTGCTGTTATCACCAAATGAAATTACTGTACCAGCCTTTTCTTGGAATTCTGTGAGCAGGGCTTTGTTTCCTGTCATGTGCCTTGAGCAGCCACTATCTAGAAACCAGATTTGACTGCTTTTGACCTTTCCCTGCACTTAAGAAAAATTTAAATTGTTTTTGGTACCCAATTCGTTTTGGGTCCTCCTGGTTTAGTCACAGTAACAGGTAATACAACTTTTTCTTTATCAGTGACTTTTGGTTTTGTCAAATTTAAAACTTTCTCCTTTTTAGGAGCTTCAAAATATGCTTTTGATTTCTCAACAGTTATCTTACCTTTTTCCTTGGAGGAGCAGGTTTTAATAGTTGGTAAATCATCAACATACAAAATTGTGCCAGTCAAAATTTGTGGTTTTACTTTGTATTGAAAAGACAAATGATTACAACTACCACAATTCCAGCACACTTTTCTAGGGGCTTCATGAATAGAAGAATAATTGCTAGTTTTACTAACACCTAGCTTACCATTTCTATTCTTCCTGCTTTCCCCTGACAGGCCTTTTTCCCTTAAAGGGCTACAATGGCCTGAAGCACTCTTTCCACCTGACGACTGTGTATCCACTGATGCACAGTCTAGTTCTTTCATAACTGGAGGGTTGAGTGTTTTGGATAGGATAATTTTCTTGCCTCTCCCACCACTAGTGGAAGCTTCATTTACTGGGAAGACATTCCCAGATTCTAGCTTTGTTGCTGCCTTAACAAACTTGATAGTTTGAGATGGCCTTTTTCCAAAGCTAGTTGCCATCTCAACCTCAATGGGAGGTTGCTGCACATGAGTCTCTTCATAGCCCAAACCAGATTTTGGATCAGATTTCTGACTTTTCAAACGATCCTCCAGTTTCCTGCTAGACTCATTCCATCTCTTAATGACTTCCCTTTCTTGACTAAGAAGATTTGAGGTCCGATCCTCCCTTTTGATAGCACAGTCAAGAAGATTTTTAGTCCTTGAGAGTTCTTTTTCAAGACTCTCAAGTCTGGAGTTCTCTAATTCTAAAAGAATGTTCCTGGCAGATAACTGTTCATTTATTTTCTGCACTCTCTCAGTTTCAGCTACAGCACTCCTCAGGGTGTCATAGAGATCCTTTATCTCACAGGCCATTTCCTTAACAGTTTTAACACAATTAGTTTTAGACATGTTAGAGGAAATTTCGAGGCTTACCTGTGAGCTGCTACTGTCAGTGGATGAGGCCATCAGGGCTAGGTTGACATACTCTTCGTTTTCTTCTTCATCAGAGTCAGCCCAGTCCTTTCCCTCTGCAATGTATGCTTTTCCCTTCTTGTTTGCATTAAGAAGGTCAAAGTATTTCTTCTTGTAGTCCACAACAGCTTCTTTGTCTCTGGATTCTCCGTCTTTTGTGGCCTTGCGGCACTCATTTGCAAAGTGACCCATCTCATTACATTTGTAGCACTTTATTCTTAATTTGTCAATAAAGTTTTTCGTGCTACTGGGTTTCCTTGCTGAAAATCTTTTAGATCCCGAAGGCTTTTGGAATTTCAGCTTGGAAAACCTTTTTGCAAGAAAGGCCATGGTTTCATCCAGCTCCTCTAACTCTTCTGGAGTATATTCTTCCTCCTTGAAGTCTGCTTCTTTGTCCCCTTCTATTTCAGCATCTTCTAGTTGCTGCTTCATCAAGACACTTGGCCTTGCTTCTTGTTTGTCCTTCGTGGCAGCCATCAGGGATTCAGATTTAAGTTTTCTAGCATCCCCTAACATTTCAGATCTTTGTTGAACCTCAAGTTCATATGTCTTTAGGGTGCCATAAAGCCTATCCAAGTCTAGAAGATTCATGTCCTTGGATTCCCTGATGGCTGTTGTCTTAGGATCCCATGATATGGGAAGGGCTCTTATGAACTTTCTGTTCACATCCTTGTTAGCATAAGCCTTCCCATATAATCTCAGGTCATTTACCAACCTGTTAAATCTATCGAACATTTCAGTGAGTGTTTCACCATTCTTCATTGTGAACCACTCATACTGTTGTGTCAACAGTTGAAGTTTATTTTCCCTCACTTCCTCAGTACCATCACCAAAGATTTGTATGGTATCCCATATATATTTAGACGTGGTAAGATTCATGATACTATTCAGCATATCATCGTCTAAACCATTATACAGGATTCCAGTAACCTTAAGATCCTATTTCACCTTTTCTCTTTCCTCTATCGTCATTTCATCAGTTGTCTTTGGGACAAGCTTTTCAGGAATACTGACTCCATTAACGACTTCTATAGGAATGAGCTTCTTGGGAACGTGAGGTCCTTCTTCTAGAATCTGCAAGTATTCATCATCAATAGCTCTAAGATGAACTATCATTCTTTGTCTCCAGAAGAAGTATTTGCCCTTTCCAACATGGGGACTTTATTGTTTCCAGCTTTATTGGCCATAGATAATGATCGTGTTTAGCAAGTGAAATCTGCTAAGAGGCTCTGATACCAATTGTTAGTGCAATATAAGCACAAGTGTTTGTAGAAGGGGGGGATGAATACAAACACCTGAAACTTTTTGCTTTTTTAAACTTTAAAAGTGCTTACTGAAAAATAGTTGTAACAAACAAAAAAACTTTAAGAAATGAACACACAGATAAGTTAAAATAGTTATATTAAAACTTGGGGTTTTTCTGGAAATCTGTATAATCACAAATGTGATTTACAGCTACAAATTCTATGTTTAAATACACAGCTTCTCACACTCACTAGCTTCTAACTTTTCTTTGAAATATTTCTCGCAAGATCTATTACAAAACTTCTTTCTAATGTTTGTGTGCTTCAGTGTTTGTTTGATCTGTTGGATAGATTTTATCTCTTTGTCTTTGTAATGAGATCTCCGTTGCTTATATGATAAATCAGTGGGATGAAATCACGTGCTTGAGACATGCTGCTCTTCTCAACTTAGCCGCAAGTATGTCACATCGAAACTTTATGTGTTAGACTGCTGCATGCTTTATTGCTACTTTTCTTCCCCTGATCAGGGTGCACTTAATGCGTGAGAGTTCTCATTGGATCATAACAAACTTCAAGAAATATCTTTCCAGTTGATATTTCTTGCTTTTATAACACGTTACGTTGATTTCCGTGTAAGAACTGATGACGGGTGCATGCGGTCACAACGATCCACTGACTGCCAGCCCTGACGGACTTTGATTAGTGCTTATGGATCCCCTGATGCTTATTGACTGGATCAGGGCTTCAATCTTCACTTGAGTTTCACTCAGTGTTTCTTGATCCTGATGGTTATGAATGACGACATACACTGATGGCTTCCACTGATGTCGTGTTGGTTATTTCCCCTGACGGGTTGCCCTGATTGGTTTGCCTGACAATGACATATCCTGAAGTGTTTCCCTGACGGGTTGGTCTGCCTTCATCATACCCTGATGGGTTCCCCCTGATGGGTTCCCCTGACGGGTTCCCTCTGATGGATTCCCCTAACGGGTTCCCCCTGATGGGACTTAATCAATCGTAACTTTGATTAGAATTTCTGATGTGCGGAATACTTTGACTGTTTACAAGTAGCATCAGACATTCTTCTTCACTTTGTCAAGTCCTTTGAATGTTTCTGTTTTCTGACTTGTCTTGTGAAGTTATTAACCATACATTGATGAATAAGTGTATCATCAGTGGGTGCAAAACTTGTGCTGATCTTAAGGTTTATAAAATACCTTAAGTATTTACAGTTGCACAATTTATTACATAATCATCATCATCATTTATCTCTAACAATCTCCCCCTATTTATGTTTATCAATTTGATAATCATAAATCCTTAGATGCATTGATGATGATGTCAAAACCAATACTAAATACATGAAAGAATTTTGAATGAATTAACAAAAGAATTTCTGTACAAGTATAACCTACATCTATTACAAAAAGAATGTTGTATTTAGACATCAGAATCCCTTTTTCTTTTTGCTGAGACAAAGGGCAATGGATGACTTGATTCAATAGGTTGAGAGTCACTTCCAAGGCCTTGTCTTCTTTGTTCTGGGTTTTGATCAGGAATGCTGAGTTTGTTGTCTTCTGCTCCTGTCTTCAGCTACTCTAGTTCCCTCTGAAGAAGCTTTCTGAAATTGACTATGTTGACATTGCTGCTTGTTTCCAAAGCTTCAAGGACTGTCTTGATTTTTTGAATGTTGGCTGCAGCAAGTTGTGACCAGTAAAAGGTAATGATCTCCCCCTTTTTGTTTTTGAATTGTACTCCTATGGGGCTTGTGATCATTTTAGGATAAACTTTGAATCCCTTTACTGGTGGCACATTCCTTACTGCAGTGTTCCCATCATCAGCTCTGGTTTCTTCGATCTCTTTCAGCACTCTCTGAATCAGCAGGACTCTGAATTTGATGACATGTTCGTTCTTATGATTTGCAATTTGATTTAGAACATGCATCACTTCCTCCAGGTCTAGGCCATCAACTTCTTTGATTCTTATACCTTTCTCCTGCCCATCAGTGGATCTATAGAATAATTTCAGAGGACTTTCCAATGCTGTGGGCAGGCTCCTTTGATGGCTCTCCTCAGCCTGTCGATTATCCCCCTTAAGTCTTTATTAGCCTAAGAGGATCTTGGAATCAGGTTTAGAACCAGTCCTAATTGCTCAGCATCCATTCTCCTTAACCAGTCAATTGATACATTGAATTCTGACCCACTCTTCAGTTGAACTATTATTAGCTGATCCTTTCTATTGTTGAACCTGACATCTATGCTTTTTATTGAGAACATAAATGTCAGGTTTTTACGCCTTTCTTCTCTGAGAAATTCAGCTAGAGTGGGTGGACCATATTCTTTGGTAACAGGAGAAGGTGCTTTGTCCTTGGCTTCATGTGACTTCTTTGTAGTGACATCAGGGTCTTCAGTTTTATCTTGATTTTTATCCCCTGATGCACTTTTAAGGTTCTGTAATCTTCTTGGCTGAGGTTTCCTGGAGGTCCTAGGCCTGACATTCTTCTTCTTCTTCATTTCTTCCTCCTGTTCCTTTGCCATTTCCCTCTCCTCTTCTTCTTGAAGTTGCTGTGCAAAGATTGCATCAGCTTCTACTAGCTTTTTATCTTGAGGGTAGACCAGCTCCATTTTCCCATCAATTATAACTTCAACAGGTGTTGGAAAGTGGGTTGTCTTCATGGCGTCTCCAAGTAGCTTAGGCCCTGATTGAGTGTTGGATATCTTCTTGGGTTCCTCAATCAGGATGCCTTTGCCTTTGTCCTTGGGTTTTGGAGCAGGAACAGGAGTAGTCCTAGCTAACTCTTGCTTCAATAACTGTACAGTATCAGACATTTGGTTCTGTCTAAAGTATAAATCAACTCCGATGAACTGGGAAAAATCATCTTGTGGAGCATCATCTTCATCACTTGTAGAGGAAGAAGTAATATGTACAGTTTCTGTGTTTTCTCTCTATTCTTTATTTACAAGGATCTCATCCTTATCTCTCTCATCCTCACCTTTTTCTTTGTCGTCTAAGGCATCACTCATATTCTCTCCTTTTTCTTTGCCTACTAAAGCAGTACTCTCTTGCTCTCCTTTTGCCAAAGTCCTCTCAAGGGTTTGACTTTGTCACTCTGCACTAAGTATTTTCTCAGTCTCACTCAAAATTGTCCTAGAGGGGCTCCTATAGGCTTGAAAATCATCAACTGTAACCAGTTCAAGTGATGTATTTACATATTCTGGTTCCACAATTGTGATAGGAGTAGGAGAAGAAGTAAAGTGTGTATGTATAATTGGAGATGTGTATGTTTCTATAGAGGAAGTATATACACTTGGGGGTACATAAAGAGTTATTGTTGTAGTATGTACAGTGTTTATGTCCCCTATTTGATCATCAGTGTTTGTGTCAAGTAAAAATGAGTCAACCATGTGAGAGTGGTGACTATCAAACACTGTGTCAGAGAGTATTGGCTCCTCCACAAATTGATAATGTGGAGAATCTGATTGTATGACACTTAATGTTTGTGTCATTATATCTGAAGAAATTTGAGGAACAGAGAAAGAAGGAAATGGAGTAGAGGGGAGTGCTGGCTGAATCACTGAACGAGGAGGTGATTCATCAAAAGATGTTGTAGAAGAATGCTTATGACTCATGTTGATCTTATTGAGAAGCTTCTGAGCTACAACATCTTGACTGGTGTGTGCACTCACTGTGTCAGATATCTGCAAGTGGCTCTTAGAGACCCTGATGGTAGGTTCATCAGTGTCTATGGTCAGTGTATGTGCCTCACTCAATTGTGTCCTTGGTTAAGGACTATTTTCAATAACTAATCCCTTTTGAGAGGAACTAGTTAGAAATATGTTTAATTCCTTATCAAAGGCTATATCCTGTTGAGAGGATACACCCTGGTCAGGTTGTTGGGTAACACTCGTGGCTCCCGTCTTCTTCTTCAATCTCCTCCTATAGCCAATCACTCTCTCTCCTTGCTCCCCCTCAGTTGTTGTGGTAACTTCACTGGGTTTTCTTTTAATCCCAACAGTCTTTTGGGAGACTGTGGGTTGGGCTGTCGAGAGTGGTTGTGAAGAGATTAGTTGTTCTACTTGGGTAGGCAGAGAGGTGGTTGTTTTCTCTGCCATAGTAGATGAAGGTGAAGAATGTACAGTTTGAGAAGGTGTTGAATTTACTACCTGTATCATATGCGCTGGGAGAGCAAATGATTCAGTTGTATACGATTTCTTTAGTATTTCTGCAAACAGTTTCTTTGTTTGCTTGTATGTCTATACAGGTATATCATTCTCAAAAGAAAAATTAGTAATCTGATCTTTAATAATCATGTACAAAAATCTAGCATAATATATTTTAGATTTCCTATTATTAAAATTACCTAATTTATTTACAAGATCATCAACAATTATTTTTCCTATATTTATATTTACATTTTTAATTATTACGTATGCTATTTTTAACGTTAAAGAGGTAATTACCTCAAAGTTAGAACACTTACCTGAGAACACTTTGGTGATAGTGTCAAAGAGATAAGAAATCTCCCTCTTCACGTTCACCCTCTTGAGATCCTTGAACTTTAACACTGTGTTGGAAGCAGCATTATAGCCCAGTTCCCTCAAGAAATCCAGCAGGTCTGCATCACTGGGTACATCCACCAGATCTTGAGTAGGTAGCCCCAAAACAGAGTTAAGTCTGGAAGGAGTTATTCTCCCTTTCTCAGACAAAACTTTGAATGAGATACCCTTGACCACATCTGGCTTGGTGGTGGAGTACATAAACTTAGCACTGGTCCAAAGTTGTGACAGTGCCTCCCCCGACATTTCTTCATCGGTAAAGATGGCTTTACTATACTCAGAGTTGAGCAGATAGTTCATCATCGGTTTAAAACAATCACTTACCTCATCAATGCCAGAGAAGCCCACAAAGTTTGTGGATGGGACAATCAAGTTCCTCTGAATTTGTTGACGTGCCATGGATGTTTTGAAGATTTGAAGTTCTAGGGTTTCTGTAAAGACGAGAGAGAAAAGAAAAAATCTAGCAAATATCAGGTATAGATTAAATGTTTTTGGGGGGTTTCAAAAAGTAGGAGAGGTAGAGTATTAATACCCACCTATTGACATTTGAAAACTTCTCCTGAAAACACGCTATCAAGGAGTCAGTTCAGTTTCTGTGATGACACGTCATCAGTGAGAGAAGAACTTAATGATGAGTTGTCATCACTTAACTAACCTATAAACCTGATGAAAAAAAAATTTAAACTTACCCTGATGATTTACTGTATGTACATACCCTGACCCTGATGCACAAGATGGACACCCTGATCCTAACAAACGAGTCGAATACCCTGACCCTGACGAGAGATCCGGACACCCTGACCCTGACGAGAGATCTGGACACCCTGACCCTGACGCACAAGTCGGATACCTTGACCTTGATGCGTCCTTAAGGAAGCCCTTATCCTGATGCATCAGACAAAACAAAAAACAAAACAACAAAATGCAGAAAATACATGTATGTACATTTTTATAATTCGAACATATATAACCACATATCAATTGATTTTATCAAGAACTTATGAAATGAGTTAGAAATACCAAATCTTATGAATTTGTCTCTGACCCTGACGCATAATTCACCATTCCCAACTCTCCCACAAGATTTGAAAATGTGGCTTCATCAAGAGCTTTGGTGAATATGTCTGTCAGCTGCTGATTTGATGGTAAAAACTGTAATTCAATATTCCCATTCATAACATGTTCCCTGATAAAATGATATCTGATTTCTATATGCTTAGTTCTGGAATGTTGTACTGGATTTTCAGCAATGGCAATGGCACTAGTGTTATCACACCTTATTGGAATCTTGGAATAGTTCAGACGATAATCCATCAGCTGATTTTTCATCCATAGATTTTGTGCACAACAACTTCCAGCTGCAATATATTCAGCTTCAGCAGTAGATGTAGAAATAGAATGCTGCTTTTTGCTGAACCAAGATACAAGTCTTCCTCCTAGAAATTGACAGCTTCCTGTTGTACTCTTTCTGTCAATCCTGCATCCTCCAAAGTCAGCATCAGAATATCCTAGCAATTCAAATCCAGACTCCTTTGGATACCAAAGTCCCAACTCTGTAGTGCCCTTGATATATCTCAAGATCCTTTTTACTGCTATGAGCTGAGATTCCATTGGGTCAGCTTGATTTCTTGCACAAAGAATGTTGCAATCATTATGTCTGGCCTGCTTGCTGTCAGATATAGCAATGATCCAATCATTCCCCTGTAAGTCTTCAAATAAACTTTCTTTCCATTCTTATCAGGGTTAATCTTGGTTGCAGTGGCCATAGGTGTCTTTGCTACTTTTGAATCCTCCATATCAAATTTCTTGAGAAGTTCTTTGGCATATTTTGTCTGATGAATGTAGATTCCATCAGAGTCTTGTTTAACTTGCAATCCCAAGAAATAAGATAACTCACCCATCAAGCTCATTTCATATTTGCTTTGCATAAGTTTGGAGAATTTTTCACATAGTCTTGTGTCAGTGGATCCAAAAATAATATCATCAACATAAATTTGAACCAAAATTAGATGACCTTGGTGTTGTCTGAAGAACAAGGTTTTGTCAATGATACTTCTTGAAAATTTGTTTTCCACCAGAAATTTTGACAGTGTATCATACCAAGCTCTAGGTGCTTGCTTCAGTCCATAAAGTGCCTTTTCCAATTTGTAGACATGATTTGGAAATTTTGAGCATTCAAATCCTGGAGGTTGTTGGACATACACCTCCTGTTCCAATTTCCCATTTAGAAAAGTACTTTTCACATCCATTTGATATACTCTAAAATTTTGAATATGCTGCATAGGCTAAGAAAATTCTTATAGCCTCAAGTCTGGCTACTGGTGCAAAGGTCTCATCAAAATCAATCCCTTCTTCTTGAAGATATCCTTTTGCAACCAGTCTTGCTTTGTTTCTAACAACAATGCCAGATTCATCCATCTTATTTCTGAATACCCACATAGTACCTATTATGATCCTATCTTTGGGCTTAGGTACAAACTTCCATACTTGATTCCTTTCAAATTGATTTAGCTCTTCCTGCATTGCCAAGATCCAGTCAGCATCTTGAATAGCTTCTTCAAACTTCTTTGGTTCAATTTGAGAAAGAAAACAAGCATATAGGCATTCATTAGATGTAGCTTTCCTGGTCTGCACTCTTTTGCTAGGGTCACCAATAATCAGATCTGTTGTGTGACTTCTGGCCCATTAGGGATTGGAGTTGTGTCTTGATGAGCTTGCTTGACTATCATCTCCTCCCCCTAAGTCTGTGCTACCAGCTTCTAAAAACTCTCCCCCTGAATTAGTGGAAAATTCAAGGTTCAAGTTATCCCCTGATGGTGCATGTCCTGATGAATGATCCCCTGATGAAGTATCCCCTGATCTGTTGTCCAGGAAATTAACTCTATCTGCTGAAGGGGATTCTAAATTGTTTGGATTGACATCAGGAATGGATATATTCTCCATTTGTCTGCACTCGTCGGCTTCATTCTCTTGATAATCAATATCATCTTCATTTTCAAACCTGAGTTCTTCATGAAAACCAGGGTCTTCAAGCCCAGAAATTTCTTGATCATCAAAAGCTACATTTATAGACTCCATTACCACTTGAAGTCTTTTGTTGTAAACCCTGAAGGCCTTGGATGACAGAGAATAACTTAGGAAAATTGCTTCATCAGCTTTTGGATCAAATTTTCCTAAGTTCTCACCAAAATTCCTTAGAACAAAACATTTGCATCCAAAAACATGGAGGAACTTGATACTTGGCTTTCTCCCTATCATTAGCTCATATGGTGTCCTGTTGTGAGCCTTGTTGATTAGTGATCTATTCTGAGTAAAGCATGCAGTGGAAATTGCTTCAGCCCAAAAATAGGTGGGAATCTTTGCCTCTGCTAGCATTGACCTAGCAGCTTCTATCAGGGTTCTATTTTTCCTTTCCACTACACCATTCTGTTGAGGAGTCCTTGGAGCTAAAAATGTATGATTTATGCCTTTCTCCACACAAAATTCCTCAACAGCTGCATTCTTGAATTCAGTTCCATTATCAGTTCTCAACATTCTAACCACTGACCCTAATTCTGTTTCCACCTTCTTGATATGGTCAATAATTTGTTGAGATACTTCTGATTTAGCATGCTGAAACTTTACCCAAGTGTATCTAGTGTAGTCATCCACAATGACCATTGCAAATCTTTTCTTTGACACTGACATTATGTTGACAGGGCCAAAGAGATCCATATGTAACAATTGAATTGGATCTTTGATCATAGTGGCTTCCTTGCTGACAAAGGATGATTTCCTTTGCTTCCCTTGTTGACAGGCTTAACATAATCCTTCTTGGATAAACTTCATTTGGGGTAGTCCAGTTACCAACTCTCTCTTCACTAGATCATTAATTGACTTAAAGTTCAGGTGAGAGAGCTTCTTGTGCCATAGTCTGCTTTCATCAGGAGTAGCCTTGCTGTAGAAACATGATTCTCCACTTACTGAATTAAAGTCAGCAACATAGAGATCTCCTTTTCTTATCCCTGACAAAACCAGCTTCCCATCACTTTCATTTAAGATTAGGCACTGATCTCCTTTAAAGGAAGTGATGAATCCTTTGTCACTTAGTTGACTTATGCTTAGCAAATTGTGCTTAAGCCCATCAACCAGTGCTACATTTTCAAATGAGACATTCCCACTTGCTACTTTGCCATAACCAAGAGTTAGTCCTTTGCTGTTATCACCAAATGAAATTACTGGACCAGCCTTTTCTTGAAATTCTGTGAGCAGGGCTTTGTTTCCTGTCATATGCCTTGAGCAGGCACTATCTAGAAACCAGATTTGACTGCTTTTGATCTTTCCCTGCACACAAGAAAACATTTAAATTGTTTTTGGTACCCAATTTGTTTTGGGTCCTCTTGGTTTAGTCACAGTAATAGGTAATAGAACTTTTTCTTTATCAGTGACTTTTGGTTTTGGCAAATTTAAAACTTTCTCCTTTTTAGGAGGTTCAAAATATGCTTTTGATTTCTGAACAGTTATCTTACCTTTTTCCTTGGAGGAGCAGGTTTTAATAGTTGGTAAATCATCAGCATACAAAATTGTGCCAGTCAAAATTTGTGGTTTTACTTTGCATTGAAAAGACAAATGATTACAGCTACCACAATTCCAGCACACTTTTCTAGGGGCTTCATGAATAGAAGAATAATTACTAGTTTTATTAACACCTAGCTTACCATTTCTATTCTTCCTGCTTTCCCCTGACAGGCCTTTTTCCCTTGACGGGTTACAACGGCCTGAAGCACTCCTTCCCCCTGACGACTGTGTATCCACTGATGCACAGTCTAGTTCTTTCATAACTAGAGGGTTGAGTGTTTTGGCAAGGATAATTTTCTTGTCTCTCCCACCACAAGTGGAAGCTTCATTCACTGGGAAGACATTCCCAGACTCTAGCTTTGCTGCTGCCTTAACAAACTTGATAGTTTGAGATGGCCTTTTTCCAAAGCTAGCTGCCATCTCAACCTCAATGGGAGGTTGCTGCACTTGAGTCTCTTCATAGCCCAAACGAGATTTTGGATCAAATTTCTGACTTTTCAAACGATCCTCCAGTTTCCTGCTAGACTCATTCCATCTCTTAACGACTTCCCTTTCTTGACTAAGAAGATTCGAGGTCCATTCCTCCCTTTTTATAGCACAGTCAAGAAGATTTTTAGTCCTTGAGAGTTCTTTTTCAAGACTCTCAAGTCTGGAGTTTTCTGATTCTAAAAGAGTGTTCCTGGCAGATAACTGTTCATTTATTTTCTGCACTCTCTCAGTTTCAGCTACAGCACTCCTCAGGGTGTCATAGAGATCCTTTATCTCACAGGTCATTTCCTTAACAGTTTTAACACAATCAGTTTTAGACATGTTAGAGGGAATTTCGAGGCTTACCTGTGAGCTGCTACTGTCAGTGGATGAGGCCATCAGGGCTAGGTTGACATACTCTTCATTTTCTTCTTCATGAGAGTCAGCCCAGTCCTTTCCCTCTGCAATGTATGTTTTTCCCTTCTTGTTTGCATTAAGAAGGTCAAAGTATTTCTTCTTGTAGTCCACAACAGCTTCTTTGTCTCTGGATTCACCATCTTTTGTGGCCTTGCGGCACTCATTTGCAAAGTGACCCATCTCATTACATTTGTAGCACTTTATTCTTGATTTGTCAATAAAGTTTTTAGTGCTACTGGGTTTCCTTGCTGAAAATCTTTTAGATTCCGAAGGCTTTTGGAATTTCAGCTTGGAAAACCTTTTTGCAAGAAAGGCCATGGTTTCATCCAGCTCCTCTAACTCTTCTGGAGTATATTCTTCCTCCTTGAAGTCAGCTTCTTTGTCCCCTTCTATGTCAGCATCTTCTAGTTGCTGCTTCATCAAGACACTTGGCCTTGCTTCTTATTTGTCCTTCGTGGTAGCCATCAGGGCTACAGATTTAAGTTTTCTAGCATCCCCTAACATTTCAGATCTTTGTTGAACCTCAAGTTCATATGTCTTTAGGGTGCCATAAAGCCTATCCAAGTCTAGAAGATTCATGTCCTTGGATTCCTTGATGGCTGTTGTCTTAGGATCCCATGATATGGGAAGGGCTCTCATGAACTTTCTGTTCACATCCTTGTTAGGATATGCCTTCCCATATAATCTTAGGTCATTTACTAACCTGTTGAATCTGTCAAACATTTCAGTAAGTGTTTCACCATTTTTCATTGTGAACCACTCATACTGTTGTGTCAACAGCTGCAGTTTGTTTTCCCTCACTTCCTCAGTACCATCACAAAGGATTTGTATGGTATCCCATATAGATTTAGACGTGGTAAGATTCATGATACTATTCAGCATATCATCGTCTAAACCATTATACAGGATTCCAGTAACCTTAAGATCCTTTTTCACCTTTTCTCTTTCCTCTATCGTCATTTCATCAGTTGTCTTTG
>CM025786.1:55744888-55755676 GCA_014636745.2 Centella asiatica
AATCTTTTTCGTTTTTGTAATGAGAGCTCCGTTGCTTATATATAAATTAGTAGGATGAAATCACGTGCTTGAGACGTGCTGCTCTTCTCAACTTAGCTGCAACTATGTCACATCGAAACTTTATGTGTCAGACTGCTGCATGCTTTGTTGCTACTTTTCTTCCCCTGATCTGTGTGCATTTAATGCGTGAGAGTTCTCATTGGACCATAAACAAACTTCAAGAAATATCTTTCCAGTTGATATTTCTTGCTTCTGAAACACGTTACGTTGATTTCCGTGTAAGAACTGATGACGGGTGTATGCTGTCACAACGATCCACTGATTGCCAGCCCTGACAGACTTTGATCAATGCTTCTGGATCCCCTGATACTTATTGACTGTATCAGGGCTTCAACCTTCACTTGAGTTTCACTCAGTGCTTCTTGATCCTGATGGTTATGATTGACAACATTCACTGATGGCTTCCACTGATGTCATGTTGGTCATTTCCCCTGACGAGTTACCTTGATTGGTTTGCCTGACAATGACATATTGTGAAGTGTTTCCCTGATGAGTTGGTCTGCCTTCATCATACCCTGATGGGTTCCCCTGATAGGTTCCCCTGATGGGTTCCCCCTGATGGGACTTAATCAACGTAACTTTGATTAGAATTTCTGATGTGCGAAATACTTTAACTGTTTACAAATAACATCAGACATTCTTCTTCACTTTGTCAAGTCCTTTGAATGTTTCTGTTTTCTAACTTGTCTTGTGAAGTTATTAACCATCCATTGATGAATAAGTGTTTCATTAGTGGGTGCAAAACTTGTGCTGATCTTAAGGTTTATAAAATACCTTAAGTATTTACAGTTGCATAATTTATTACATAATCATCATCATCATTTATCTCTAACAATCTCCCCCTATTTATGTTTATCAATTTGATAACCATAAATCCTTAGATGCACTGATGATGATGTCAAAACTAATACTAAATACATGAAAGAATTTTGAATGAATTAACAAAAGAATTTTTGTACAAGTATAACCTACATCTATTACAAAAAGAATGTTGTACTTAGACATCAGAATCCCTTTTCCTTTTTGCTGAGACAAAGGGCAATGGAAGACTTGATTCAATAGGTTGAGAGTCACTTCCAAGGCCTTGTCTTCTTTGTTCTGGGTTTTGATCAGGAATTCTGAGTCTATTGTCTACTGCTCCTGTCTCCAGCTGCTCTAGTTCCCTCTGAAGAAGCTTTCGGAAATTGACTATGTTGACATTGCTGCTTGTTTCCAAAGCTTCAAGGACTGTCTTGAATTTTGGCTGCAGCAAGTTGTGACCAGTAAAAGGTACTGATCTCCCCCTTTTTGTTTTTGAATTGAACTCCCATAGGGCTTGTGATCATTTTAGGATAAACTTTGAATCCCTTTACTGGTGGCACATTCCTTACTACAGTGTTCCCATCATTAGCTCTGGTTTCTTCGATCTTTTTCAATACTCTCTAAATCAACAGGACTCTGAATTTGATGACATGTTCGTTCTTATGATTTGCAATTTGATTCAGAACATGCATCGCTTGCTCCAGGTTTAGGCCATCAACTTCTTTGATCCTTATACTTTTCTCCTGCCCATCAGTGGATCTATAGAATAATTTCAGAGGACTTTCCAATGCTGTGGGCAGGCTCCTTTCATTGTTGATGGCTCTCCTCAGCTTGTCGATTATCCCCCTTAAGTCTTTATTAGCCTGAGAGGATCTTGGAATCAGGTTTAGAACCAGTCCTAATTGCTCAGCATCCATTCTCCTGAACCAGTCCATTGCTACATTGAATTCTGACCCACTTTTCAGTTAAACTATTATTAGCTGATCCCTTCTATTGTTGAACCTGACATCTATGCTTTTTATTGAGAACATAAATGTCAGGTTTTTACGCCTTTCTTCCCTGAGAAATTCAGCTAGAGTGGGTGGACCATATTCTTTGGTAACAGGAGAAGGTGCTTTGTCCTTGGCTTCATGTGACTTCTTTGTAGTGACATCAGGGTCTTCATTTTTATCTTGATTTTTATCCCCTGATGCACTTTTAGGGTTCTGTAATCTTCTTGGCTGAGGATTCCTGGAGGTCCTAGGCCTGAAATTCTTCTTCTTCTTCATTTCTTCCTCCTGTTCCTTTGTCATTTCCCTCTCCTCTTCTTCTTGAAGTTGCTGTGTAAAGATTGCATCAGCTTCTACTAGCTTTTTATCTTAAGGGTAGAACAGCTCCATTTTCCCATCAATTATAACTTCAACAGGTGTTGGAAAGTGGGCTGTCTTCATGGCGTCTCCAAGTAGCTTAGGCCCTGATTGAGTGTTGGATATCTTCTTGGGTTCCTCAATCTGGATGCCTTTGCCTTTGTCCTTGGGTTTTGGAGCAGGAACAGAAGTAGTCACATCCCCTGATGGTTGACTTGTTTTCTCAGCAACATCCCCTGACGACTGCGACTGCTTGGTTGAATTCTCCCCCTTTTTGACAGCATCATCAGTGGGAGTTGAGAGTCGGGATGTGACTTGAAGAAGTTGTTTCATGGTGTCAGCCATGGATTTTTGCAGAGTTTCCATGCTGTTTATTTGAGTAGAAAGATCAGCAAGCTTGTGGTCAACATTGTCAACTTGTTTCTTCATCCGTAGTAGAGTCTAGCTGGTGACCAAAGAGTCAACAACTTGCTGTACATTTTGTAACTTTGTGGAAAAATGTGTATACAATTTTTGGTTTTCTATATCTATTGACTGACCAATCATGATCTGTGACTTTAACACTTTGATCAAGATTGGATCAGTAGTCCTAGCTAACTCTTGCTTCAATAACTGTACAGTATCAGACATTTGGTTCTGTCGAAAGTATAAATCAACTCCGATGAACTAGGAAAAATCATCTTGTGGAGCATCATCTTCATCACTTGCAGAGGAAGAAGTAATATGTACAGTATCTGTGTTTTCTCTCTGTTCTTTATTTACAAGGATCTCATCCTTATCTCTCTGATCCTCTCCTTTTTCTTTGCCTACTAAGGCAAAACTCTCTTGCTCTCCTTTTGCCAAAGTCCTCTCAAGGGTTTGACTTTGCCTCTCTGCACTAAGTATTTTTTCAGTCTCACTCAAAATTGTCCTAGAGGGGCTCCTATGGGCGTGGAAATCATCAACTGTGACCAGTTCAAGTGATGTATTTACAGATTCTGGTTCCACAATTGTGATAGGAGTAGGAGAAGAAGTAAAGTGTGTATGTATAATTGGGGAAGTGTATGTTTCTATGGAGGAAGTATATACAATTGGGGGTACATAAAGAGTTATAGATGTAGTATGTACAGTTGAGTCCATGTCCCCTGTTTGATCATCAATGTTTGTATTAAGAAAAAAAGAGTCAACCATATGAGAATGGTGACTATCAAACACTGTGTTAGAGAGTGTTGGCTCCTCCACGAATTTAGAATGTGGAGAATCTGATTGTACGACACTTAATGTTTGTGTCATTATATTTGAAGAAATTTGAGGAACAGAGAAAAAAGGAAGTGGTGTAGATGGGAGTGTTGGCTGAATCACTGAACGAGGAGGTGATTCATCAAAAGATGTTGTAGAAGAATGCTTATGACTCATGTTGATCTTATTGAGAAGCTTCTGAGCTACAACATCTTGATTGGTGTGTGCACTCACTATGTCAGATATCTGCAAGTGGCTCTCAGAGACCCTGATGGTAGATTCATCAAAGTCTATGGTCAGTGTATGTGCCTCACTCAATTGTGTCCTTGGTTGAGGACTATTTTCAATAACTAACCCCTTTTGAGAGGAACTAGTTAGAAATATGTTTAATTCCTTATCAAAGGCTATATCCTGTTGAGAGGATACTCCCTGGTCAGGTTGTTGGGTAACACTCGTGGCTCCCGTCTTCTTCTTCAATCTCCTCCTATAGCCAATCACTCTCTCTCCTTGCTCCCCCTCAGTTGTTGTGGTAACTTCAGTGGTTGTGAAGAAATTGGTTGTTCTACTTGGGTAGGCAGAGAGGTGGTTGTTTTCTCTGCCATAGTAGATGAAGGTGAAGAATGTACAGTTTGAGAAGTAGAAGGTGTAGAATTTACTACCTGTACCATATGCGATGGGAGTGCAAACGGTTCGGCTGTGAAAGATTTCTTTATTATTTCTACAAACAGTTTCTTTGTTTGCTTGTAGGTCTGTATAGGTATATCATTCTCAAAAGAAAAATTTGTAATCTGATATTTAATAATCATAAACAAAAATCTTGCATAATATACTTCAGTTTTCCTATTATTAAAATTACCTAATTTATTTACAAGCATCAAAAATTATTTTACCTATATTTATATTTACATTTCTAATTATTGCGTATGCTATTTTTAAAGTTAAAGAGGTAATGACCTCAAAGTTAGAACACTAACCTGAGAACACCTTGGTGATGGTGTCGAAAAGATAAGAAATCTCCCTCTTCACGTTCACCCCCTTGAGATCTTTAAACTTTAACACTGCGTTGGGAGCAGCGTTATAGCCCAGTTCCCTCAAGAAATCCAGTAGATCTGCATCACTGGGTTCATCCACCAGATCTTGAGTAGGTAATCCCAAAACAGAGTTAAGTCTGGAAGGAGTTATTTTCCCTTTCTTAGACGAAACTTTGAATGAGATACCCTTAACCACATCAGGTGGGGTACATGAATTTGACACTTGTCCAAAGTTGTGACAGTGCCTCCCCCGACATTTCTTCATCAGTAAAGATGGCTTTACTGTACTCAGAGTTGAGTAGATAGTTCATTATCGGTTTAAAGCAATCATGTACCTCATCAATGCCAGAGAAGTCCACGTAGTTTGTGGGTGGGACTGTCAAGTTCCTCTGAATTTGTTGACGTGCCATGGATGCTTTAAAGATTTGAAGTTCTAGGGTTTCTGTAAAGACGAGAGAGAAAAAAAACTCTAGCAAATATCAGGTAGAGATTAAATGTTTTGGGGAGTTTCAAAAAGTAGGAGAGATAGAGTATTAATACCCGCCTATTGATGTTTGAAAATTTCTCCTAAAAACACGCTATCAGGGAGTCAGTTCAGTTTCTGTGATGACACGTCATCAGTGAGAGAAGAGTTCAATGATGAGTTGTCATCACTTAACTGACCTAGAAACCCGATGCGGTTAAAAAAAATTTAAACTTACCCTGATGATTTACTGTATGTACATACCCTGACCCTGATGCACAAGACGGACACCCTGATCCTGACGAACGAGTAGAATACCCTGACCCTGACGAGAGATCCGGACACCCTGACCCTGACGAACAAGCCGGACACCCTGACCCTGATGCGTCCTTAAGGAAACCCTGACCCTGATGCATCAGACAAAACCAAAACAAAACAACAAAATGCAGAACATACAAGTATATATATATTTACAATTTGAACATATATGACCACATATCAATTGATTTTATCAAGAACTTTATGAAATGAGTTAGAAATACCAAATTTTAGGAGTTTGACTCTGACCCAGACGCATAATTCACCATTCCTAGCTCTCCAACTAGATTTGAAAATGTGGCTTCATCAAGAGCTTTGGTGAATATGTCTGCCAGCTGCTGATTTGAAGGTACAAACTATAATTCAATATTTCCATTCATAACATGTTCCCTGATAAAATGATATCTGATTTCTATATGCTTAGTTCTGGAATGTTGCACTGGATTTTCAGCAATGGCAATGGCACTAGTGTTATCACACCTTATTGGAATCTTGGAATAGTTCAGACCATAATCCATCAGCTGATTTTTCATCCATAGAATTTGTGCACAACAACTTCCAGCTGCAATGTATTCAGCTTCAGCAGTAGATGTAGAAATAGAATGCTGTTTTTTGCTGAACCAAGATACAAGCCTTCCTCCTAGAAACTGACAGCTTCCTGTTGTACTCTTTCTGTCAATCCTGCATCCTCCAAAGTCAGCATCAGAATATCCTAGCACTTCAAATCCAGACTCCTTTGGATACCAAAGTCCCAACTCTGTAGTGCCCTTGATATATCTCAAGATCCTTTTCACTGCAATAAGATGAGATTCCTTTGGGTTAGCTTGATATCTTGCATAAAGACATGTTGCAAACATTATGTCTGGCCTACTTGCTGTCAGATATAGCAATGATCCAATCATTCCCCTGTAAGTCTTCAAATCAACTTTCTTTCCATTCTTATCAGGGTCAATTTTGGTTGCAGTGGCCATAGGCGTTTTTGCTACTTTTGAGTCCTCCATATCGAATTTCTTGAGATGTTCTTTGGCATATTTTGTCTGATGAATGTAGATTCCATCAGAGTCTTGTTTAACTTGCAATCCCAAGAAGTAAGATAATTCACCCATCAAGCTCATTTCATTTTTGCTTTGCATGAGTTTGGAGAACTTTTCACACAGTCTTGTGTCAGTGGATCCAAAAATAATATCATCAACATAAATTTGAACCAAAATCAGATGACCTTGGTTTTGTCTGAAGAACAAGGTTTTGTCAATGATACCTCTTGAAAATTTGTTTTCCACCAGAAACTTTGACAGTGTTTCATACCAAGCTCTAGGTGCTTGCTTCAGTCCATAAAGTACCTTTTCCAATTTGTAGACATGATTTGGAAATTTTGAGCATTCAAAACCTGGAGGTTGTTGGACATACACCTCCTGTTCCAATTTCCCATTTAGAAAAGCACTTTTCACATCCATTTGATATACTTTAAAGTTTGAATGTGCTGCATAGGCTAAGAAAATTCTTATAGCCTCAAGTCTGGCTACTGGTGCAAAGGGATGATCCTTTCTTTGGGCTTAGGTACAAGCTTCCATACTTGATTCCTTTCAAATTGATTTAGCTCTTCCTGCATTGCCAAGATCCAGTCTGCATCTTGAACAACTTCTTCAAACTTCTTTGGCTCACTTTGAGAAAGAAAACAAGCATATAGGCATTTATTAGATGTTGCTTTCCTGGTTTGCACTCTTTTGCTCGGGTCACCAATAATTAGATTTGTTGTGTGACTTCTGGCCCATTTGGGATTAGAGATGTGTCTTGATGAGCTTGCTTAACTATCATCTCCTCCCCCTAAGCCTGTGCTCCCAGCTTCTGAAAACTCTCCCCCTGAATTAGTGGATAATTCAAGGTTCAAGTTATCCCCTGATAGTGCATGTCCTGATGAATGATCCCCTAATGTAGTATCCCCTGATCTGTTGTCCAGGAAATTAACTCTATCTGTTGAAGGGGATTCTACATTTATTGGATTGACATCAGGAATGGATAAATTCTCCATTTGTCTGCACTCATCGGCTTCATTCTCTTGATAATTAATATCATCTTCATTTTCAAACTTGAGTTCTTCATGAAAACCAGGGTCTTCAAGCCCAGAAATTTCTTGATCATCAAAAGCTACATTTATAGACTCCATCACCACTTGAAGTCTTTTGTTGTAAACCTTGAAGGCCTTGGATGACAGAGAATAACCTAGGAAAATTGCTTCATCAGCTTTTGGATCAAATTCTCCTAAGTTCTCACCAAAATTCCTCAGAACAAAACATTTGCATCCAAAAACATGGAGGAACTTGATACTTGGCTTTCTCCCTGTCATTGGCTCATATGGTGTCTTGTTGTGAGCCTTGTTGATTAGAGATCTATTCTGAGTAAAGCATGCAGTGGAAATTGCTTCAGCCCAAAAATAGGTGGGAATCTTTGCCTCTGCTAGCATTGACCTAGCAGCTTCTATCAGGGTTCTATTTTTCCTTTCCACTACACCATTCTGTTGAGGAGTTCTTGGAGCAGAAAATGTATGATTTATGCCTTTCTCCACACAAAATCCCTCAACATCTGCATTCTTTAATTCAGTTCCATTATCTGTTCTCAACATTCTAACCACTGACCCTGATTCTGTTTCCACCTTCTTGATATGGTCAATAATTTGTTGAGATACTTCTGATTTAGCATGCTGAAACTTTACCCAAGTGTATCTGGTGTAGTCATCCACAATGACCATTGCAAATCTTTTCTTTGACACTGACATAATGTTGACAGGGCCAAAGAGATCCATATGTAACAATTGAATTGGATCTTTGATCATGGTGGCTTCCTTGCTGACAAAGGATGACTTCCTTTGTTTCCCTTGTTGACATGCTGAACATAATCCTTCTTGGATAAACTCCATTTGGGGTAGTCCAGTTACCAACTCTCTCTTCACTAGATCATTAATTGACTTGAAGTTCAGGTGAGAGAGCTTCTTGTGCCATAGCCTGCTTTCATCAGGAGATGCCTTGCTGTAGAAACATGATTCTCCATTTACTGAATTAAAATCAGCAACATAGAGATCTCCTTTTCTTATCCCTGACAAAACCAGCTTCCCATCACTTTCATTTGAGATTAGGCACTGATCTCCTTTGAAGGAAGTGATGAATCCTTTGTCACTTAGTTGACTTATTGTTAGCAAATTATGCTTGAGCCCATCAACCAATGCTACATTTTCAAATGAGACATTCCCATTTGCTGCTTTGCCATAACCAAGAGTTAGTCCTTTGCTGTTATCACCAAATGAAATTACTGGACCAGCCTTTTCTTGAAATTCTGTGAGCAGGGCTTTGTTTCCTGTCATATGCCTTGAGCAGCCACTATCTAGAAACCAGATTTGACTGCTTTTGTTCTTTCCCTGCACACAAGAAAACATTTAAATTATTTTTGGTACCCAATTTGTTTTGGGTCCTCTTGGTTTAGTCACAGTAATAGGTAATACAGCTTTTTCTTTATCAGTGACTTTTGGTTTTGGCAAATTTAAAACTTTCTCCTTTTTAGGAGCTTCAAAATATGCTTTTGATTTCTCAACAGTTATCTTACCTTTTTCCTTGGAGGAGCAGGCTTTAATAGTTGATAAATCATCAGCATACAAAATTGTGCCAGTCAAAATTTGTGGTTTTACTTTGCATTGAAAAGACAAATGATTACAGCTACCACAATTCCAGCACACTTTTCTAGGGGCTTCATGAATAGACGAATAATTGCTAGTTTTATTAACACCTAGCTTACCATTTCTATTCTTCCTGCTTTCCCCTGATAGGCCTTTTTCCCTTGACGGGCTACAACGGCCTGATGCACTCTTTCCCCCTGACGACTGTGTATCCACTGATGCACAGTCTAGTTCTTTCATAACTGGAGGGTTGAGTGTTTTGGTAAGGATAATTTTCTTGCCTCTCCCACCACTAGTGGAAGCTTCATTCACTGGGAAGACATTCCCAGATTCTAGCTTTACTGCTGCCTTAACAAACTTGATAGTTTGAGATGGCCTTTTTCCAAAGCTAGCTGTCATCTCAACCTCAATGGGAGGTTGCTGCACTTAAGTCTCTTCATAGCCCAAACCAGATTTTGGATTAGATTTCTGACTTTTCAAACGATCCTCCAGTTTCCTGCTAGACTCATTCCATCTCTTAATGACTTCCCTTTCTTGACTAAGAAGATTCGAGGTCCATTCCTCCCTTTTTATAGCACAGTCAAGAAGATTTTTAGTCCTTGAGAGTTCTTTTTCAAGACTCTCAAGTCTGGAGTTTTCTGATTCTAAAAGAGTGTTCCTGGTAGATAACTGTTCATTTATTTTCTGCACTCTCTCAGTTTTAGCTACAGCACTCCTCAGGGTGTCATAGAGATCCTTTATCTCACAGGCCATTTCCTTAACAATTTTAACACAATCAATTTTAGACATGTTAGAGGTAATTTTGAGGCTTACATGTGAGCTGCTACTGTCAGTGGATGATGCCATCAAGGCTAGGTTGACATACTCTTCATTTTCTTCTTCATCAGAGTCAGCCCAGTCCTTTCCCTCTGCAATGTATGTTTTTCCCTTCTTGTTTGCATTAAGAAGGTCAAAGTATTTCTTCTTGTAGTCCACAACAGCTTCTTTGTCTCTGGATTCACCATCTTTTGTGGCCTTGCGGCACTCATTTGCAAAGTGACCCATCTCATTACATTTGTAGCACTTTATTCTTGATTTGTCAATAAAGTTTTTAGTGCTACTGGGTTTCCTTGCTGAAAATCTTTTAGATCCCGAAGGCTTTTGGAATTTCAGCTTGGAAAACCTTTTTGCAAGAAAGGCCATGGTTTCATCCAGCTCCTCTAACTCTTCTGGAGTATATTCTTTCTCCTTGAAGTCAGCTTCCTTGTCCCCCTCTATGTCAGCATCTTCTAATTGTTGCTTCATCAAGACACTTGCCCTTGCTTCTTGTTTGTCCTTCGTGGTAGCCATCAGGGATTCAGATTTAAGCTTTCTAGCATCCCCTGACATTTCAGATCTTTGTTGAACCTCAAGTTCATGTCTTTAGGGTGCCATAAAGCCTATCCAAGTCTAGAAGATTCATGTCTGTGGATTCCCTGATGGCTGTTGTTTTAGGATCCCATGATATGGGAAGGGCTCTCATGAACTTTCTGTTCACATCCTTGTTAGCATATGCCTTCCCATATAATCTCAGGTCATTTACCAACCTGTTGAATCTGTCAAACATTTCAATAAGTGTTTCACCATTTTTCATTGTGAACCACTCATACTGTTATGTCAACAGCTGCAGTTTGTTTTCCCTCACTTCCTCAGTACCATAACAAGGGATTTGTATGGTATCCCATATAGATTTAGACGTGGTAAGATTCATGATACTATTCAGCATATCATCGTCTAAACCATTATAAATGATTCCAGTAACCTTAAGATCCTTTTTCACCTTTTCTCTTTCCTCTATCGTCATTTCATCAGTTGTCTTTGGGACAAGCTTTTCAGGAATACTGACTCCATTAACGACTTCTATAGGAA
>CM025786.1:55755776-55767261 GCA_014636745.2 Centella asiatica
TCAACAAGTATTCCAGCAGTACATACAAATGAAATAAATCCATCACTTTATTATAATGACCAATTTACAAACAAGAGATACTACTGCTAGCTACAATACTAAAGTGTTATAAACCAACACTTTTCTGTACATTTGAATTCCTAAGTATTCTAAGAATAATCATCATCAAATGTTTATAAAACCTAACAATCTCCCCCTAATTATGAATATCAGAATGATAAGCATAATTCCAAGGTTGATGATGATGTCAAAACTAATCTATTACAAATACTTAGTAAAAGAATAAAGAATGATAAAGATTACAAATGTACCTGAACTTTAGATCTTTGATCTATCATTCAGCTTCTCTCCCCCTGGATAATTTACCCAGCTTCTCCAAGGTTTAAACAAACCTGGCTACACTGAATAGTACATTCAGCTACTCCAAGAATAACTCTGGCTACCCAAGACTATGTCTGGCTTCAACAAAAAATTACTTCAATATTTACACAACAACTTTTATTTGTTCACTTCCTCCTATTCAATTCCTTGAAATACTTCAACCTTTCCTCAAATAGCCTCTTCAATTCCACCTCACTTGGTCCTTCTGCATTTCTTAATAGTCTTATAAAGTCTTCAACATTCCTCTCTGTTAATCGATCTAGATCTCTGTCATATTGAAAGAAGATCTTATGGTCATGAATATTTTCATACCATATTCCAAGTGGTTCAGATTCTACCATGTAGAGTTTTCCCTTGAAACTTAATGGTGGCTCTCTCACTGCAGACTTTTGACTTGAAGAACTGACCATATTGTCCTTTGCAGGAGGTTTCCTTGAAGAAATAGGTTGTGGTTTAAGAATTTCAAGTACAGGAATTATGGCAGTTTCCTTATCCTCAAGTTTCTTTGCAGGTTTCTGGACTAAGGGCTTCCTTCTCGAGTATTTTTCATCCTTTTCCATCTCCTTATTTCTCTTCCTTGTCAATGCTGGCTTCTTTGCAGGAGTCAACTTGACAGTTGGTTTCTTTACTTCAACCCTTTTCTTTGCTTCAACCTCTTTCTCCTCATTTGCTAATGCCTCCTTTTCCTCTTTGTCGATCTATTCTTGAAGTTGTTGGGCAACCAAGAAATCAGATTCTTCAATCCTTGGATCTTGAGGAGCAACTAAAATAACTCCCCCTTCAACTTCCAAGTCAACAGGCTTGAAGATCTTCCCAGCTCTTATTGCATCCCCCATTAACCTAGGCTGTGCTGGTTGTTGAATTTCTGGTTCTGTGACCATAACACCTCTGCCTTTGTCTCTGGAAGTGCTTGGGCCTGCTTTAGTTTGTTGGGTAGAAGAAGAAGTTTGCAGTGGAGTTTGGTTTGGAGCTGGAAGTGGAATTGATTGATTAAAAAATCTAGACTCAAGACGATCTTGTGCTGCCTTGAGTTCAACATATGTATATGTAGGTTGTTGTGGTAATGTAGGTTGTTGTGGTAATGTTGGAAAACTCTCCCCCTTTTTGATATCATCATCTTTGGAGGTGGAGGAGGTGGCCAGTTGAGGTAGACATTTCATCAATAATTTTTCCAGGTTGTCTTGTTTCTGGATAAGGATATCAACTTTGGTTTCCAGTGCTTTAATCTTTTTGTCATTGTTGACCTTATCCTGAATCATTAAGTCTATTTGCTTGACAATCCTTCTGGGCAAGTGGCCTTCATAGCTTCCTCTTATTTTTTCTGTCTCTGTCTCCATCTGTTTCAAAATTTCTTTCACGGCATCCTGTATACCAGTAGCCAAGAAATGATGAAATTTGGCATTCTTTCTGTCCACATTAGTTATTTCTTTGACTATTTCTTTTGGAGCAGGAACAACTGTTGTGGACCCTATGTTGGTCACATAGTCCTGTCTGTAGAGAGCAGTTGCATCCTCCAGAGTGTTGACAAAGCTTGCATCAAGCCAGTCATCAACATTACTGGCTTCTTCAGATTCCTCCTCAGGTGCAGGTGCACTCTCCATCCTTTCTTTTAATGCAGAGATTTGATCTTGCCTCTGTTGAAGATTTAACAATTCTTCATAGTCAGCATTTGACATCTCTGAAATGACTTGCAAGTTTTCAGCCACTGCACTGGAGCTTCCTCCAATTTCTCTTGTTGAAGGAGAGGAAGTTGGAGCTTCTGTTTGGATTTGAGTGGAGGGAGCCACAGGTTTGAAAAACTCACCTGTAGAAAATTTCTCTATGTTCATTTCTCCAAGGATCTCATCCTTGCTCACACCCTCGCCTTTTGCCTAGGGTTGGGCACCCAGCTTCTCATTCTCTCCTTTTTCCAAGCTCTCTAAGGCTTGACTCTCTGATTGTATTTCCTCTCCTTTTTCCAGGTCAGGAGCCTGACTCTCACTAATTATTCTCTCATCCTCACTCTTTTGGGAAAGTGCACTCATTCCTATAGAAATGGGGGGTTGAGAAGTAGAATCTTCATGGAGGGGGGTTACCCTTAAAATGGAAATTGGTTGGGTGTCCTCCATGGAAGTGGTAGGAGAACTAGCTGCACTTGTACTTTGAACAAGTGGTTCTTGTGGGCTAGTTTCTAAAGAATGAATTTGGACAGTTTGAATTGTTGTTCTAGTCTCTTGAGATTGACTAGTTTCTGTCCAAGTCATTAAGAGTGTTGGCTCCTCTTGAGAAAGTTCAAGAGGATCAGAGAATATATGTTCAGAAGAATCAAGTGGAGGAGAAACAGGAGAAGAATGGACAGTAGGGAGTGTTGGCTGTTCTTCAAGGGCAAAAGATTGAGGAGCATCAATTGGAGACTCTGTGTGTGCACTCCTTGTGTCACTCTTTTCTTTTGTATTCTCTCTATTTGGTTCCTCTTGGTTGTGACCAAGAGTTTGTGCAGACTCTGTAACAGGTGTCCCTGGTTGAGGACTATCTTCAATGTCAATGTCCTTTTGGGAGGACATTGACAGTTTACTGTCTTTCTTTATAATCTCCATGGCCTTTTGGGAGGCTATGGATTGTCTTTGTCTAAGGGTGACAAGTCTCTTCTTTCTCTGAGGTGCCACCTCAGCTTCTTGTTCTCCCTCAGCCTCACTAGCACCCTCTGTTGTTTTTCTTTTGATTGGGAGCTTTTTGGCTGTTCTGGTATATGCAACCACAGTCTGTTGGGAGACTGTGGAGGGGGCTTTGGATTGTGATTGAGAAGTTGTTGGGGGATTAGTTGGTGTTTGTGTGGTATCCCCAAAGAATTCCAAAGAATATGAAGTTAGAAGAGTGTCAATGAGAAAGTTTCTCATGACAGTAGGATAGAATAGAGGTACATTTACCTTTGCCTCATACTTCTTCAAATCACTAACTACTCTTTTTGTCTGCAAAATAGTAGGCACAACTTGCATACTAGCAATATTAAGGTTAGGTATTAAGTGATTTGCAATCATCATTAAAAACCTAGCATAATAAATTTTAGTTTTGTTGCCAGTTTTAAGTTTTTCAATCAGATTGTGCAAAATCAAAAGCCCTAAATTAATATGCCTATTATACAACACACTATATGCAATTTATTGTGAAATAGTGGTGATGGCATCATATCCACTGCATTTTGAAGTAAAGGATTTGGTTATAATGTCAAAGAACAATGACCACTCTGGCCTAAAATGGGGACGTGTGATGGTCCCAACAGAACTTATTTCAGTATTATAGTTTAAGTCTTTAAACATACTTATAAGTTCTTCATCAGAGGCAAGGGGGTCATAGTTTTCCCTTATGGGTAATTGAAGTGCATTATTAACCGTGGTATGAGTAATAGTATAGTCTGTGTTTTCATACCTGAAACTTACCTGTGGAGAGTCATCACTTTCATCAGTGATTTTTGCAGTGCTCCACATGGTTGATATTACTTCTGCAGCTTGGATGGGAGCTTCATAAATGGTGTATTGTAGTGGAGAGTTCTTGAGGAAATCCACAAAAGGGTAGTATTTTGCTTCGAAATCAAATTTATCAGCCACCCCTGCATGGTTAGTTTTGATAAAATCGAACTCACCAAACTTAAAGCACACTGTTTTTGCCGCCATTGAAGAGATCTATAAACTTGTGAAGAAAGCTCAAAGAGAGATTAAATTTCAGAGTATTTGAGAGAGAAATCAAATTGCAGAGTTTGATACTTGTGATTACAAACGTTTTTGAAATTGCTTTTATTAAAGTATAAGAGACGTTTGCTATTCAAGGATCATGGGTAACTACCAATTTACCCTTTTTCAGAGATTGCCCTAATCTCTGATTAACCCGTGTGATAAGAGATTGATCCGATTAGTCTCCGATGAAGTAATTACTCGTCAGGGACTAAGGTAATCTCCGATGAATTAACTCATCGGGGAATAATCGAGTCTCCGATGAAGTAATTTTAACTGATCGGGGATTAGTTAAACTACACATTGGGGATTAATCGAGTCTCCAATGAAGTAATTTTAACTGATCGGGGATTAGTTAAACTACACATCGGGGATTAATCGAGTCTCTAATGAAGTAATTTTAACTGATCGGGGATTAGTTAAACTACACATCGGGGAATAAGTCCTTTAATCTCTTATCACTCTTTTTCTCAGGGACTTAATCCCTGCTTCAGTTTTATCTTTCAAAAACTTTTCCAACAACCATATTGATGATTATTGGCTTCATGTATATGTTTTATCATATTTAAAACAGCTTCTTTTTCCAGAATTAATTATTCTAGCTTCATGCAACTGTTAAAAAAAACTTGAAAGTTAAAACTTTAATTTTTAGAACCATTATTTAACATTCCTAGTTCAGAAACTAGTCTGTTAAATGTAGATTCATCCAAAGGTTTTGTAAAAATATCTGCAAGTTGTTTATCAGTTGCAACCCAGTGCAATTCAATATTTCCTTCACTAACATGTTCCCTAATGAAGTGATATCTTATATCTATATGTTTAGTTCTTGAATGTTGCACTGGATTTTCAGTTATGGCTATGGCACTAGTGTTATCACAATAATTTGGGATTTTGGATAGTGTCATACCATAGTCTAGGAGTTGATTTTTGATCCACAAGATCTGTGCACAGCAACTCCCAGCTGCAATGTATTCAGCTTCTGCTGTTGAAGTAGAAACTGAATTTTGTTTCTTGCTAAACCAAGAAACAAGTCTGCCTCCAAGAAGTTTGCAGCTTCCACTTGTGCTTTTCCTGTCAAGCTTACACCCTACATAATCAGCATCTGAATAACCAATTAGTTTAAAATCAGATTCTTTAGGATACCATAATCCAAGATTTGGGGTACCTTTAGATATCTGAGTATTCTTTTTACAGCAATCAAATGTGACTCTCTAGGGTCAGCTTGAAATCTAGCACATAGACAAGTTGAAAACATTATATCAGGTCTACTTGTAGTTAGATACAAAAGTGAACCTATCATGCCTCTATAGCTAGTAATGTCTACTTTCTTTCCTTTTAAATCCTTATCTAGCTTAGTGGCTGTGGGCATAGGTGTTTTTGCAGAAGTACAGTCAACCAAATCATATTTTCTCAGTAAGTCCTTAATGTACTTAGACTGACTGATGAAAATTCCCTCAGTTGACTGTTTAATTTGCAATCCTAAGAAAAATAATAATTCACCCATCATGCTCATTTCATATCTAGACTGCATACTTTTTGAAAATTTTGCACACAGTTTTTCATTAGTAGACCCAAAAATAATATCATCAACATATATTTGCACAAGTATAACATCAGAGCCTTGAATTCTATAAAACAATGTTTTATCTATGATACCTCTTACAAATTTATTTTCAATTAAAAACTGAGAAAGAGTATCATACCAGGCTCTTGGTGCTTGTTTTAAGCCATAGAGTGCTTTGTCTAACCTGTAAACATGATTAGGAAATTTGGAGTCTACAAAACCTGGGGGTTGTTGAACATAGACTTCTTCTTCCAATTTTCCATTAAGGAAAGCACTCTTGACATCCATCTGATACACTTTGAAGTTCTTGTAGGATGCAAAAGCAAGAAAAATTCTGATTGCTTCAAGTCTAGCAACTGGTGCAAAGGTCTCATCATAGTCAATTCCTTCCTCTTGAGAGTATCCCTTTGCAACCAGTCTTGCCTTATTCCTTGTAATTGTACCAATTTCATCCAATTTGTTTCTGAAGACCCACTTGGCACCTATTATAGATCTGTTCCTTGGTTTGGGTACCAGTCTCCAGACTTTGTTTCTAACAAATTGGTTTAATTCTTCTTGCATGGCAATAATCCAATCAGGATCTTGAAGTGCTTCCTCAATTTTCTTTGGTTCAATCTTTGATAGAAAACTGAGGTACAAACATTCATTTTGTGTTGCACTTCTAGTCCTAACTCCATCCTCAATATTTCCAATGATCAAATCTGTTGTGTGGTCTCTCAACCATGGTCTGGTTTTTGGCATATTTGATCTTGAACTAGAGGCTTCATTTTCTAGATTGATAAAATTCAATCCAGCTTCATTAGCAGAGTTTGCTCCCCCTAAACTATTGATCTCTTCTTCATTAACTCCCCCTGAGTTAGATATCTCAATAGTCTCTGTGTGTGCATCAGGGATACTAGTCTCTGATGTATCATTAGTCTCCGATGGAGAATTAATGTCATCAGTGACTTGTGTTCCATTTTGTTCCAGTACTCTAGTCTCTGATAATACATCTGTCCTTGGTACTTCATGCACAACAGTCAACTCCCCCTCAATTAAAGAGAAATCACTGTTATTTTGGGGATTTTCAGCATTCTCTGTTGGATATTCCCATGCATCCAATTCATTCTCAAAACTGAGAGGTTCATGCAATCCTTGACCAAGCATTCCTGGAATCTTTCTATCATCAAATGCAACTTGAATGGATTCCACAATGACCTTGGTTCTTAAGTTATAAACTCTGTATGCTTTGCTTGACAGAGAATAACCTAAGAAGATTGCTTCATCAGACTTATTGTCAAATTTTCCTCTTGTCTCTGATGAATCTCTCAGTACAAAGCACTTACACCCAAACACATGTAAAAACTTGAGAGTTGGTTTTCTCCCAGTCATCAATTCATAAGGTGTTTTGTTGTATGCTTTGTTTATCAAAGACCTGTTTTGTGTAAAACATGCAGTGCTTATAGCTTCCTTCCAAAAGTAGGTGGGAAGCTTAGCCTCTTGCAACATGGTCCTTGCTGCTTCAATGAGGGTTCTATTTTTCCTCTCAACAACTCCATTTTGTTGAGGAGTTCTAGGTGCAGAGAATTGATGAGTAATTCCTTTCTCAGTGCAAAATTCAATTACTTGGGAATTTTTGAATTCTGTTCCTCTGTCACTTCTTAATACCCTCACTGTTTTACCTGACTCAGTTTCTCTTTTCTTGACATGATCAATAATTAACTGAGCAGCTTCATTCTTTGCAAAGAGGTATTTTACCCAAGTATACCTTGTGTGATCATCAACAATTACTAGTGCATATCTATTCCTTAAGATAGACATCACATTCACTTGACCAAACAAATCCATATGGAGAAGTTGTAAAGAGTCAGTGATTGATGTTGCTGGTTTGTTTTTGAATGATACACTTCTTTGCTTTCCTTTCTGGCATGCATCACACAATCCATCTTGTGTAAATTCCAATTGTGGAATGCCAGCTACCAATCCTTTCTTCACAAGACTATTGATATTCTTGAAATTCAAGTGGGAAAGCTTCTTATGCCAAAGCCAACTTTCATCAGTTGAAGCTTTGCTATAAAGACATGTGATTTGATCAGTTGAAGAAATGAGATTTGCAATGTACAAATTCCCTTTTTTTTTCCTGTCAAAATCACAGTCCCTGATTCTTTGTCACTTACTAAACATTGATCTTCTTTAAAAGTGACATTGAATCCCTTATCACACAGTTGACTCACACTAAGTAAATTGTGCTTTAAGCCATCAACTAGTGATACCTCAGTGAAGATGACATCTCCATGTTCAACAGATCCATATCCTCTAGTATGGCCTTTGCTGTCATCTCCAAAAGTGACTCTTGGGCCACTTCTCTCTTCATACTGTTTTAGTAGGGACTTATCTCCAGTCATATGCCTTGAACAACCACTGTCCAAGTACCATGATTTCTTCTTTTTGCCCTGCACAGTAGAGAGAACTAGTTTGAGATTTTTGGGACCCAAATCTTCTTGAGTCCTTTCTCACTAGCTGCAGATTCAAGACTTGACTCAGAATGAGTCGATTGCCTCTTTCCATGTTTGATTTTAATTGGGCAATTTACAGTCTTGCTTTCATTGTTTGTGAGACTAATTGACTTTGTTTTATTATTTTCAATGCAAAGACTACTTGACCTTTTTATAGGTGATTTATCTTTTGTTGTCTTTGAGTTACTAGTCTCAAGCATAGGAATTTTATTTTTGCTCCTACTGTGCATAGCTATGTGGTTTGGATTACCACATACATGACATGTTTTTTTAGGAGCATCAGGCATTGAAACATAGTTGGTATATTTGTTAATGCCTAACTTGCCATTCCTATTTTTCTTTCTTCTGTTTGATTCCACAACTTTTTCAGCCTTTTATATTGGAACAGTTTCCAATTTCTTTATTAACTGTTTCTTTGTCATAAACCCAATATTTAAGTGTTTATTTTCATTCTTCTCAACAATATTCACTGTCTTTTGATTGAAACTTGTTTTTTCAGTGTTTTGTTGATCTTGAATGTTAATAAATCTGGGTTCATGAACAGGAGATACAAAGTTAATTTTTTTAGCAACTTTTGGCTTTTCAGTTGAGGACTCAACAGCTTCAAATAGGTCATCTAATTCTGAATTTTTATTTATCCAATCATCATAGCCTAATCCAGATTGGTGACCCATTGTTTGACTATCTACCAAGTCTTTTAGCTTTTTAGAGGAAGTATTCCACAGTTTGATCTTAGTTTGAGCAATTTCAAGTTGCTCTACTAAGTAATATTCCCTCTTTTTCAAAGCATCAATCATATGATGTGCTTTGTTTAAATCAGACTTGATAGTATCAAACTGTGCCAATCTCTCTTCAAGAAAATTGTTTCTTTTTAAGAGATTGTCACGTGATTCTTTTACATTTGTATGCTCTATAGTTAAAGACCTAAAACTGACATGCAAATCAGATATATCTTTTTGCATGCTTTCAATGCTGGATGTATCAAGTAAATTAAGCACGTTAAAATTCTGATTTGCATTACATACCTTTGTAGAATCACTTGACTCGTCACTACGAGCCATTAGGGCAAAGTTGACAACTTCTTCATCAGAGTCGCTGTCAATCCAATCTTTTCCCTCAGTAATCAAGGCTTTGCCTTTTGATTTGGCTTTCTTGTCAGCAAAGTCCTTCCTTGATTTTTCATCCTTAGATCTATCATTAGATCTAGGCTTCTTGCACTCATTGGCAAAGTGCCCTAACCCATCACAATTGTAGCATCTTATTTTCTTTAAGTCGAAGGTGACTTTTTGACCTTCTCGTTTAGGGTTAGGTTTTCTAGATGATTTTCTTCCTTTTCTGCTAGCCCTAAATTTCTTAAACTGTTTAACCTTGAATGCCATGAATTCTTCCATGTCATCATCAATATCCAGTTCATCTTCATTATTAGTTGAGCTAGCGTCAGAAAATTCCTCATCAAACTTCTCTTGAGACTTGTTTGTCTCAACCATCAACGCAGCTCCTTTGTCTCTGCCATGCATGCGCTATCTTTGCTCTACTTCAAGTTCATAGGTCTTTAAATTCCCGTAGAGCCTGTCCAGTGTGAGTGTTTCCATATCATGAGCCTCCCTTATTGCAGTAGTCTTTGGATCCCAGCTAGGAGGAAGGACTCTCATGAACTTGGTATTGATATCTTCATTATCATATGTCTTACCAAGTATGGTCAAGTCATTAAGCAAAGAGTTGAACCTGTCATAGATTGACGTGATTGGTTCATTAGGCTTTGCTTGAAAGAACTCATATTGTTGAGTCAACAGTGAACGCCTTTTCTTCCTGACTTGATCAGTCCCCAATTGATGATGCTATTGAACATATGTTTGCCTATTCCATTGTAAAGTATGTTCATAACTTTAGCATCTTTCAACACTTGTAACTTGTCCTCGTTGGTATAATCACTTTCTGGTGCAAGTACAAAGTGTTCTGCGACAATAGATCCTTCGACAGTTTTTGCAGGAATAAATTTCTTGGGTAGATAAGGACCCTTCTCAATCCTATCTATGTAATCTGGATCTGTTGCTCTCAAGTGCATATACATCTTTTGTTTCCACATTGGATATTCATCCCTCTTCAGAATAGGGATCCTGGTTCCACAATCACGTCCTCCATTATACGCAATCATGTTAGAGCTGCTTGCTTCGTCATTGTTGGCCATCTCAGAATCTTGTTAATTGAGTATTTTCATTTAAAGGCTCTGATACCAATTGTTTTCCCAGTGAGATGACCTAGAACTTGTAGAAGGGGGGTTCAATACAAGTTCTTGCAACTTTTTCGATTTCTTGTTCTTTAAGAAATTAAACTTTTCTGCGGAATATAATGAACAAGATCAAAACTCTATAAGCAATTGCTCTTTTTTTGATTTTAACAATTGATTACAAGTTTTCTAACAATCAAGACAAGCTTTGATCGTCAGCTTCTATTCTGTATATTAAGAAAAATACAACTCTCCCAATTCTATACAGCTTCGTATTGCTATTCTATAATTTTATAATTACAGCTTCTAAATCTAAGTTATCAAAAACCTAGTTTCCTAATTCAAATCAAATACAATCTTTCCAATTGAAAGATCTCTAACAAGTTTCCCTGTTAGCTACGTCTTCAATAAAGTCTACGTGTGCATGGAAGACTTTCCTTCTTTGATTTGAACTCTAACTCCATCAGTGATTAAGTCCTCGACTAATCTCCGATGGCTTCTTTCATTAGTCCCTGATCACTTCGAGTAATCTCCGATGCTTTGGCTTTAGTCGTTGGTGACGTCAGCTTTTAATCTCCGAGGTATTGTTTTAATATCTGATGACGTCAGCATTAATCCCTGACTCTTTAGTTACAATCCCTGATGACGTAAGCTTTAATCTCCGATGACCAATCCTTCAATCTCTGATGAACAAAACTTTAATCTCCGATGAAGGTTTCTTCAATCTCCGATGAACAAAACTTTAATCTCCGACGGGTAAAGTCCAATCTCTGATGAACAAAACCTTAGTCTCTGGTGGACTTTTCTCTTAGTCTCCGACAAGTCAAATTCAATCTCCGAAGGACTAATAAACTTAAAATAACTTGTTGAACAAACTCAACAAGTATTCCAGCAGTACATACAAATGAAATAAATCTATCTCTTTATTATAATGACCAATTTACAAACAAGAGATACTACTACTAGCTACAATACTAAAGTGTTACAAACCAACACTTTTCTGTACATTTGAATTCCTAAGTATTCTAAGAACAATCATCATCAAATGTTTATAAAACCTAACAGGTTCCCCCTGACGGGTTCCCCCTGACGGGTTCCCCCTGACGGGTTC
>CM025786.1:55767271-55806342 GCA_014636745.2 Centella asiatica
ACGGGTTCCCCCTGACGGGTTCCCCCTGACGGGTTCCCCCTGATGGGACTTAATCAATGTAACTTTGATTAGAATTTCTGATGTGCGGAATACTTTGATTGCTTACAAGTAGCATCAGACATTCTTCTTCACTTTGTCAAGTCCTTTGAATGTTCCTATTTTCTGACTTGTCTTGTGAAGTTATTGACCATCCACTGATGAATAAGTTTATCATCAGTGGATGCAAAACTTGTGCTGATCTTAAGGTTTATAAAATACCTCAAGTATTTACAGTTGCACAATTTATTACATAATCATCATCATCATCGTTTATCTCTAACAGAGACTAATGTTGAAGCTACCAGAGACTAAGACAAAGACACTTCAATGCATTAAAGTAACCTTGAGAAGATTTGACCGTCACTAAAGTTAAACATTTGCCTATCACCAAAGTCATCGGGCAAATCAACAACGCCATACTCAAGATGACTATCGCCAAACTCAAAAAGACTACCGCCAAAGTCATCGGGAAAATGCCTATTTCTAAAGTCAAGTACTCGAGCATCAGGGGATAAATATCCACTGATGAACAAAACAGCTCGTTAGGGGATAAATATCCATTGATGAACAAAATAGCTCCTCAGGGGATAAATATCCACTAATAAACAGAGACTGTCTATCGAGGGATAAAATAATCAGAGACTAAACAAGACATATGGGATGACATATGGCTGAGTTCACAAATTCACTAACTCCAGTTTAAATGCGGTGGAAATAAAATATAGATGGTGGTCCAATAAGGAGATATTGGCTACCAAAGAAACTTCAAGGAGATAAATTATACACTGTAGGTGTGAACACTGATAAAGTAAAATATGGAGATAAGTCATACTTATACACTAACATGCGTATAAAGCTACTCATGTAAAAACCGCAGAGATAACTTACAGAAACTTGAAGGAGGAAAAATTGGAAGCTGGTCCAATTAAAAACCAGGAAGCTCAAAGAGATAAGTTATTTAGTACAGAGATAACTTATCATGGGAACTCCAAGAGGAAAAGAGGGAGCTGGTGTGCTGATACACCAGAGATGTTACATAACAGGTTGGTGTGCAAGGAAGGTCATGCAAAAAGAAGAAGTTATGTGATAGAGTTGCAATTACCAAAGAATATCAGAGATATTTTTGGAGGCAACTCGCTATGGAAGCTTGGAAAACAAGGAAGCTATGTCTATAAATAGAGACATGAAGCAACTGAGATAATGTACTTGAGAGACATAACATAAAACACTGAGATACACAAAACACAAGTATTCTTATTATCTAAGATAGAAGCAAGTTTTTCATAACTTGAAAGAAGCAAGTTTTTATAAACTTGAGAGAAGCTAGAAATCATTTTTCTAGAGTACAACTGTTATTTTAAACATATATTGTCTAAAACTGGTAATCACTACCAGAAAGAATTGTAAAGATTCAAATTGATTTACAATAGATATACATATTGTAGATTAATATTTATATCTTGCAATCTGCTTTACTGTTTCATATGTTATATCTTTTCAATAAAGTTGTTTTAACTGTTCTTAAGTTTTAAACTATATTAAACAGTTTAATTCTAAGAAAAGTTAGTAATTGTATTCAAACCCCCCCCCCCCCCCCCTCTACAATTACTCCACGGGACAAACACATATGCCAACACTTTGAGCACAACAACATGATTTACAGACATATTTTAAGGTATATAACCTTCAAGAGTATAAACGAAATTCCGATGTCTTTTATTTGTGCCAGGTGGATGAC
Organism: Centella asiatica; assembly: GCA_014636745.2. Classification (NCBI taxonomy): domain Eukaryota; kingdom Viridiplantae; phylum Streptophyta; class Magnoliopsida; order Apiales; family Apiaceae; genus Centella; species Centella asiatica. The sequence continues at coordinate 55,769,049 of CM025786.1, forward strand.
AAATGCAAACAAAATTCATGGTGATCCTGTTTACATTAATCAAGTGAATGCTGAATCAAATTCTAATGTCGGTGAAATTACTACAATACATTACAATCATTTGAATAAGGTTTATTAAGAAATTACAACAATTGGATCGACCTCGCAATCATCTTACATGTATGTTCTTGAAACTGTTATGAAAGAGAAAGTATGGATAAGTAAGTCAAGATTAATTGAAGAAAATGACATAGTTGAAGGTGAGAGTGGATTCAAGGAGCAGAACATGGAAGATGGTGATATTGACGAAGAAGACGAGTATTTTCCCCTACTTCAGTTACAAATTAAGGGTCGTAAGAAGGTTACAAGATTGAAGAGCGGAATTGAACAATGTTAATTTGCAAAAAGACTGCAAAAATGTGCTATATGTCAAGAATACACTGATCATGGTAAGAGAAATCATAATAAAACAATGGAGATGCGTGCTCAAATGTCTCAACATAGCACATTAGATTTAGATGATGATGAAAAAGAATTATGACTGTGTTTTGACTTTTAATTTATATTAATTGTAATTGTATGACTTTAAAAAATAATATTTGTTATTATTTTAGTAGCAGAATGGTTACTATACCCTGATGAGAAAATTCTTAGTCTTCGATAATACAAATTTATTCATCAATCGACAATTCATAGTCTCCGATAGTACACATTTGTTTATTAGTGGATAAATATTTATCTAGCTGAAGGATGACCATTAAAATATTATTATTATTATAATATACAATATTATTACTACACAATAATATTTATTATAATTAAAATATTAGAATATTGCATATTATTATTATTTTAATATACAATATTATTACAACACAATAATATTTATTATAATTAAAATATTAAAATATTTCATATTATTACTATTATAATATACAATATTATTTTAGTGGAAAGGGAAAAAAAATCAAGTATGGCAAAATCATTTTCGCCAGTATTACTAGCAGAAGGGATGTGAGGACCCATCATTTTTAATAGAAATAAAGTGTGAATATGATTAATTCATATGAAGTATGAATATTAAATGCATGAGTTTTATGTCAATGTGATGTCCCAAAAATTCAATGATTTCAGTTCCTTTGTAAAACCATCAAAGGGATATGAATATATTAATCTCAAATCTTATATGAGATTAATTTAATCAAGCACGAACAGAGATTGATTTTAATGAACAAAGATATTATCGAGCTTACTTGAGAAGGGGACTATTGTGGGTAATCAGAGGATTACGTGTTTTATGTTTAATTAGTAAGCTGCTTGTGTGTCAACAAGTGATAAAGATGGAACCACATGTGTGCCAGCAGTTGCTTAATAATATGTTGGCTATTATAAGTGATTAAATAATATTTTGATAGCCAGTGTTCTAGCCAACGGCTAAGAATTATTCTTCAAATTGATCCGACTACTCTAATTGATCTTTGAGCACTATAAATACATCATCTGAGATATAATCCTGCCTCTATTCCAAAATTTCTTTTTAGTCGACCACCCACATAAAATTCAAGTTCACTTTCTAGAGCAACTGTCCTTTTCAAGAACAACCAAAGCTTTTAATTTCTTCCTTAGAGACAAAGAGGTAAGAGCTTTATACCAATGGTATACTTTGCTCTGTTCTGTTTTATTCTCTCGTGCTTAACATTTGAAAGTATTAGTCTTGCATGCTAAGTTATCCAAGAAAAGAATAAAGTTTCAAAAGTTGCAGTAGTATTCTTTTGCATCTGCGGTTATGTGTATTACGTAATGATACACACAGCAGATAGGATAAAGATGCACCCTAAGTTGGGTTTATCCATTATTAGGCATCATTCGTGATCATATGAAAGGTCCTTCATTGTAGCAGAGATAAGTTCTAACTTAGTCTCTGACAACATAAAATTAGTCTCCGAGGAGCAATTTTTTTGTTAGTCTCCAAAGAGCAATTGTTGTTAGTCTCTGAGGAGCAATTTTTGTTAGTCTCTGATGAGTTACAAATGTTAGTCTCCAAAGAGTTTGGCACTGAACAATTATCCACCGATGAGTTCGGCGCTGAACAATTATCCACCGATGAATTTGGCGCTGAATTTGGTGCTAGCGACAAGTTTGGCGATAGCCAAAAGAGTTTAGCATTAGTCAAATCCCCCTAATAGCTGAAGACCATTCCCTGATGGTCGAGGGCTATCCCTTCATGCATAAGTCATCCCCTGATGATTATCCCTTGATGGGTATCCCCTGACGGGCAATGTATCCCTTGACGAGTAGACCATCCCCTGATGGTAGAGATCATCCACTAATGACCAGTCATCCCTTGATGATATATATCCATTGATAAACAAGACATCCCTTGAGGGGTGAAACATCCCCTGATGGCCAACCCCTGATCATGCACGGAAATCACAGACATCACATATGTACATACTCACATTTATATTCAAACATAGATTCTCATGCTAAGTAAACATATTTAAGTTTTACAGAAATATTTCACCCAACAAATGAAATAAGTTAGCTCAACTAAGGATAAAGGCAAGTATATTCTCACTCTTATGCTTATTTCAATTAAATGCATGATCAATTGATTTGACATGCGTACAAGGTTAATACTTTACTGTTTAAAGTTTCTTGTGAATCAGAATGCTATGCTTTAATTTCCGCTAGCATGAAATGAATGAAAGTGCATGGATATGGATATAACTGAGCTTTGATTTATCAGTTATTTTTCATTATTATATCCATGCAAATGAGTGAGAATGTTATGTCCCTTAAATAGGACATGAGACTTTTATGTTCCTTAAAATGTGGAACATGCCACGTAGTTGACAAGATAAAAGGGAAGGTGCTGATGTCTTCTGTCACCTAACCTAGAGGTAACTACAGGTCATTTGACCTAGAGGTAATTTAACTAACAGAACTATGTTGTACAGTCTGGCCCACTGATTACGATATGGTTAACATATCCATCGGGTTTAGCCCCAGATGGCTAAGTGGTTGTTTTTATTCAAAAAGGATCATATGATTGTCTTATCATCTGAGATCATTAGAAAGTTTAGAAGAACTCTGAGGTAGTGGTATTGCTTCACCCAACCTCACAAACAGAATTATACTATTGATTATGTTTTTCAGAAATTTTATGTTCTTTTTAACAATTGTAACATCTTATCTTTTTTAAGTCGAAGGTGACTTTTTGACCTTCACATTTAGGGTTAGGTTTCCTTGACGATTTTCTTCCTTTCCTGCTGGCCCTAAATTTCTTGAACTGTTTGACCATGAATGCCAGGAATTCCTCCATGTCATCATCAATGTCCAGTTCATCTTCCTGATCAGTCGAGCTAGCATTGGAAGATTCCTCATCAAGCTTCTCTTGAGACTTTCTTGTCTCAACCATCAACGCAGCTCTTTTGTCCCTGCCATGCATGCGTTGTCGTTGCTCTACTTCGAGTTCATATGTCTTCAAATTCCCGTAGAGCCTGTCCAGTGTGAGGATATCCAAGTCATGAGCCTCTCTTATAGTTGTTTTTTTTGGATCCCAACTTGGAGGGAGAGATCTCATGAACTTGGTGTTGACATCCTCATTATCATAGGACTTCCCAAGTATTTTCAAATCTTTGAGCAAAGTGTTGAACCTGTCATAAACTGACGTTATTGGTTCACCAGGCTTTGCTTGAAAGAACTCGTATTGTTGTGTCAACAATGACCTTTTGTTCTTTCGGACTTGGTCAGTTCCTTCACAAAGGACTTTGATGGTGTCCCAGATTTGCTTAGATGTCGTGCAATTTATGATGCTTGTGAACATATTTTTATCAATTCCATTATAGAGTATGTTCATCACCTTAGCATCCTTCAACACTTGCAACTTGTCTTCGTTTGTATAATCACATTCTGGAGCAAGTTCAAAGTGTTCCACCGCAACAGATCCATATTATATTGATAGGATTGAGAAGGGTCCCAATCTACCCAGGAAATTTATTCCTGCTAAAACCGTCGATGGATCTGTTGCTCTTAAGTGCATATACATCTTTTGCTTCCACATCGGATATTCTTCTCGTTTAAGAATAGGGATTCTAGTACCACCATCACGACTTCCCGCATACGTCATTATGCTAGAGCTGTTTGCTTCATCGTTGGCCATCTCTTGGAACGTGTTAATTGAGTAAATTCAATTAAAGGGTCTGATACCAATTTTTTTCCAAGTGAGATAGTCGAGAACTTGTAGAAAGGGGGCGGGGGTTGAATACAAGTTCTTTGAAATCTTTTCAATTACTTGTTCTTTAAGAAATTAATTATAACCTGCGAAAATAAAGAACAAGAACTCAACTCAATTTATAAACAATTGTTTGTATTGACTTTAACAATTGAATACAAATTCTAACAATCACAACAATGTAATCGTCAACTTCTTTTCTATTCTGTATAGGAAAAGATACAAACTATGAAAAACCTATACAGCTTCAAAAATTACAATCTCTGTAAAACTAATTACAGCTTCTCTAAAAACTGAATTCTCAGTTTTCCTATTCTAAATCAATATTGATTCAGCTTCCTTATTCGAATCAAATACAATCTTTCCTTTTTGATAGGAACAGATTTCTGGCTTGTTTCCTTACCAGCTACGTCTTCAATAATATCTTGATTTACGTGGAAGACAATCCTTATTCAATTCGAACTCTGTATCTTATCAGGAAATAAATCACGATTAGTCCCTGACGCTTCATCTTTAGTCTCTGGTGACGACATCAATTAGTCTCTGGTCTTTTAGTCCCTGATGAAGTCAGATTGTGTAGTCTCCGATAGAGTTATTTAGTCTCCAATGCTTTAAGGCTCAATCTCTGATGACGTCAGCTTAGTCTCTGATGCTTTTAACCTTAGTCTCTGATGACGTAAGCTTTAATCTCTGACTCTTTTAGACTTAGTCTCTGATGACATAAGCCTTAGTCTCCGATAGGCAAAAGTAGTCTCTGATAGATAAAATCCTTAGTCTCTGACAAGTTTTCCTAGTCTCCGACAAGCCTTTTTGTAAACTCCAACGGATCAAATACACATTTTGACTTGCTGAAGCTTTGATACTCCATTCCAGCAATTACTTACAAATAAGAAATAATTATATCTCTTTACAAAGAATGAATGAATTACAATCAAAGAGATAACTGCTGGCTACAAAACTTCAGTGTTACTAATTAACACTTTCTATACATTTGTACTCTAAGTATTCTAAAGACAATCATCATCAAATGTTCTAAAACCTAACAGTCTCCCCCTAATTATGAATATCAGAATGATAAGCATAATTTCAAGGTTGATGATGATGTAAAAACTCAACATTACAATTACTTAGAAAAAGAATAAAGAATTGCTAACTACAAATGTATTCTGAACTAAGATCTTTGATCTGTTGTTCAGATTACACCATGACTCAGGTTTAAATCCTATAAGTCTAGCTTCAAAAATAAAAATTACAGCTTATTTCAACAAACAACATACCTTCCAACATAACAGCTTTACCTCCCATTTTTTCTCAGCAACTTCAGCCTGTCTTTCAACAATTTTTTCAGAACCAATTCAATTTCTTCTTCAGCATCCTTGAGTAGACTGATAAAACCTTCAATATGTCTCTCACTAACACTGTTGATATCTCTGTTATAGTTGAAGAAGACCTTCTCCCCATGAAAATTCTCATACCATAATCCAAGAGGCTTAGGATTAGCTTCTAGACTGTATCCACCTTATGCTTCACCTTCATCACCTTCTGAATCTGGTTTCAAAAATCCATGTTGAGATCAAAAGTCTCAAGCACAATAGTCAGCAACCACTCCAGATTCTCTTTGACTTATCCCTCCAAGGCTGGCTTCTCGAATTTCAAAGACTCTCCATCTTTCAAAAAGACATGGAGAAGTTCTATGTTATTTTTACCCTTGATCAAATCAATCTTCTTTGTACTTTTCTTCAGGGCCTTGATAATCTCTTCAGTACTAGCCATTTCAACCTTATAAGACTTCCTTGATGGAATTGTTCGTGGCTTTGTTGGTCCACTCACAGCCACTAAAGCAGTCTCGGTTGACCTTGGAGGATTTTGAGAGGTAGGCTTCTTGATAAGTTCTTTGATCACAGGTTTCTTTGCAGATTCCTGGCCCAAAGGTTTTCTTGTTGATTTCTTCTCAGCCTCTTCCATCTCTTTATTTTTCTTCTTGGTTATGGCTGTTTTCTGTGCACTTGATCTCTTTGTATAGATTTTCTTCTTCTTTGCCTCCTCCTCCTCCCTTTTGGCTACCATGTCCTCCTCCTCTTGAAGTTTCTGAGCTAATAGTGCATCAGCTTGTATCAATTTCTGCTCTTGAGGATAAACCAATTCCACTTTCCCATCCACTATCAGTTCAATTGGAGTGGGAAAGTGAGCTGTCTTCATGGCATCCTCCAGTAGCTTGGGCTGTCCTGGTTGAGTTGATATTTGCTTCTTTGGTTCCTCAACCTTGACCCCCTTACCTTTTTCTTTTGATGTTGGGGCTTGTGCAGAGGAAAAAGGAGAAGCTGTTGTTGTTGTTGTTGCTGTTGTTGTTGTTGGAAGTTGTGTTGTTGTTGTTGCTGCTGCAAGATCAGAATGTTTCTTTAGAATCCTGTCCATCATTGCTTATAATTCAGCATCAAGGACAGGACCAGACTTTGATTTTTGTACAGGAACATATTATTGGAATTGACCACTCTCCACCTTTTTGACACAGCATCTTTAGGGTGAGAGGAGGTGGCCAAATGTGGAAGTGCCTGCATCAATAGTTGCTCCATTTTGTCTTGTTTTTGGATCAAGAGTTGGATATTGGCTTCGAGGGCTTGAAGTCGACTGTCAGTCTTGGACTTGTCTTTCATAAGAGTATCAATGGCAGTGATAGTCCTCCTTGGCAAGTGTCCTTCATAGCACCTTCTGATTTTGTCTGTCTCCAACTCCATCCTTGCCTCCATTTTCTTCATTGCACCATTTATGCCTGTAACCAAGAAGTGGTGAAACTTTGTATGTTTCTTATCCACCTTGGTTACTTCTTCAAGAATGTCTTTAATTGATGGTGCAGTTGTAGTTGACCCTATATTGGTCACATAATCCTGCCTTAAATGGGCGGCTGCTTCCTCCAGAGTGTTGGAATATGTGGCATCAAGCCATTCATCAACATTGTCCTCTGTAGGTGGTTCAGACACAGGTTCATCTGCAAGCCTTGTCTTCAATGCAGAAATGTGGTCTTGTCTTTGTTGTAGACCATATAACATTTCAAAGTCTGCATTGGACATCTCAGATATAACATTTAATGCTACATCCCCTGTGCTTGAACTGTTCGCAGTTTCTTTTGTTTGGATATTTGTGGAGGGAGCAGAAGAACCTTGAGCTGCTTGTGAGCTGGTTTCAACAGGTTGTAGAAATGCACCTGCTGAAAATTTCTCTCGTTTATTTTGTTCAAGGATCTCATCCTTGCTCTCACCCTCTCCTTTTGCCTGGGGTTGGGCACCCAACTTCTCTTGCTCTCCTTTTTCCAAGCTTTCTAAAGCTTGACTCTCTTGTTTGTGTATATCCTGTCCTTTTTCCAGGTCAGGAGCCTGACTCTCACTATTTATTCTCACATCCTCACTCATATGGATATGTGCACTCTATCCTACAGAAGTGGGGGTTGGAGAAGTACTTGTGACTGCATGGATAAGGGGTTTTCTTTGTTTATCTTGGGCTAGGGATCTATCCATGGAATATGTTTGAGAGCTTGTCTGGAGTAGTGGCTCTTCTTGAGAAAAATCAAGAAGATTTATATCAGTAATATCAAAAGAATCAAGTGTGGGAGAAAAAGGAGAAGAATATACAGTGTGGAGTGTTGGCTGTTCCTCAGACATTGAAAATTGAGGAACATCAATTGATGACTCTGTGTGTGCACTCCTTGTGTCACTCCTTTCTTTTAGTATCTCTCTTTGGGGTTCCTCTTGTTGGTGAACAAGAGGTTGTGCAGACTCTATACATGGTGTTCCTAGTTGGGAACTTTCTTCAATGTCAACATCCTTTTGGGAGGATGGTGACAATTCACTATTTTTCCTTATAACCTCCATTGCCTTTTGGGAAGCAATGGATTGCTTTTAGCTAAGGGTTATAACTCTCTTCTTTCTCTGAAGTGGTACTTCAGCTTCTTGTTCTCCCTTATCCTCACTTACTCCCTCAATTATTTTTCTCTTTATTGGGAGTTTTGGGATGGCTGTCTGAGTCTTTACAACCACAGTCTTTTGGGAAACTGTGGAGGGGGCTATGGATTGTTGTTGTGAAGTTGTTGGAGGATTCATAGGGTTTTGGCTTTCAATATCCTCAAAGAATTGCAAAGAATAAAGGTTTGGAAGCCTGTCAATGAGTATAGATCTCATGACAGGAGGGAAAAATAAGGGAACCTTTACCTTTGCAGATTTATGCTTCACATCAATAAATATTCTTTTACTCTGCAAAACAAGTGGTACAACTTGCATGCCAGTAATATTAAGATTAGGAATTAGATAATAAGCAATCATCATCAAAAACCTAGCATAATAAATTTTATTTTTATTACCGAATTTAAGTTTTACCAAAAGATTTTGCAGAATTAAAAGCTCAATGTTTAGATGTCTATCATACAACACATTAAAAGCAATTTGTTGTGTGAGTGTAGTGATAGCATCATAGCCACTGCATTTTGAAGTAAATACTTTAGTTATTATATCAAAGAACAGTGACCACTCTTGCTTGAGATGGGGTTTGGTAATAGACCCAACAGAACTAATTTTAGCAGAATAATGTAAGTTTTTAAACATAGAAAAAATTTCTTCATCAGAGGCAAGAGAGTCAAAGTTTTCATATATTGGCAAGTGTAAAGCATTATTAACTACGGTATAATCTATAGTATAAACAGAGTTAACATACCTGAAACTTACCACAGGAGAGTCAGTGTTCTCATTCTGGACAGTAGCTGTTGACCACATAGCTGTGATAACCTCAGCGGCTTAGACGGGAGCTTCATAAATGGCGTAGGATAAAGTGGAGTTTTGAAGAAAATCCACGAAGGGGTGGTACTGGGCTTCAAAATCATGTTTGTTAGCCACCCCTGCATGGTTATTCTTGATAATATCAAAGTCTCCAAACTTGAAAACAACTGTTTTAGCGGCCATTTGAAGAGATTTGTGAACTTGGAAGAAACTTTGAAATAAGGTTAAATCGCAGAGTATTTGCAGAGAGAAAATAATTTCAAAGCTTGAGAGATTGTGATTGCAAAGGTGTTTGAATTTACTATTATCAAAGTGAAAAACGTTTGCAATTCATAGGATAGTGAACCGTTTTTGATCGTGGGTAGGATAACTACCAGATTACCCTCGATCGAAGATTGCCCTAATCTCTGATAAGTTCACTCATAAGAGACTAGACCCAATTAGTCTCCGATAGTTCATTTTGAATGAGTCAGAGACTAATCAAAAATGACGTCGGGGATTAAGGTAGTCTCCGATAGTGCAAGTTTTAATTAAGTCGAAGACTAATTAAAAACAACTGTCGGGGACTAAGGTAGTCTCCGATAGTACAAGTTTTAATTAAGTCGGAGACTAATTAAAAACAACTGTCGGGGACTAAGGTAGTCTCCGATAGTTCAATTTTTTTAATTCAGTCGGGGACTAATTAAAAACAATTGTCAGGGACTAGTTAGTCTCTAATAGTTCAATTTTTTAATTCAATCGGGGACTAATTAAAAACAACTATCAGGGACTAAGATAATCTCTTACTTCAAAGCTTTCAGGGACTAAGAAAATGTAGTCCCTGCTACAATTTTGTTTTTCAAAACATTTCCAACAATCAATTTAATGATTATTAGCTTCAAAAATTCTGTTATTTGATAACAGCTACATTCCAAAAATTAAATTCTAGCTTCTTACAACTAAACAACTTCCTTTCAAAATGAAATTAATTTTTAGATACATAATTCAACATCCCTAATTCATAAACTAATCTAGAAAAAGTAGATTCATCTAAAGGTTTTGTGAATATGTCTGCAAGTTGTTTATCAGTTGTAACCCAGTGTAATTCGATATTACCTTCACTTACATGTTCTCTTATGAAGTGATATCTAATATCTATGTGTTTTGTTCTTGAATGTTGCACTGGATTTTCTGTTATTGCTATGGCACTAGCATTATCACAATAGATAGGAATTTTGGATAATGACATACCATAGTCTAGGAGTTGATTCTTGATCCATAGGATTTGAGCACAACAACTCCTAGCTGCAATGTATTCAACTTCTGCTGTTGAAGTAGAAACTGAATTTTGTTTCTTGCTGAACCAAGAAACAAGTCTGCCTCCAAGAAGTTGGTAGCTTACACTTGTGTTTTTCCTGTCAAGCTTGCAACCTGCATAGTCAGCATCTGAATAACCAATTAGTTTAAAATCAGATTCTTTGGGATACCATAAACCAAGGTTTAGGGTACCCTTTAGATATCTGAGAATTCTTTTTACAGCAATCAAATATGACTTTCTAGGGTCAGCTTGAAATCTAGCACATAAACATGTAGCAAACATTATATCAGGTCTACTTGCAGTTAGATATAAAAGAGAGCCAATCATGCCTCTATAGCTAGTAGGCATGGGTGTTTTTGCAGATGCACTCAACCAAGTCATATTTTCTCAATAAGTCTTTGATGTACTTGGACTGACTGATAAATATTCAATCAGTTGATTGTTTTATTTGCATACCTAAGAAAAATGTTAATTTTCCCATCATACTCATTTCATATCTAGACTGCATGAGTTTTGAAAAATTTTCACAAAGTTTCTCATTTGTAGACCCAAATATAATATCATCTACATATATTTGCACCAATATAATGTCAGAGCCTTGCTTTCTATAAAATAAAGTTTTATCTATGATACCTCTAACAAATTTATTTTCAAGCAAAAATTGAGATAGAGTATCATACCAGGCTCTTGGTGCTTGTTTTAAGCCATAAAGTGCTTTGTCTAACCTGTAGACATGATTTGGTAGTTTGGAGTCCACAAAATCTGGGGGTTGGCAAACATAGACTTCTTCTTCCAATTTTTCATTCAAGAAAGCACTTTTTGTTAGGTCCCAAAGGGTAAAAATACTAGAAGGGGGGTTGAATAGTTTTTTTCAAAAATTAAGTCTTGCTTAAAAAACTTTACTGATTTAAAACACTTCTTGCTTATAAAAGAGTTTCTTAAGTTTAGAAAAAGTTTAGCAGCGGAATTTGTTTAAGCAAAGTACCCCTTAGTTTTTGTAGCAAGGGTTAATGGCTAGAAGTAGCAAAAATAGTAAGTCTTTGCTGAAAGAGTTCAGCAGAACTTAAGCAAAGCACAGAACAAAGCAAGTAAGCAATATAAAAGAGAAGCAGGAATAGAGATGAGAATTTTTATAGTGGTTCGGACTAAGCCTACTCCACTCTTCTTCTCTTTTAGTTGAGAAGGCTATCACTAAAACTTGTTCACACAGAACAATCAGCAGGCGTGTTCACACAGAAGGACAATCTACACTAGGTCACTTAGACTAGATTAGTCGCACAGACTCTAAGCAGATTTGAGAAAATCTTGCTTGCTATCTTCAAGCAGATTGCTCCTTAGTTGAACAGATTGATAGCACTTGTTCAAGCTTTATGATGTCTTGCTAAAGTCTTTAATGTGTCAGAGAGGTTGTTCAGACTTTGCTCAGCTAGTTGGAGGTTAGTCATAAATGAAATTTATGACTCCTATTTATACTTCTCCAGAAAATCTATCCGTTGAGAATTTGAAATAGATTTGTTGGAGTGTACTGAACTTGATGTGACTTGCACCTTTTCAGCATTCCTTGCTTAGTCCAAAAAGTTAGCCGTTATTCTGTCTTCTAGTGCCTTTCAGAAGAGTCTCCTAGAAGTGGACTAAGCAGGGATAAAGAAAACTTTTCTGACAACTTGACTTTGATCAAGTAAAGGATCTTGCTTACTTAAGTCCTTGCTTATTTCCATTCTAAGCAGGACTATACTTGGAAAATTCTTCATGTCTTCAGAATCCTTCTTGATCAATGAATTTATCATATCAGCAGACTTCGATGGATTCTCCATATCAGCAGGCTTCAATGGTGATCAAACTCCTTGCTTAACTACATACTATATCCACCTAACAAGTTGGATATTTTTATAAGTCCTTTTACAACGTTTAAGCAAGGACTATATTACATCATCAATTCTTATATATATTAAACAATAAATAAATGATTTAAGCAAAGATTATATAAGCAGGGGTGCAACAACACTTTTGACATCCATCTGGTACACCTTGAAGTTCTTGTAGGCTGCAAAAGCCAAAAAGATTCTGATTGCTTCAAGTCTTGCTACTGGTGCAAAAGTTTCATCATAATCTATTCCTTCTTCTTGAGAATATCCTTTTGCAATCAGTCTTGCTTTATTTCTTGTAATTGTACCGGTTTCATCCAATTTATTTCTTAAGACCCATTTGGCACCTATTATTGATCTATTCCTTGGTTTGGGCACCAATCTCCAGACCTTATTTCTTGTGAATTGGTTTAATTCCTCTTGCATGGCTAATATCCAGTCTGGATCTTGAAGTGCTTCCTCAATTTTCTTTGGCTCAATCTTTGAGAGAAAACTGAGGTATAAACATTCATTTTGAGTTGCACTTCTAGTCTTGACTCCATCCTCTAGACTTCCAATAATCAAATCTGGTGTGTGGTCTCTCAACCATGGAATTGCAAGTGGCAGATTTGACCTTGAAGTGAGGCTTCATTTTCTAGATTGATGTTGTCCAATCTAGCTGCATGATCAGAGACTGCTCCCCCTGAGCTGTTTATCTCTACATTCCTTGGTGTCAATATGGTCTCCGATTGTGCATCAGTGACTCTAGTCTCTGGTGAACCATTAGTCTCTGATGGTTCACTAAAGTTACTAGTTTCTTGTGTTAAATCTAATACTCTAGTCTCTGATAGAGTATTAGTCCTTGGTACTTCATGCACAATAGTTAACTCCCCCTCAATTATGTAGGGATTATTGCTATCTTGGGGTTCTTTAGTAGTCTCTGATGGATATTCCCATGCATCCAATTCATTCTCAAAACTGAGAGGTTTATGCAATCCTTGTCCAATCATTCCTGGAATCTTTTTATCATCAAATACAACTTGAATTGATTCCACAATGACTTTTGTTCTTAGATTATAGACTCTGTATGCCTTACTTGACAGAGAATAACCTAAAAAGATTGCCTCATCAGACTTGTTGTCAAATTTTCCTCTTGTCTCTGATGAATCTCTCAGTACAAAGCATTTACAACCAAACACATGTAAAAACTTGAAAGTTGGTTTTCTCCCAGTCATTAATTCATAAGGTGTTTTGTTGTATGCTTTGTTTATCAAGGATCTATTCTATGTAAAGCAAGCAGTGCTTATAGCTTCCTCCCAAAAATATGTGGGAAGCTTAGCCTCTTGTAACATAGTCCTTGTTGCTTCAATAAGGGTTCTGTTTTTCCTCTCAACAACTCCATTTTGTTGAGGGGTTCTTGGAGCAGAGAATTGGTGAGTTATTCCTTTTTCAGTGCAGAATTCAGTAACTTGGGAATTCTTGAATTATGTTCCTCTACCACTCCTTATCACCCTTACTGTTTTTCCTGACTCAGTTTCTATCTTCTTGACATGATCAATTATCAACTGAGCAGCTTCATCTTTTGTGTAGAGGTATTTTACCCAAGTATACCTCGTGTGATCATCCATAATAACTAGTGCATATCTATTCCTTAAGATAGACATCACATTCACTTGACCAAATAAATCCATGTGCAACAACTGTAAAGGGTCAGTGATTGATGTTGCTGGTTTGCTTTTGAATGATACACTCTTTTGTTTCCTTTTTTGGCATGAATCACACAATCCATCTTGTGAAAACTTCAATTGTGGAATGCCAACTACCAGTCCTTTCCTCACAAGCTTGTTGATCTTCTTGAAATTCAACTGGGAAAGCTTCTTATGCCAAAGCCAACTTTCATCAGTTGAAGCTTTGCTATAGAGACATGTGATTTGATCAGTGAAAGAAATAAGATTTGCAACATACAAATTTCCTTTTCTTTTCCCTATCAATATCACATTATCAGATTCTTTGTCACACACCTAGCATTGATCTTCTTTGAAGGTGACATTGAATCCCTTATCACATAGTTGACTCACACTCAGTAAATTGTGCTTTAAGCCATCAACTAGTGCTACTTCAGTGAAGATGACATCTCCACGTTCAACACTGTCATATCCCCTTGTATGGCCTTTGTTGTCATCTCCAAAAGTGACTTTTGGGCCACTTTTCTCTTCATACTGTTTTAGCAGGGACTTATCTCCAGTCATGTTCCTTGAACAGCCACTGTCCAAGTACCCTGTTTTCTTCTTTTTGCCCTGCACAATAGAGAGTAACTAGTTTGAGATTTTTGGAACCCAGACTTTCTTGGGTCCTTTCTCACTAGTTGTAGACTCAAGACTTGACTCAGATTGAGTTGATTGTCTTTTAGCAGTTTTGACTTTAATTGGACAATCAGTAGTCTTGCTTCTTGTTTGTGAGAGACTGCCAAGCTTAGGTTTTTCATTGTTAATGCAAGGATTATTTAATCTTTTTACAGGTGATTTATCTTTTATTCTCTTTGAAGGTGCAGTCTCAGTTATAGGAACTTTATTTTTGCTCCTACAGTTAACAGCTATGTGGTTGGGGTTACCACATTCATGACATGTCTTTCTAGGAGCATCAGGCATTCTAGCATAATTTGTATATTTATTAATGCCAATTTTTCCATTCCTATTTTTCTTATTTCTGCTTAACTCCACTGATTTTTCAGCCATTTTATCTGGAAGATATTTCCAATTTTTTACTTAACTGTGTCTTTGTCATGAACCCAATATTTAATCTTTTATTTTTACTCTTATCAACAATATTTACTGTCTTTTGATCAATTACTAATATTGCAGTTACTTGTTGATATTGAGTGTTGATAATTTTGGGTTTAATAACAGGAGAGACAAAATTAATTCTTTTTAAAATATCTGACTTACTAGTTGAGGAGTTTGCAGCTTCAAATAGATCATTTAAATCTGAACTCTTGTCTAGATTTTCATCATAACCTAGTTCAGATTTTTGACCTATTGTTTGACACTCTACCAAGTCTGACAACTTTTTAGAGGAAGTATTCCATTGTTTAATTTTAGCTTGAGCATTTTCAAGTTGCTCTACTAAGTAATATTCCCTCTTTTTCAAAGCATCAATCATATGATGAGCTTTATTTAAGTCAGATTTGATGGTGTCCAACTGTGCCAATCTCTGTTCAAGAAACTTATTTCTTTTCAAGAGACTGTCACGTGATTCTTTCACATTGGTATATTCGATAGTTAAAGATCTAAAACTAACATGCAAATCAGACATATCTTTTTGTATGCTTTCAATGCTAGATGTGTTAAGTAAATCAAGCACATTAAAATTCTAATTTGCATCACATACCTTTGTAGAATCACTTGACTCGTCACTTCGTGCCATAAGGGCAAAGTTGACAACTTCTTCATCAGAGTCGCTGTCAATCCAATCTTTACCCTTAGTAATCAAGGCTTTGCTCTTTGATTTGGCTTTCTTGTTAGCAAAGTCATTCCCTTTCCTTGATTTTTCATCCTTAGATCTATCACTAGATCTCGGTTTCTTGCACTCATTAGCAAAGTGCCCTAACCCGTCACAATTGCAACATCTTATCTTTTTTAAGTCGAAGGTGACTTTTTGACCTTCACGTTTAGGGTTAGGTTTCCTTGATGATTTTTTTCCTTTCCTGCTAGCCCTAAATTTCTTGAACTGTTTGACCATGAATGCCATGAATTCCTCCATGTCATCATCAGTGTCCAGTTCATCTTCCTGATCAGTCGAGCTAGCATTGGAAGATTCCTCATCAAGCTTCTCTTGAGACTTGCTTGTCTCAACCATCAACGCAGCTCCTTTGTCCCTGCCATGCATGTGTTGTCGTTGCTCTACTTCGAGTTCATATGTCTTCAAATTCCCGTAGAGCCTGTCCAGTGTGAGGATATCCAAGTCATGAGCCTCTCTTATAGTTGTTTTTTTTGGATCCCAACTTGGAGGGAGAGATCTCATGAACTTGGTGTTGACATCCTCATTATCATAGGACTTCCCAAGTATTTTCAAATCTTTGAGCAAAGTGTTGAACCTGTCATAAACTGACGTTATTGGTTCACCAGGCTTTGCTTGAAAGAACTCGTATTGTTGTGTCAACAATGACCTTTTGTTCTTTCGGACTTGGTCAGTTCCTTCACAAAGGACTTTGATGGTGTCCCAGATTTGCTTAGATGTCGTGCAATTTATGATGCTTGTGAACATATTTTTATCAATTCCATTATAGAGTATGTTCATCACCTTAGCATCCTTCAACACTTGCAACTTGTCTTCGTTTGTATAATCACATTCTGGAGCAAGTTCAAAGTGTTCCACCACAACAGATCCATCGACGGTTTTAGCAGGAATAAATTTCCTGGGTAGATTGGGACCCTTCTCAATCCTATCAATATAATATGGATCTGTTGCTCTTAAGTGCATATACATCTTTTGCTTCCACATCGGATATTCTTCTCGTTTAAGAATAGGGATTCTAGTACCACCATCACGACTTCCCGCATACGTCATTATGCTAGAGCTGTTTGCTTCATCGTTGGCCATCTCTTGGAACGTGTTAATTGAGTAAATTCAATTAAAGGGTCTGATACCAATTTTTTTCCAAGTGAGATAGTCGAGAACTTGTAGAAAGGGGGCGGGGGTTGAATACAAGTTCTTTGAAATCTTTTCAATTACTTGTTCTTTAAGAAATTAATTATAACTTGTAGAAATAAAGAACAAGAACTCAACTCAATTTATAAACAATTGCTTGTATTGACTTTAACAATTGAATACAAATTCTAACAATCACAACAATGTAATCGTCAGCTTCTTTTCTATTCTGTATAGGAAAAGAT
This sequence comes from Centella asiatica, assembly GCA_014636745.2. Lineage (NCBI taxonomy): Eukaryota > Viridiplantae > Streptophyta > Magnoliopsida > Apiales > Apiaceae > Centella > Centella asiatica. The sequence continues at coordinate 55,786,061 of CM025786.1, forward strand.
ACAAACTATGAAAAACCTACACAGCTTCAAAAATTACAATCTCTGTAAAACTAATTACAGCTTCTCTAAAAATTGAATTCTCAGTTTTCCTATTCTAAATCAATATTGATTCAGCTTCCTTATTCGAATCAAATACAATCTTTCCTTTTTGATAGGAACAGATTTCTGGCTTGTTTCCTTACCAGCTACGTCTTCAATAATATCTTGATTTACGTGGAAGACAATCCTTATTCAATTCGATCTCTGTATCTTATCAGGAAATAAATCACGATTAGTCCCTGACGCTTCATCTTTAGTCTTTGGTGACGTCATCAATTAGTCTCTGGTCTTTTAGTCCCTGATGAACTCAGATTGTGTAGTCTCCGATAGAGTTATTTAGTCTCCAATACTTTAAGGCTCAGTCTCTGATGACGTCAGCTTAGTCTCTGATGCTTTTAACCTTAGTCTCCGATGACGTAAACTTTAGTCTCCGACTCTTTTAGACTTAGTCTCTGATGACATAAGCCTTAGTCTCCGATAGGCAAAACTAGTCTCTGATAGATAAAATCCTTAGTCTCTGACAAGTTTTCCTAGTCTCCGACAAGCCTTTTTGTAAACTCCAACAGATCAAATACACATTTTGACTTGCTGAACCTTTGATACTCCATTCTAGTAGTTACTTACAAATAAGAAATAATTATATCTCTTTACAAAGAATGAATGAATTACAATTAAAGAGATAACTACTGGCTACAAAACTTCAGTGTTAGTAATTAACATTTTCTATATATTTGTATTCTAAGTAATCTAAAGACAATCATCATCAAATGTTCTAAAACCTAACATTTTCCTCTGTGTTTATATACTTGTTGAGCGTAAATCGCTCATCCTTGTTAAATTCATAATTTTAGGACTAGAGTAAGGCATAGTACCACGGCGACATAAGAAGGGAATAAAGGGAGTAGCCTAAAAGAACATCCAAGGAGGATAGTTGCAACAGTTGTAATAGAATAGTTTTCGCTGCAGTAATTGTACTCTGATTTTTGTAAGAATGTATTAATAATATTTAGTATATTGATGTTGTATGGATGTGTTGTTGATTGTTTTCTTCTTATAATGGTGCCCGAGTCCCGTATGGGATTTTGGGGCTGTCACAATTAATCAAAACAATAATAAACTTAGAAAATTAAGAAATTGCAAATATCCAAGAATAATAGAATAGATCGATAAAATCAGTTAGATCTCATAATTGATGGCAAATCAAAGATTTGAATATCCTTTGACTAGAAAGAGACTTAGTCACACATAGTAGATGAAAAATACATACAAGAGATAATAGAATTGTTGAAAAATTCAATGAGAAGGGTGCTCTCTAGGGTTGTAGAATTATCTCTTTAAATAAGGAAGAAGTTGATCTCAAATAAGATTACTTCCTTACTTGGAGAATAAATCTGAAACTCTTTTACTATTACAAATATAATAAAATAAGGTTTTAATGTGACGACCCCAAAATCCCTTATCGGTCCAGGGCTTCGTCAAGAGAAGGAAAATATAACGTTACATCCATCCATAGAATAAATACTAATAAAAGGAAATTGTTAGGTTTTATAAACATTTGATGATGATTGTCTTTAGAATACTTAGAAATACAAATGTACAGAAAAGTGTTGGTTTGTAACACTTTAGTTTTGTAGCTAGCAGTAGTATCTCTTGTTTGTAAATTAGTCATTATAATAAAGAGATAGGTTCATTACTTTTGTATGTACTGCTGGAATACTTGTTGAGTTTGTTCAACAAGTTGTTTAAGTTAATTAGTCCTTCGGAGATTGATTTTGGCTTGTCGGAGATTAAGGGAAAAGTCCATCAGAGAATAAAGTTTTGTTCATCAGAGATTGGACTTTGCCCATCGGAGATTGAAGAATCCTTCATCGGAGATTAAAATGTTTTGTTCATCAGAGATTGAAGGATTGGTCATCGGAGATTAAAGCTTACGTCATCGGGGATTGTAACTAAAGAGTCAGAGATTAATGCTGACGTCATCAGAGATTAAAACAATACCTCGGAGATTAAAAGCTGACGTCATCGGAGACTAAAGCCAAAGTATCGGAGATTACTCGAAGTGATCAGGGACTAATTAAAGAAGCTATCGGAGATTAGTCGAAGACTTAATCACTGATGGAGTTAGAGTTCAAATCAAAGAAGGAAAGTCTTCCATGCACACGTAGACTTTATTGAAGACGTAGCTGACAAGGAAACTTGTTAGAAATCTTTCAATTGGAAAGATTGTATTTGATTTGAATTAGGAAGCTAGGTTTTTGATAACTTAGTTTTAGAAGCTGTAATTATAAATTACAGAACAGAAATACGAAGCGAGAGATGTGTATAGAGAGAGAGAATTGAAAGTGTTGTATTTTATACACAGAATAGAAGCTGACGATCAAAGCTTGTTTTGATTGTTAGAAAACTTGTAATCAATTGTTAAATCAATAAAAGCAATTGTTTATAGAGTTTTGATCTTGTTCTTTATATTCCGCAGAAATTTAATTTCTTAAAGAACAGGAATTCAAAAAAGTTGCAAGAACTTGTATTCAACCCCCCTTCTACAAGTTCTAGGCCATCTCACTGGGAAAACAGAAATAGTAGAGAGTTATTACAACCCTAAATGTTACATTCTCAACGGAAGCTATTCTATCCCTATATTATAATACATAACATCACAACTTCAAAACATCTTCCTTCCTTCCTTAGTGGCAACTTAGTAGCAAATCATCTTTTCCTTTCCCTTGTCAGAGGGTTCAGCCTTTGTACTAAGCCCTGCGAGACATTAAGTTCAACAAGAATGAGCGATCTACGCTCAGCAAGTATATAAACAAAATAGAGGGATAAATCTGGAATATTTATGGAGATTCAATTCTGTTTGTGAGGCTCAGCGGAACAATACTGAGGCCTCAGAAATCTTTGAATAACTTTGAGGATTACTGATGATAAACAATGTGTAACCCTCCTTGAAGAAAGACAAGTATACACCTGTGCATATCTTTCTCAAAATATCCATCGGGGGCTAAACCCATTGGATCTACTAACCATATGGTATACAACTGGCCTGGCTGTGTCCGCATGATCCCTCCTTGTGTGAACGCACGTAGTCACTTATAATTCCTCTAGGTCAAGTGATAGAACAAATCAGCACCTTCCCTTTCCTCTAGCCAACCATGTGGCATAACCTATTTAAGGGACATATCATTCTCATTTGTTTGCATGGATATATCATCAAAGAATACTGATAAATCAAAGGTCAGTTGTATCCTTGCACATTTATTCATATCATGCTAGCGGAATTTAAAGCATAGCATTCTCATTCATAGAAGCAATTGAAATATATGAATCATAGCCTTGTACGCATATCGAATCAAAAGATAATGCGTTAAATTGAAATAAGCATCAGATTGAATATATACTTGCCTCGGTCCTTATCAACAAAATCAAATTCAATTTACTCGTGCATGAAAGACTCTATAAAATATGCATATCACAAGATAAATTTAATACCTTGGTTAAAATATGAGAGAAAATGCATATGTGATGTCCTTAAACTTTTAATGTTTCAAATCTGACATAAGAACCATTGAGGTTAAATAAATAATTAAAACATCATAAAATAATTTAAGAAAATAATGTTTTATAGTTTTGAAGACAAATTGCACATTAGGGAATAAACGTTGAAACATAACAGTGGTCATCAGGGTTTAAGAATGACCATCGGAAGATAATTTAACCATCAGTGGATAAACTACTACGTCAAAGAATAGTTAGTCATCAAGGGATAATTTCCAATCAAAGGATGTCTCGCTCGTCAGGGGATGATCTCTCGGCCATTAGGGGATAGCCTTAGACCATCAGGGTATCATTCACTCGTCAGGGAATAGTCATCAGGGGATGACTTACCCATCAGGGAATAACTTGTTCATCGCCAAACTTGTCGAGTGACAACTTGTTCAGCGTCGAACTCATAAAGTCAACGCTAAACTCATCAGTGGATAATTTGTTTAGCACCAAACTCCTCGGTGACTAGTTTGTTCAATGCAAAACTCCACAAGTTAACGCCAAACTCAGTTGGCTATTGCCAAACTCTCTCGGCTATCAGAGGATGATTTGCTCATCGCCAACTAAATAAGTCATCACTAAACTTCATCAATGGATAATTTGTTTAGTGCCAAACTTCTCGGAGAAAAGTTGTTCAACACTGAACTCGATAAGTTATCGCTGAACTCCTCGGGGACTAAGAAAATTTACTCATCAGAGACTAAAGAAATTTGTTCATCGGAGACTATAAAATTTCCTTCATCGGATACTAATAGTTTTAGCCTATCAGAGACTAATTGTTTTAGCTTGTCGGAGACTAACTTATATACTGTCGGAGACTAACTTGGAATCTCTCAGGGGCTATTTTATAGGGTTAGAGACTAACTCCAACCCATCGGAGACTAAGTTAGGACTTGTCTCAGATACAGTGGTGTCTTCCTCACTCCTCAATGGGTGGTGTTCTCAACCAAAACCATACAGAGGTCAACTCTCATCGTCCTCATAGTAATATAACATCTCTTGCGGTCTACTAGATCCTGCAGACACTGATTAAACTTCCAAACTCAAGTTGACAGAGGTTTAAACAGGGTGTTTTCAACTACTGATAAAAAGAAATGTTTGGTAATTAAAGGTTATTTACCAGGTGGTTGTCAACATCCTTACACTTATCTTGGATAGCTTTTTGAAATAAATGACATTAACTCCGAGTCTTAAAAGTATGCATTAAATCACATTTTTGGAAATGAAAGAAAAAGGTATTAAACGTGGCATGCATAACAAAAATGAAAGAAACAAAGTAGGACTTTAATGTAATGCTCTTACCTCCTTGGCTGCAAAGAAGAAGTTAAAAGCTTGAGTTGTTCTTCCAAAAAGGACAGTTGCTTAGAGAGTAAACCTAGATTTGGTGGTATACTGTATAGAAGATTTATGAAAGTGGGGCTAGGGTTGTACTCCAAGTATATATATATAGCTCATTTGCCGAACAACCAGAGTCGTTGGATGATTTGGAGTTAGATTTCAGCCGTTGGTTGTGAAAGGAAATAACAAGCTTTAGAAAGAAGTGATTGGTGAAAAAGGGTGGATGCAACGGCTGCTAACATCAGTCGGTCATCTATCATAGCCCACTCTAGTATACTGTTGGAGGGGATATACATTAATTACTCTTGTCTACCAGCAGTCTTTGGTTTTTAAAAAAAAAATGGGTACTGTAGCTTATACCCGTTCACACTTCGTGTGCTTCTTCCCGCGTAAAAACATACACTTACAATTAAATAAAATAATCTTTTAAATACTTGTGCTCAAAATACATTTAAAATCTTTTGGACATCACATTGCCATTGAACTTTCATTTAAAAAATATATATATATAAATTCATCATTCATACCAAAAAGAGAAATTAAACCTTCATGCATAAAATAAATAAATCACAAATAAATTAATCATATAACAAAACTCATTTAAAATTTTTGGGTTCTCACATTTAACCTTAGTAAAAATGTGGCTAAGAGTATACAACTTAAAATATTACAATAGATCTTAAGTTTCCTAGTTTGACTCAAAATCCAGTACAAAAGCCTTCAGGGAAACAACTTATGACTTTTTGCAGAGTATGCCCACGCCTTATGTCATATTCAACACAGATTTCTGCTTTTAAATACTTTTTAGCTATTTTCTCCATTTTGCATTCCTAAAGATAAATAACACTCAAAACACATAAAATAAGTATAGATGATATTTAAGAACATGAAAATGACAATAAGAGACATGAAAAAATTACGACTTAACAAATTCCCCCACACTTAGAATTTGCACATCCTCGGGCAAATCAAACTCAAGAAACAAAAGATAAGATAAAATAAAATACTAACACACACTTTCATAGCTATCACGATTGCATTTAGCATATGCAAGAAGCCTTTAAATGTGACAACCCGAAAAATTTGTTATCTATAAATAATTTATTCACTCATTTTATTTTATGTTATTTTATTTTCTTATTAATATGAATATGGTTATTATATGACGCTTTTGGTTGTATGAATATTTTTGGACCCATTAAAGGGGCTATAGTTGTTTGATGTTGGTTACAAGAATAAACAAATGATGTTTATATATACATGCAGTACCGTATTGTAAGCTCTTAAAAGAAGCTTGTGTTTGTTGGTTAAGTCCTCTGAAGGACTCAAGAGGTTAACTTTGATGACATCAGTGCTTACGTATGCTAATTTGATTAATAAGCTGCTTGTGTGTCATCAAGTGGATTAAACGTATATGCATGAAGGACAACAGGCTTATTATGATGCTTAACTGCTAAGAATCATAATGAACTGTTTTACCGTCCAGATTAACCAATCATTTTATTCCAAAGCTTAATCTCAGCCTACTATAAATACCTCATTCGGATGAACATTTCAGACTCTTTTCTAAAGATTTCCTTTTCCAATGCTTTTCTTTAAACCTACCATCTCCTTTTAGTTTCAAGTTCTCTCTTTTGGACAATCACTTTCAAACAAGCTTTGATCTCTTTCATCAACCCAGGAGGTACGAATCTTAAGTTCTCATTTGCCTTTCTTTTTGCTTGGTATCCGAGAAGTTTAGTTATAGGAGCAAGTCTTTAAGAAAGAAAAGAAAGGATTATATCCTTTTGTGTCTAGAAGTGTTGCTCATAGCATAAAGCAAGTTGAGAGTTGATTATGGAGTTGTAGTTGAGATCACTACCCTTGGAGAAGTGAGGAAGACGACCCTGTATCTGAGACAGCTTCTAAAGTTAGTCCTCGACTGTGTTGATGTTAGTCTCTGATGACGTCAGCATTAGTCCCTGACTGTGTTGATGTTAGTCTCTGATGATGTCAGCATTAGTCCCTGACTGTGTTGATGTTAGTCTCTCATGAAATCAGCATTAGTCCCCGACTGTGTTGATGTTAGTCTCTGATGACGTCAGCATTAGTCCCCGACTGTGTTGATGTTAGTCTCAGATGACGTCATCAGTCCCTGATGAGATATTAGTCCCCGATGACGTCAGGCTTAGTCTCCGATAGAGTTAAGATGACGTCATCAGTCCCTAATGAGATAATTAGTCCCCGATGACATCATCCTTAGTCTCCAATGAGTAAAGATGACGTCAACAGTCTCTGATGAGTTAAATAGTCTCTGACGAGTGAAATTTTTCCCCGATAACGCAACCTCATGCCCTGATAACCATTTTCTATATGAATAACCATCTATTAAGTTTGGATTTCTCATGATATACCCACAATGATGTTATGTAGAAACCTTTTTCAACCGATATAGTGAATTTTAGCTAAGGACCAAGGCAAGTATATATTCATTCCACTTTCTTTCTTACTAATTACGTAAAATCATTAATTCGATTTACGTAAATGAATGATGTTAATGCTTATGCATGATGATGAATTCTTTTATAATTAAGTAACGTACGATCATTGAATCCGATGTACGTGAAAAGTTGTTGATGATTGAACTATGTGTTATTGGGTGGTTGCTAGCTGTTTAAATTTCCTAGCACACCAAATGATGATAAAGATGATGTTTGGGTGTTGCAAGTCATGGACTTGTATGTACACCCAAGTAACTTTTGTATGGATATATATAGTTCCGCCTGTGATGATCACTGTCTTTTAATTGTTGAGCACGCCAATATGTGTTGTTGGCAGTCGCTGCTTTTAATTGATTAGCACGTCAAGGCTATTCAAAATTGAGAAAATGTTTACAAGAAGTTTGTTAGAGATAAATGATGATGATGATTATGTAATAAATTGTGCAACTGTAAATACTTAAGGTATTTTATAAACCGTAAGATCAGCACAAGTTTTGCACCCACTGATGATACACTTATTCATCAGTGTATGGTTAATAACTTCAAAAGACAAGTCAGAAAACAGAAACATTCAAAGGAGTTGACAAAATGAAGAAGAATGTCTGATGCTACTTGTAAACAGTCAAAGTATTCCGCACATCAGAAATTCTAATCAAAGTTACGTTGATTAAGTCCAATCAGGGGGAACCCGTCAGGGGAACCCATCAGGGGGAACCCATCAGGGGGAACCCATTAGGGGAACCCATCAGGGGAACCCATCAGGGTATGATGAATGCAGACCAACCCGTCAGGGAAACACTTCAGGATATGTCATTGTCAGGCAAACCAATCAGGGCAACCCGTCAGGGGAAATGACCAACATGACATCAGTGGAAGCCATCAGTGTATGTCGTCAGTCATAACCATCAGGATCAAGAAGCACAGAGTGAAACTCAAGTGAAGGTTGAAGCCCTGATCCAGTCAATAAGCATCAGGGGATCCAGAAGCACTGATCAAAGTCCGCCAGGGCTGGCAATCAGTGGATCGTTGTGACAGCATGCACCCGTCATCAGTTCTTACACGGAAATCAACGTAACGTGTTACAAAAGCAAGAAATATCAACTGGAAAGATATTTCTTGAGGTTTGTTTATGATCTAATGAGAACTCTCATGCATTAAATGTACACAGATCAGGGGAAGAAAAGTAGCAACAAAGCATGCAGTAGTCTGACACATAAAGTTTCGATGTGACATACTTGCGGCTAAGTTGAGAAGAGCAGCACGTCTCAAGCACGTGATTTCATCCCACTGATTTATCATATAAGCAATGGAGCTCTCATTACAAACATACACAGAGATTAAATCTATCCAACAGATAAAACAAACGCTGAAGCACACAAACACTAGAGAGAAGCTTTGTAATAGATCTTGAGAGAGATATTTCAAAGAAAATTAGAAGCTAGTAAGTGTGAGAAGCTATGAACTTTATTCACAGATTTTTTAGCTGTAAATCACAATTATGATTATACAGATTTCCAGAAAAACCTCAAGTTTTAATATGACTATTTTAACTTGAATCTGTGTGTTCATTTCTTATAGTTTTTCTGTTTGTTACAACTGTTTTCTAGTAAGCACTTCTAAGTTTAAAAAGAGCGAAAAGTTTCAGGTGTTTGTATTCATCCCCCCCCCCCTTCTACAAACACTTGTGCTTATATTGCACTAACAATTGGTATCAGAGCCTCTTAGCAGATTTCACTTGCTAAACACGATCATTATCTATGGCCAATAAAGCTGGAAACAGTAAAGTCCCGATGTTGGAAAGGGGCAAATACTTCTTCTGGAGACAAAGAATGATAGTTCATCTTAGAGCTATTGATGATGAATACTTGCAGATTCTAGAAGAAGGACCTTACGTTCCCAAGAAGCTCATTCCTATAGAAGTTGTTAATGGAGTCAGTATTCCTGAAAAGCTTGTCCCAAAGACAACTGATGAAATGACGATAGAGGAAAGAGAAAAGGTGAAAAAGGATCTTAAGGTTACTGGAATCCTGTATAATGGTTTAGACGATGATATGCTGAATAGTATCATGAATCTTACCACGTCTAAATCTATATGGGATACCATACAAATCCTTTGTGATGGTACTGAGGAAGTGAGGGAAAATAAACTGCAGCTGTTGACACAACAGTATGAGTGGTTCACAATGAAAAATGGTGAAACATTTACTGAAATGTTTGACAGATTCAACAGGTTGGTAAATGACCTGAGATTATATGGGAAGGCATATGCTAACAAAGATGTGAACAGAAAGTTCATGAGAGCCCTTCCCATATCATGGGATCCTAAGACAACAGCCATCAGGGAATCCAAGGACATGAATCTTCTAGACTTGGATAGGCTTTATGGCACCCTAAAGACATATGAACTTGAGGTTCAACAAAGATCTGAAATGTCAGGGGATGCTAGAAAGCTTAAATCTGTAGCCCTGATGGCTGCCACGAAAGACAAACAATAAGCAAGGCTAAGTTTCTTGATGAAGTAGCAACTAGAAGATGCTGACATAGAAGGGGACAAAGAAGCTGACTTCAAGGAGGAAGAATATACTCCAGAAGAGTTAGAGGAGCTGGATGAAACCATGGCCTTTCTTGCAAAAAGGTTTTCCAAGCTGAAATTCCAAAAGCCTTCGGGATCTAAAAGATTTTCAGCAAGGAAACCCAGTAGCACTAAAAACTTTATTGACAAATCAAGAATAAAGTGCTACAAATGTAATGAGATGGGTCACTTTGCAAATGAGTGCCGCAAGGCCACAAAAGATGGTGAATCCAGAGACAAAGAAGCTGTTGTGGATTACAAGAAGAAATACTTTGACCTTCTTAATGCAAACAAGAAGGGAAAAGCATATATAGCAGAGGGAAAGGACTGGGCTGACTCTGATGAGGAAGAAAATGAAGAGTATATCAACCTAGCCCTTATGGCCTCATCCACTGACAGTAGCAGCTCACAGGTAAGCCTCGAAATTTCCTCTAACATGTCAAAAACTGATTGTGTTAAAATTGTTAAGGAAATGGCTTGTGAGATAAAGGATCTCTATGACACCTTGAGGAGTGCTGTAGCTGAAACTGAGAGAGTGCAGAAAATAAATGAATGGTTATCTGCTAGGAACACTCTTTTAGAATCAGAAAACTCCAGACTTGAGAGTCTTGAAAAAGAACTCTCAAGGACTAAAAATCTTCTCGACTGTGCTATCAAAAGAGAGGAATGGACCTCAAATCTTCGTAGTCAAGAAAGGGAAGTCATTAAGAAATGGAATAAGTCTAGCAGGAAACTGGAGGATCGTTTGAAAAGTCAGAAATCTGATCCAAAATCTGGTTTGGGCTATGAAGAGACTCAAGTGCAGCAACCTCCCATTGAGGTTGAGATGGCAGCTAGCTTTGGAAAAAGGCCATCTCAAACTATCAAGTTTGTTAAGGCAGCAGCAAAGCTAGAATCTGGGAATGTCTTCCCAGTGAATGAAGCTTCCACTAGTGGTGGGAAAGGCAAGAAAATTATCCTTGCCAAAACACTCAACCCTCCAGTTATGAAAGAACTAGACTGTGCATCAGTGGATACACAGTCGTCAGGGGGAAAGAGTGCATCAGGCCGTTGTAGCCCATCAAGGGAAAAAGGCCTGTCAGGGGAAACCAGGAAGAATAGAAATGGTAAGCTAGGTGTTAATAAAACTAGTAATTATTCTTCCATTCATGAAGCCCCTTGAAAAGTGTGCTGGAATTGTGGTAATTGTAATCATTTATCTTTTCAATGCAAAGAAAAACCACAAATTTTAACTGGCACAATTTTGTATGCTGATGATTTACCAGCTATTAAGGCCTGCTCTTCCAAGGAAAAAGGCAAAATAATTGTTGAGAAATCAAAAGCACATATTGAAGCTCCCAAAAAGGAGAAAGTTTTAAATTTGCCAAAACCAAAAGTCTTCAATAAAGATAAAGCTGTATTATCTATTACTGTGACTAAACCTAGAGGACCCAAAACAAATTGGGTACCAAAATCAATTTAAATGTTTTCTTGTGTGCAGGGAAAGATCAAAAGCAGTCAAATCTAGTTTCTAGATAGTGGCTGCTCAAGGCATATGACAGGAAACAAAGCCCTGCTCACAGAATTTCAAGAAAAGGCTGGTCCAGTAATTTCATTTGGTGATAACAGCAAAGGAGTAACTCTTGGTTATGGCAAAGCAGCAAGTGGGAATGTCTCATTTGAAAATGTAGCATTGGTTGATGGGCTTAAGCACAATTTGCTAAGCATAAGTCAACTAAGTGACAAAGGATTCATCACTTCCTTTAAAGGAGATCAGTGCCTAATCTCAAATGAAAGTGATGGGAAGCTGGTTTTATCAGGGATAAGAAAAGGAGATCTCTATGTTGCTGATTTTAATTCAGTAAATGGAGAATCATGTTTCTACAGCAAGGCTACTCCTGATGAAAGCAGACTATGGCACAAGAAGCTCTCTCACCTGAACTTTAAGTCAATTAATGATCTAGTGAAGAGAGAGTTGGTAACTGGACTACCCCAAATGGAGTTTATCCAAGAAGGATTATGTTCAGCCTGTCAACAAGGGAAGCAAAGGAAATAATCCTTTGTCAGCAAGGAAGCCACTATGATCAAAGATCCAATTCAATTGTTACATATGGATCTTTTTGGCCCTGTCAACATAATGTCAGTGTCAAAGAAAAGATTTGCAATGGTCATTGTGGATGACTACACCAGATACACTTGGGTAAAGTTTCAGCATGCTAAATCAGAAGTATCTCAACAAATTATTGACCATATCAAGAAGGTGGAAACAGAATCAGGGTCAGTGGTTAGAATGTTGAGAACTGATAATGGAACTGAATTCAAGAATGCAGCTGTTGAGGGATTTTGTGTGGAGAAAGGCATAAATCATACATTTTCTGCTCCAAGGACTCCTCAACAAAATGGTGTAGTGGAAAGGAAAAATAGAACCCTGATAGAAGCTACTAGGTCAATGCTAGCAGAGGCAAAGTTTCCCACCTATTTTTGGGCTGAAGCAATTTCCATTGCATGCTTTACTTAGAATAGATCACTAATCAACAAGGCTCACAACAAGACACCATATGAGCTAATGACAGGGAGAAAGCCAAGTATCAAGTTCCTCCATGTTTTTGGATGCAAATGTTTTGTTCTGAGGAATTTTGGTGAGAACTTAGGAAAATTTGATCCAAAAGCTGATGAAGCAATTTTCCTAGGTTATTCTCTATCATCCAAGGCCTTCAGGGTTTACAACAAAAGACTTCAAGTGGTAATGGAGTCTATAAATGTAGCTTTTGATGATCAAGAAATTTCTGGGCTTGAAGACCCTGGTTTTCATGAAGAACTCAGGTTTGAAAATGAAGATGATATTGATTATCAAGAGAATGAAGCTGATGAGTGCAGACAAATGGAGAATTTATCCATTCCTAATGTCAATCCAAACAATTTAGAATCCCCTTCAGCAGATAGAGTTAATTTCCTGGACAACAGATCAGGGGATACTTCATCAGAGGATCATTCATCAGGACATGCACCATCAGGGGATAACTTGAACCTTGAATTTTCCACTAATTCAGGGGGAGAGTTTTCAGAAGCTGGTAGCACAGACTTAGGGGGAGGAGATGATAGTCAAGCAAGCTCATCAAGACACATCTCCAATCCCAAATGGGCCAGAAGTCATACAACAGATCTGATTATTGGTGACCCAAGCAAAAGAGTGCAGACCAGGAAAGCTACATCTAATGAATGCCTATATGCTTGTTTTCTTTCTCAAATTGAACAAAAGAAGTTTGAAGAAGCTATTCAAGATGCTGACTGGATCTTGGCAATGCAGGAAGAACTAAATCAATTTGAAAGGAATCAAGTATGGAAGCTTGTACCTAAGCCCAAAGATAGGATCATAATAGGTACTAAATGGGTATTCAGAAATAAGATGGATGAAGCTGGCATTGTTGTTAGAAACAAAGCAAGACTGGTTGCAAAAGGATATCTTCAAGAAGAAGGGATTGATTTTGATGAGACCTTTGCACCAGTAGCCAGACTTAAGGCTATAAGAATTTTCTTAGCCTATGCAGCACATTCAAACTTTAAAGTATATCAAATGGATGTGAAAAGTGCTTTTCTAAATGGGAAATTGGAACAGGAGGTGTATGTCCAACAACCTCCAGGATTTGAATGCGCAAAATTTCCAAATTATGTCTACAAACTGGAAAAGGCACTTTATGGACTGAAGCAAGCACCTAGAGCTTGGTATGATACACTGTCAAAGTTTCTGGTGGAAAACAAATTTTCAAGAGGTATCATTGACAAAACCTTGTTCTTTAGACAACACCAAGGTCATCTAATTTTGGTTCAAATCTATGTTGATGATATTATTTTTGGATCCACCGACACAAGACTATGTGAAAAGTTCTCCAAACTCATGCAAAGCAAATATGAAATGAGCTTGATGGGTGAATTATCTTACTTCTTGGGATTACAAGTTAAACAAGACTCTGATGGAATCTACATTAATCAGACAAAATATGCCAAAGAACTTCTCAAGAAATTTGATATGGAGGATTCAAAAGTAGCAAAGACACCTATGGCCATTGCAACCAAGATTGACCCTGATAAGAATGGAAAGAAAGTTGATTTGAAGACTTACAGGGGAATGATTGGATCATTGCTATATCTGACAGCAAGCAGGCCAGACATAATGTTTGCAACATGTCTTTGTGCAAGATATCAAGCTGACCCAAAGGAATCTCATCTCATTGCAGTGAAAAGAATCTTGAGATATATCAAAGGCACTACAGAGTTGGGACTTTGGTATCCAAAGGAGTCTGGATTTGAATTGCTAGGATATTCTGATGCTGACTTTGGAGGATGTAGGATTGACAGAAAGAGTACAACAGGAAGCTGTCAGTTTCTGGGAGGAAGGCTTGTATCTTGGTTCAGCAAAAAGCAGCATTCTATTTCTACATCTACTGCTGAAGCTGAATACATTGCAGCTGGAAGTTGTTGTGCATAAATTTTATGGATGAAAAATCAGCTAATGGATTATGGTCTGAACTATTCCAAGATTCCAATAAGGTGTGATAACACTAGTGCCATTGCCATTGCTGAAAATCCAGTACAACATTCCAGAACTAAGCATATAGAAATCAGATATCATTTTATCAGGGAACATGTTATGAATGGGAATATTGAATTACAGTTTGTACCTTTAAATCAGCAGCTGGCAGACATATTCACCAAAGCTCTTGATGAAGCCACATTTTCAAATCTTGTGGGAGAGCTGGGAATGGTGAATTATGCGTCAGGGTTAGAGTCAAACTCATAAGATTTGCTATTTCTAACTCATTTCATAAGTTCTTGATGAAATCAATTGATATGTGGTTATATATGTTCAAATTGTAAATATGTATATACTTGTATATTCTGCATTTTGTTTTGGACTGATGCATCAGGGTCAGGGCTTCCTTAAGGACGCATCAGGGTCAGGGTACCCGGCTCGCTCGTCAGGGTCAGGATGTCCGGAATGCTCGTCAGGGTCAGGGTGTCTGACTTGTTCGACAAGGTCAAGGTATCTGACCTATGTGTCAGGGTCAGGGTGTCCGTCTTGTGGATCAGGGTCAAGGTGTGTACCTACAGTATATTATAAGGTAAAATTTTAATTTTTTTTTACTGCATCAGGATTCTAGGTCAGTTAAGTGATGACAACTCATTATTAAGTTCTTCTCTCACTGATGACATGTCATCACAGAAACTGAAGTGACTCCCTAATAACGTGTTTTCAGGAGAAGTTTTCAAACGTCTTTAGGCGGGTATTAATACTCTATCTCTCCTACTTTTTGAAACCCCAAAAATTTAATCTAAACCTGATATTTGCTAGAGTTCTCTTTCTCTCGTCTTTACAGAAACCCTAGAACTTCAAATCTTCAAAGCATCCATGGCACGTCAACAAATTCAAAGGAACTTGACAGTCCCATCCACAAACTTTGTGGGCTTCTCTGGCATTGATGAGGTAAGTGATTGCTTTAAACCGATGATGAACTATCTGCTCAACTCTGAGTATAGTAAAGCCATCTTTACCGATGAAGAAATGTCGGGGGAGGCACTGTCACAACTTTGGACCAGTGCTAAGTTTATGTACTCCACCACCAAGCCGGATGTGGTCAAGGGTATCTCATTCAAAGTTTCGTCTGAGAAAGGGAAAATAACTCCTTCCAAACTTAACTCTGTTTTGTGGCTACCTACTCAAGATCTGGTGGATGTACCCAGTGATGCAGACCTGCTGGATTTCTTGAGGGAACTGGGCTATAACGCTGCTTCCAACGCAGTGTTAAAGTTCAAGGACCTCAAGAGGGTGAACGTGAAGAGGGAGATTTCTTATATCTTTGACACTATCACCAAAGTGTTCTCAGGTAAGTGTTCTAACTTTGAGGTAATTACCTCTTTAACGTTAAAAATAGCATACGCAATAATTAAAAATGTAAATATAAATATAGGAAAAATAATTTTTGATGATCTTGTAAATAAATTAGGTAATTTTAATAATAGGAAATCTGAAATATATTATGCTAGATTTTTGTACATGATTATTAAAGATCAGATTACTAATCTTTCTTTTGAGAATGATATACCTGTACAGACATACAAGCAAACAAAGAAACTGTTTGCAGAAATACTGAAGAAATCGTATACAACTGAATCATTTGCTCTCCCAGCGCATATGATACAGGTAGTAAATTCTACACCTTCTCAAACTGTACATTCTTCACCTTCATTTACTATGGCAGAGAAAACAACCACCTCTCTGCCTACCCAAGTAGAACAACCAATTTCTTCACAACCACTCTCGATAGCCCAACCCACAGTCTCCCAAAAGACTGTTGGGATTAAAAGAAAACCTAGTGAAGTTACCACAACAACTTAGGGGGAGCAAGGAGAGAGAGTGATTGGCTATAGGAGGAGATTGAAGAAGAAGACGGGAGCCACGAGTGTTACCCAACAACCTGACCAGGGCGTATCCTCTCAACAGGATATAGCCTTTGATAAGGAATTAAACATATTTCTAACTAGTTCCTCTCAAAAGGGATTAGTTTTTGAAAATAGTCCTCAACCAAGGACACAATTGAGTGAGGCACATACACTGACCATAGACACTGATGAACCTACCATCAGGGTCTCTAAGAGCCACTTGCAGATATATGACACAGTGAGTGCACACACCAGTCAAGATGTTGTAGCTCAGAAGCTTCTCAATAAGATCAACATGAGTCATAAGCATTCTTCTACAACATCTTTTGATGAATCACCTCCTCGTTCAGTGATTCAGCCAACACTCCCATCTACACCACTTCCTTCTTTCTCTGTTCCTCAAATTTCTTTAGATATAATGACACAAACATTAAGTGTCATACAATCAGATTCTCCACATTCTCAATTCGTGGAGGAGCCAACACTCTCTGACACAGTGTTTAATAGTCACTACTCTCACATGGTTGACTCATTTTTACTTGATACAAACACTAGTGATCAAGCAGGGGACATAAACTCCACTGTACATACCACAACTATAACTCTTTATGTACCCCCAATTGTATATACTTCCTCTATAGAAACATATACTTCTCCAATTATACATACTCACTTTACTTCTTCTCCTTCTCCTATCACAACTGTCGAACCAGAATCTGTAAATACATCACTTGAACTGGTCACAGTTGATGATTTCCAAGCCTATAGGAGCCCCTCTAGGACAATTTTGAGTGAGACTAAGAAAATACTTAGTGCAGAGAGGCAAAGTCAAACCCTTGAGAGGACTTTGGCAAAAGGAGAGCAAGAGAGTACTGCCTTAGTAGGCAAAGAAAAAGGAGAGAATATGAGTGATGCCTTAGACGACAAAGAAAAAGGAGAGGATGAGAGAGATAAGGATGAGATCCTTGTAAATAAAGAACAGAGAGAAAACACAGATACTATAAATATTACTTCTTCCTCTGCAAGTGATGAAGATGATGCTCCACAAGATGATTTTTCCCAGTTCATCGGAGTTGATTTATACTTTCGACAGAACCAAATGTCTGATACTATACAGTTATTGAAGCAAGAGTTAGCTAGGACTACTGATCCAGTCTTGATCAAAGTGTTAAAGTCACAGATCATGATTGGTCAGTCCATAGATATAGAAAACCAAAAATTGTATACACATTTTTCCACAAAGTTACAAAATGTATAGCAAGTTGTCGACTCTTTGGTCACCAGCTTGACTCTACACCGGATGAAGAAACAAGTTGACAATGTTGACCACAAGCTTGCTGATCTTTCTACTCAAATGAACAGCATGGAAACTCTGCAAAAATCTATGGCTGACACCATGAAACAACTTCTTTAAGTCACATCCCAAGTCTCAACTCCCACTGATGATGCTGTCAAAAAGGGGGAGAATTCAACCAAGCAGTCGTCAGGGGATGTTGCTGAGAAAACAAGTCAACCATCAGGGGATGTGACTACTTCTGTTCCTGCTCCAAAACCCAAGGACAAAGGCAAAGGCATCCTGATTGAGGAACCCAAGAAGATATCCAACACTCAATCAGGGCCTAAGCTACTTGGAGACGCCATGAAGACAACCCACTTTCCAACTCCTGTTGAAGTTATAATTGATGGGAAAATGGAGCTGGTCTACCCTCAAGATAAAAAGCTAGTAGAAGCTGATGCAATCTTTGCACAACAACTTCAAAAAGAAGAGGAGAGGGAAATGGCAAAGGAACAGGAGGAAGAAATGAAGAAGAAGAAGAATGTCAGGCCTAGGACCTCCAGGAAACCTCAGCCAAGAAGATTACAGAACCCTAAAAGTGCATCAGGGGATAAAAATCAAGATAAAACTGAAGACCCTGATGTCACTACAAAGAAGTCACATGAAGCCAAGGACAAAGCACCTTCTCCTGTTACCAAAGAATATGGTCCACCCACTCTAGCTGAATTTCTCAGAGAAGAAAGGCGTAAAAACCTGACATTTATGTTCTCAATAAAAAGCACAGATGTCAGGTTCAACAATAGAAGGGATCAGCTAATAACAGTTCAACTGAAGAGTGGGTCAGAATTCAATGTAGCAATGGACTGGTTCAGGAGAATGGATGCTGAGCAATTAGGACTGGTTCTAAACCTGATTCCAAGATCCTCTCAGGCTAATAAAGAATTAAGGGGGATAATCGACAGGCTGAGGAGAGCCATCAACAATGAAAGGAGCCTGCCCACAGCATTGGAAAGTCCTCTGAAATTATTCTATAGATCCACTGATGAGCAGGAGAAAAGTATAAGGATCAAAGAAGTTGATGGCCTAAACCTGGAGGAAGCGATGCATGTTCTGAATCAAATTGCAAATCATAAGAATGAACATGTCATCAAATTCAGAGTTCTGCTGATTCAAAGAGTACTGAAAGAGATCGAAGAAACCAGAGCTGATGATGGGAACACTGCAGTAAAGGATGTGCCACCAGTAAAGGGATTCAAAGTCTATCCTAAAATGATCACCAGCCCCATGGGAGTTCAATTCAAAAACAAAAAGGGGGAGATCATTACCTTTTACTGGTCACAACTTGCTGCAGCCAACATTCAAGAAATCAAGACAGTCCTTGAAGCTTTGGAAACAAGCAGCAATGCCAACATAGTCAATTTCAGAAAGCTTCTTTAGAGGGAACTAGAGCAGCTGGAGACAGGAGCAGAAGACAACAGACTCAGAATTCCTGATCAAAACCCAGAACAAAGAAGACAAGGCCTTGGAAGTGATTCTTAACCTATTGAATCAAATCATCCATTTCCCTTTGTCTCAGCAAAAAGAAAAAGGGATTCTGATGTCTAAATACAACATTCTTTTTGTAATAGATGTAGGTTATACTTGTACAGAAATTCTTTTGTTAATTCATTCAAAATTCTTTCATGTATATAGTATTGGTTTTGACATCATCATCAGTGCATCTAAGGATTTATGGTTATCAAATTGATAAACATAAATAGGGGGAGATTGTTACAGATAAATGATGATGATGATTATGTAATAAATTGTGCAACTGTAAATACTTAAGGTATTTTATAAACCTTAAGATCAGCACAAGTTTTGCACCCACTAATGATACACTTATTCATCAGTGTATGGGGTTAATAACTTCACAAGACAAGTCAGAAAACAGAAACATTCAAAGGACTTGACAAAGTGAAGAAGAATGTCTGATGCTACTTGTAAACAGTCAAAGTATTCCGCATATCAGAAATTCTAATCAAAGTTATGTTGATTAAGTCCCATCAGGGGGAACCCGTCAGGGGAACCCATCAGGGGGAACCCCTCATGGGGAACCCATCAGGGGAACCCATCAGGGGGAACCCATCAGGGGAACCCATTAGGGGAACCCATTAGGGGAACCCATCAGGGTATGACGAAGGCAGACCAACCTATCAGGGAAACACTTCAGGATATGTCATTGTCAGGCAAACCAATCAGGGCAACCCGTTAGGGGAAATGACTAACATGACATCAGTGGAAGCCATCAGTGTATGTCGTCAGTCATAACCATCAGGATCAAGAAGCACTGAGTGAAACTCAAGTGAAGGTTGAAGCCCTGATCCAGTCAATAAGCATCAGGGGATCCAGAAGCACTGATCAAAGTCCGTCAGGGCTGGCAGTCAGTGGATCGTTGTGACAGCATGCACCCGTCATCAGTTCTTACACGGAAATCAACATAACGTGTTACAAAAGCAAGAAATATCAACTGGAAAGATATTTCTTAAAGTTTGTTTATGATCCAATGAGAACTCTCACGCATTAAATGCACACAGATCAGGGGAAGAAAAGTAGCAACAAAGCATGCAGTAGTCTG
>CM025786.1:55814503-55845700 GCA_014636745.2 Centella asiatica
TAGTCTCCGATAGAGTTAAGATGACGTCATCAGTCCCTGATGAGATAATTAGTCCCCGATGACGTCATCCTTAGTTTCCGATTAGTAAAGATGACGTCAGCAGTCTCTGATGAGTTAAATAGTCTCTGACGAGTGAAATTTTTCCCCGATAAGGCAACCTCATGCCCTGATAACCATTTTCTATATGAATAGCCATCTATTAAGTTTGGATTTCTCATGATATACCCACAATGATGTTATGTAGAAACCTTTTTCAACCGATATAGTGAATTTTAGCTAAGGACCAAGGCAAGTATATATTCATTCCACTTTCTTTCTTACTGATTAAGTAAAATCATTAATTCGATTTACGTAAATGAATGATGTTAATGCTTATGCATGATGATGAATTCTTTTATGATTAAGTAATGTACGATCATTGAATCTGATGTACGTGAAAAGATGTTGATGATTGAACTATGTGTTATTGGGTGGTTGCTAGCTATTTAAATTTCCTAGCACACCAAATGATGATAAAGATGATGTTTGGGTGTTGCAAGTCATGGACTTGTATGCACACCCAAGTAACTTCTGTATGGATATATATAGTTCCGCCTGTGATGATCACTGTCTTTTAATTGTTGAGCACGCCAATATGTGTTGTTGACAGTCGTTGCTTTTAATTGATTAGCACGTCAAGGCTATTCAAAATTGAGAAAATGTTTACAAGAAGATATATCCATATGGAAAGTTAAGGGGCTGTTGAATACTTTCGCCTGGTATTCTGGCCAATGATGATAAAGAATGTTAAACCGAGGCAAGGCATCGGTAATGAGATTCTTGTCCGCACACCATATGCTTTCTGCGAAGGACTACGTATGTCAAATGATGAATCAAAGGACCAGGCTGACCAGCTGGGATGAAATTTGATTATGTATGGAAGTCAGATAATGATCAGTCTGGTCAGGTGATGCATTATCTGATGAAGAGAGGGCGAATCAAGGTTTATTTGTTATAGAGGGATAACCCATTGATATCACTCGGGAACCCTAAATGACACATGTTGATTGATTATTCAGGAGGTGTTGGCATTGCTTCGCCTAGCCTCAATGAATACTAAAGCTTTTGAATTATCTTTTCTTCCAGCCTATGAATATATATTTGCTGAGCGTAAACGCTCATGTGGAATGCTATGAATGTTTTTCAGGTTATGTCGTGAAGGCTGAGTCCCCTAAGAAATGGAAGGAGAGAATGGCTTAAGGGTGTTACAGTTGTAAGGCCATATGAGCCATCTTAAGTTTTGTTTCCGCTGCAGCTTGTTTCTTTTCAAGCTTTGAGATTTTGTAAGATGATGTGGACCTTAAGTTTTTATTGATGTATTTGGGAATATATTTCCCACAGGTATGTTGTTAAGGCTTGGCTGTGTTATTTGTTTTGCTGTTATGATGTTGTGTTGTAGTTTTCTGGTGCAGCCCGGAATTCTAGCCTGGGGATCTCGGGGACTGTCACCCAAATCGCTGACAGTGTCCGGGGCCCGGCTCGGGGGATTTCTGGGGGTGCCACATTAAATCTCTATGTTCCCCATAGGGGACGAGTTGTGTCTCATGAGGGTTTGCAGTGAATATACCCACAAAAATCATTAAAGCTCATCTTCGTCATGAAATGATTACTCAAACTAATTTAGATAACTATGATAAGCAATAAATAAAATAAGTGAAGGATGCGAAATAAACAACTCTCAATTATGCAATTTATATCAATTAAATACACATAGCAAATCAACATGAGTTAGAAGAGAACTTCTCCACTCAATCAATATCTCATACTCTCTTTATGAAGAATCAAGAAGTGATCTTGTGCATTAAGTGCTTGTGTACCGACTTAAAAATATATTGACACTAAATTAGACACTTTATCTTCTTAGAATTAGTTACATCTTATTTCTCGTATATCATCCTAAGTATCTTCAGCCTAAGGGAAAATAATCAAAATGACCTTAGAAAACAAAACTCATGCACACCAAGAATAGAATTTCACTACACACTTTTTTTTTCTTTTTCATATTAATTTTGTTCTCTTATATTTTTTTTCCTTCCAAACTCCTGCAATGTCTAGTTTGTTTGTTTCTATGTTACCCATGTAGCGAGCTTTTGAACCATCCACTCTTAGATCCATTAAGAACCTTAGGGCGCTAGGTGCAAAAACAATCCTCTAGGGCCTACTTGCTTGAGTAACAAAGGGCAAAACCGAGACTTAGAGTTTCCAACAAATTTTTTCTTCTTTTTTTTTTTTTTGCATTTTTTTTCAATATTGAAGCAAAATATAGCAAACACAACACACACATAGAACATAGAGAAAAGAATAAAAGTAAGTTCATCTCATAGCTACTCCCGACGCAAAAAGATACTAAGTCTTGAGAAAATAAGATCAATTACGTAAATTAAGTCCGCTTTAGTAATCTCAATAATTTAAATCGGTGAATAAGTGAGTAAGATCACAAAAAGATTAATTAAAGGAACTAAGGATAAATATCAAGATTTGAAGGTCTAAATCTAACAAAAGTGACTCACCTATGTAATATAAACTAAATATAATTACACACAAGCTAATAATGAGAGTTATCCATTTCACACACTTCAAAAATAAAATTTATTACTATTATAATTTTCTAAAGAAACTTAAAATAATAGTCCATGGCTTAGATTATTTTTTACTTTTTTGAACCAATAAAAGAAATAAAAACTAGTAACAAATGTAAAGTATAAAACAAATAAGCAAATGACCAAAATCCTCCCCCACACTTAAACAATACATTGTCCTCAACCTCTCTAAAGATATAGAATAAGGCTTCAAGAACTGCATAACTCTGCAAGTATAAAAGTTGCAGTAGATTGCAGTAGTATTTGTTTGCAACTGTATGTGTATGTGGTGCGAGAAAAAATGATACACACTGCAGAAAACATGATAAAGAAATGCCCTAAGTAAGGTAATCTATTGATGACACCATCCATTAAAGAATGAAAAGTCACCCACTGTAACCAAGAAAAGTTTTAACTTAATCTCTTACAGTTTAGAGTTAGTATCTGATAGGCTAAAAATGTTAGTCTCCGAGAGTTTAAAATATTAGTTTCCAAGAACTTAAAATGTTAGTCTCCAAGAGTTTAAAATATTAGTCTCTGAGAGTTTAAAATGCTCGTCTCCGAGAGTTTAACATATTAGTCTCCGATAGTTTAAAATGTTAGTCTCTGAGAATTTAACATGATAGTCTCTGTGAGAATAAACTGCTAGTCTTTGATAGTACAAATATTAGTCTCTGAGAGTGTAAACTACTAGTCTCCAATAGAACAATATCTGACAGTGTAAATTGTAGGTTTTTGACAGTTCAAGCTTAGTCCCCGAGAAAAGTAAAAGTTAATCTCTGATAGACTTGAACAAAGGGATACCCGATGATAAACATGTTATCCACTGATGATATTATCCACTAAGGTATAGTTTGGTGACAACCAAGTTAGTTTGGAGGTAGTCAAATTGATTACTGATGACTTTGGCGCTTTGTAAAATTTAGAGTTTGGCGCCTTATGTAGAGTTCGGCGTTGGCTTGTTGAGGTAGGCGATGAATAAATTTTATCCCCTGATGGCCTAGAGCTATCCCTTGACGACTGAGATATTATCCCCAAACGAACAAATGCATCTCGTGATGGCTATCCCCTAACGGCCATAACGCATCCGCTGATAGCCATCTTATCCCCTAATGCCACTTTTGTGCCTCGGTGGTTATCCATTGATGCACAGTCTATCCTTGAAATACCAAATCTTATTTTGTCATAAATAATTAAGGAATTATTTAAAATAATAAATTAATAATTCCCAATTAATTTATAAATTCACTTAAACTAAGTTTTATTTAATAAATAATTGACATACAGATTTCAATAACTCAAATGAATTATATGGAAGTCTGCAAGTGACTAAATAACAAGCTGAAAAATCTCTCAGACTTGTTTAATTTAAAAATGCAATCCCAACATAACAAATGATTAATTGAAACATCAAAGATATAAAAAATGCACTGACATCACATTTGCACATACTCACATTTATATTCTAAGCATAGATTCTCATGTTATGTCAACATACATGTATTTCACCAGGCAAGTGAATTAGATTAGCTCAGCTAAGGACAAAGGCAAGTATATACTCACTCTTATGTTTATTTCAATTAAACGCATGATCAATTGATTTGACATGCGTACAAGGTTATGACTTTTATGTTTAAATTTTCTTATGAATCAGAATGCTATGCTTTAATTTTCGCTAGCATGATATGAATGAAAGTGCATGGATATAACTGAGCTTTGATTTATCAGTTATTTTTCAATATTATATCTATGCAAATGAGTGAGAATGTTATGTCCCTTAAATGGGTCATGAGACTATAAGACTATTATGTTCCTTAAAATGTGGAACATGTCACGTGGTTTGCAAGAGGAAAGGGAAGGTGCTGATGTGTTCTGTCACCTGACCTAGATGATTTATTGTGACTATGTAGTTCACCAACAAACCATGCTATGCAGTCTGGCCCACTGTTTCGATATGGTTAGCAGATCCAACGGGTTTAACCCCCTATGGATAAGAGGTCGTGTTATTCAAAAAGGACCACACGATTATGTTATCATCTGTGATCCTTAGAAATTTTTATAAGAACTCTAAGGTAACAGTATTACTTCAACCAAACCTCACCCAACAGAATTGTATCACTTTTAAACGCTTCAGAAACTTTATTTTCTTTTCCTTTGTGATTATATATTTGTTGAGCGTAAATCGCTCATTCTTGCTTAGTTCATGAATTTCAGGGCATGAGTTAGAGGTTGTACCACTCTAGCAAAGGATAGGAATGAGTTGGTTTGCTTGTAAGGAGCACCTAAGGAAGACAGTTAAAGCTGTTGTAATAGATTCATTTCCGCTGTAAGATTTATACTCTGAATTTTGTAAGGATGTACTATTAAAATCCTTTTAGTTAAATGTTGTATGAATGTATTGGATTCCAATACATGAAGTCGCCTTTCGGTGGAGGATTGCGCCTTTAAACTTGAATCAATTGAAGTAAGCATTCTCCGGGGAAGGTGTCCTTCATAGCATCGTCTGAGTTTTTTAGTTTCCAGCTCCATCTTTTCTTCAACATGTTGTAGTGCAGCCTTGAGACCCGTGATCATAAAGTGTTTGAGCTTGAGATTTTTCTTATCAAGCTTGATCAATTCGTCATTTGCACCAGACCCTATGTTGGTCAAATAATCTTGCCGTAATTGGGCAGCTGCTTCATCTAGAGAATTGGTGTAGGTTGCATCCAACCAAGCATCCACGTTCTCTTCTTCAATTTCAACAGAATCAGGTTCATTTGCAATGCTTGTCTTCAAGGCTGAAATATGATCTTTACGTTATTGAAGTCCATATAACATCTCAAAATCATCATTGGACATGTCAGCAAGTAATTGTAAAGCTGCATCCCCTGTCTGTGAGTTTCCTGCAGTTTCCTCTGTTTGAGTTGCAATGTTAGTGGAGGGTTCAACAGGCTTTAAAAAGTCACCTGCTGAGAATGTATTTGTCTCTCTATTATTTTGTTCAAGGATCTCATCCTTGCTCTCTCCCTCACCTTTTTCCTAGAGTTGGACATCCAACTGCTCCACCTTTCCTTTTTCCAAGTTGTCGAAAGCTTGACTCTCTTTTGTTTGTGTGATCTCTCCTTTTTCCAGGTCATGAGCCTGACTCTCAGTAATTATTCTCTCAGCCTCACTCATATGGATATGTACACTTTGTCCTATAGAAGAGGGGGTTAAAGAAGAATTAGTTGTGACTCCAAGGAGAGGGGGTTCCCTTTGTATTTCTATGGATAGGGATCTCTCCAAAGAATGTATTGGAGAACTGACTGCATTTGTACTTTGAACAAGTGGTTCTTGTGTGTCAGTCTCTTAGAGTGTTGGCTCTTCTTGGAAAAAATCAAGAAGATTTAAACTATCAAGTTCTAAAGAATCAAGAATAGGAGGAGAGATAGGAGAATGTACAGATTGAAATGTTGGCTACTCCTCAAGAACAGAAATTTGAGGAGCATCAAGTGAACGAGACTCTGTGTGTGCACTCCTTGTGTCACTCTTTCTTTTTGATCTTGTCTCCCTCTGGGCTTGCCCCGTTGTATGTACAGGGGATTATGGAGACTCTGTACTTGGTGTTCCTGGTTGGGAACTTTCTTCAATGTTAGCATCCTTTTGGGAGGATGATAACAGAGTACTGCTTTTCTTTTTAACCTCCAATGCCTTTTGAGAGGCAATGGATTGTTTTTGGCTTAAGGTTATCAATCTCTTCTTTTTCTGAGTAGCCAACTCAATCGCCTTGTCTCCCTCAACCTCACTGTCACCCTCTGTTGATTTTCTTTTAATGGGTAACTTGGTGGCTTTCTTTGTTTTTACAACCACGGTCTTTTGAGAAATTGTGGAGGGGGCTGTAGATTGTTGTTGTGAAGAAGGTGTTGAAGGATCAACAAGGTTTCGGGTTTGTTGCTCAAGATCCTCAAAATAAGATGAGGTGTAAAGGTTTGGAGATCCATCTATGAGAGTTATTCTCATGATAGGAGGAAAGGAAAGAGGAACCTTTACCTTTGTAGCTTTCTTCTTCACATCAGTGAATATACGTTTACTCTGCATAACTGTTGGCACGATTTACATACTAGAAATATCTAGGTTAGGAATCAGATAATTTGCAATCATCATCAAAAACCTAGCATAATATATTTTATTTTTATCACTAGTTTTAAGTTTAGCTATCAAGTTATGCAGAATTAACAGCCCTAGATTTATGTGCCTATCATACAAAACACTATATGCAATCTATTGAGTAAGTGTAGTGATGACATCATAACCACTGCATTTAGAAGTGAATGCTTTAGTAATAATATCGAAAAATAAAGACCACTCCTGCCTAAGGTGAGGTCTAGATATGGATCCTACTGATGCAATTTCTGTATCATAGTGTAGGTCATAAAACATATCTAGGATTTCCTCATCAGAGACAGTTTGGTCATATGCATCATGAACGGGTAAATGCAAATCATTATTTACTATAGCATGATCAATAGTATAAACAATATTATCATGGGTAAAGTTTACCACAGGAGAGTCATCACTCTCATCCTGAATTTCAGCAGTGGACCACATGGTCGTGATGATTTCAGCAACCTGTTTGGGAGCTTCATAAATGGCATACGACAATGTAGACATTTGTAGAAAATCTACAAATGGATGGTACTGTGCTTCGAACTCATTCTTGTCGGAGACTCCAGCATGGTTGGTTTTAATGAAGTCGAAGTCGCTGAACTTGAAACACGTTGTCTTGGATGCCATTGTTGTTATCTGTGAAAAGCTTGAAGAAATTCTTTGCAAAGAGGTTAAATTGCACAAATACGAGAGAGAAAGTTCTTTGAGTGAATGAAATTGTAGTTGTGTTTGATTTGTGTTTGAATAACGTATTAGAAATATTTGCAATTCCAAAGATAGTGAACAGTTTTCGATCTTAGGTGTATGAGCAACTACCAATTTACCCCTTATCAGAGATTGCCCTAGTCTCTGTCGTGTTCACTCATCAGAGACTAATATTAGTTAGTCTCCATTAGGTTATTTTTAACTAGTTAGAGACTAATTAAAAACAACTATCAGGGACTAATTTTAACTAGTCTCTGATAGGTTATTTTTAACTAAGTCAAAGACTAATTAAAAACAACTATCAGGGACTAATATTAGCTAGTCTCCGATAAGTTATTTTTAACTAGTTAGAGACTAATTAAATAACTATCAGGGACTAATTTTAACTAGTCTCCGATAAGTTATTTTTAACTAGTCAGAGACTAATTAAAAACATCTATCAGGGACTAATTTTTACTAGTCTCCGATAGGTTATTTTTAACTAGTCAGAAACTAATTAAAAACAACTATCAGGGACTAATTTTAGCTAGTCTCCGATAGGTTATTTTTACCTAGTCAGAGACTAATTAAAAACAACTATCAGGAACTAATTTTAGCTAGTCTCTCACTCAAATTTCTTCAGAGACTAAATTGAACTAGTCTCTACTTCAATTTTATTTCCTTAGTTATCTAAAAATCAATACAATGATTATTAGCTACAATGATTCTGTTTGTTCATAACAGCTACATCCAGAAATTAAATTCTAGCTTCTAAAATTTTATCCATCAAGAACAGCTTTAATCTAGAAATTAAATTCTAGCTTCTTACTGCTTAAAAATAAATAAATAAATAAAAACTTGCTTTCTAAGGTTTTACTCAATTTTTAGATTCATAATTCAGCATACCTAATTCATAGACTAACCTAGTGAATGTAGGTTCATCTAAAGGCTTTGTGAATATGTCAGCAAGTTGCTTATCTGTTGTAGCCCAGTGCAACTCAATGGTTCCTTCACTAACATGTTTTCTAATGAAGTGATACCTTATATCTATATGTTTTGCTCTTGAATGTTGTACTGGATTTTCAGTTATTGCTATGGCACTTGTATTATCACAATAAATAGGAATTTTAGATAATGAAATACCATAGTCTAGGAGCTGATCCACAAGATCTAAGCACTGCAACTCCCAGTTGCAATGTATTCAGCTTCAGTCGTTGAGGTTGACACTGAATTTTGTTTCTTGCTAAACCAAGAAACAAGTCTGCCTACAAGAAATTGACAGCTTCCACTTGTGCTTTTTTTGTTAAGCTTACATCCTGCATAGTCAGCATCTAAATAGCCAATTAGTTTAAATTTAGATTCTTTAGGATACCATAACCCAAGGTTTGGGGTATCCTTTAGATATCTGAGTATTCTTTTAACAACAATTAAATGTGACTCTTTTGGATCAACTTGAAATCTTGCACATAGACATGTGGCAAATATTATATCAGGTCTACTTGTAGTTAGATATAAATGTGAGTCTATCATGCCCCTATAGCTAGTTATATCAACTTTCTTTCCCTTAGTATCTTTATCTAGCTTAGTGGTTGTAGCCATAGGTGTTTTTGCAGATGCACAGTCAACCAGATCATATTTTCTTAGTAAGTCCTTGATGTACTTGGACTGACTAATAAAGATTCCATCAGTTGACTATTTTATCTGTAGTCCTAAGAAAAATGTTAACTCACCCATCATACTCATTTCATATCTAGACTGCATTAATTTTGAAAATCTTTCACATAGTTTTTCATTTGTAGAACCAAATATGATATCATCCACATATATTTGCATAAGTATTAAATTAGAACCTTGTTTTCTATAAAAAAGTGTTTTATCTATGATACCTTTAACAAATTTATTTTCAATTAAAAACTGAGAGAGAGTATCATATCAGGCCCTGGGTGCTTGTTTTAAGCCATAAAGTACTTTATCTAACCTGTAGACATGATTTGGAAACTTGAGATCTACAAAACCAGGTGGTTGTTCAACATAGACCTCTTCTTCCAACTTTCCATTCAAGAAAGCACTCTTGACATCCATCTGGTATACCTTGAAGTTTTTATAGGCTGCATATGCCAAGAAAATCCTTATTGGCTCAAGTCTTGCAACTGGTGCAAAGGTTTCTTCATAGTCAATTCCTTCTTCTTGAGAATAACCCTTTGCTACCAATCTTGCTTTATTCCTTGTGATTGTACCAACTTCATCTAATTTGTTTCTGAAGACCCACTTGGCACCAACTATTGATCTATTCCTTGGTTTGGGCACCAATCTCCAGACTTTATTCCTTGTGAATTGGTTTAATTCTTCCTGCATGGCTATTACCCAGTCAGGAAATTGAAGTGCTTCTTCAATTTTCTTTGGCTCAATTTTTGACAGAAAACTGAGATAAAGACACTCATTTTGTGTTGCACTTCTTGTCTTGACTCCCTCCTCTAAATCTCCAATAATTAAATTTGGTGTATGATCTCGTAACCAAGGTCTTGTAGGTGGCAGATTTAATCTTGAGGACAAGGCTTCATTTTCTAGATTGACATTGTCCAATCTAGTTGTTGGATCAGAGACTGCTCCCCCTAAACCAGTGACTTTTTCATTATTAGCTCCCCCTGAGCTATTTGTCTCATCTTGATTGTTGATTTTAATAGTCTTTGGTGTCTTAGTTGTCTCTGATTGTGCATTTGTGTTACCAGTCCCTTGTGTTTCATCAGATGCTAATACTCTAGTCTTTGATATAGTATTAGTCCTTGGTACTTCATGCACAACCGTTAACTCCCCCTCACTAATTGAAGGAAAATTGTCATCTAGGAGTAATTCTTCAGTCTCTAATGGATCCATCCATACATCAAATTCATTTTCAAATCTGAGAGTTTCATGCAATCCTTGACCAATCATTCCTGGAATCGTGCTATCATCAAACACAACTTGAATAGATTCCACAATGACCTTTGTTATTAGATTATACACTCTATATGCCTTGCTTGATAGGGAGTAACCGAAGAAAATTGCTCATCAGATTTACTATCAAATTTTCCTCTTGTCTCTGATGAATCTCTCAGAACAAAGCACTTACAACCAAACACATGTAGAAACTTGAGAGTTGGTTTTCTCCCAGTCAATAACTCATAGGGTGTTTTTTTGTAAGTCTTGTTGATCAAGGACCTGTTCTGTGTGAAGCAAGCAGTACTAATTGCTTCCTCCCAAAAATAGGTTGGAAGCTTTGATTCTTCTCGCATTGTCCTTGTTGCTTCAATATGGGTTCTATTTTTCCTCTCAACAACTCCATTTTGTTAAGGGGTTCTTAGAGCTGAGAATTGATGAGATATCCCTTTTTCAGTGCAGAATTCATT
This sequence comes from Centella asiatica, assembly GCA_014636745.2. Lineage (NCBI taxonomy): Eukaryota > Viridiplantae > Streptophyta > Magnoliopsida > Apiales > Apiaceae > Centella > Centella asiatica. The sequence continues at coordinate 55,825,317 of CM025786.1, forward strand.
TTCTTGGGTATTTTTGATTTCTGTTCCTCTATCATTTCTTATAACCCTTACTGTTTTTCCTGACTCAGTTTCTACTTTCTTGATATGATCAATAATCAACTGAGCAGCTTCATGTTTTGAGTGAAGGTATTTTACCCAAGTATACCTTGTGTGATCATCCACTATAACCAAAGCATATCTGTTTCTTAATATTGACATCACATTCAGTTGACCAAATAAGTCCATATGTAATAACTGTAAAGGGTCAGTGATTGATGTTGCTGGTTTGCTCTTGAATGACACACTTCTTTGTTTTCCTTTCTGGCATGAATCACACAACCTTTTTTGTTTAAATTCCAATTGAGGAATGCTAGCTACCAAGCCTTTTCTCACCAAATTGTTGATGTTTTTGAAGTTTAAGTGGGAGAGCTTCTTATGCCAAAGCCAACTTTCATCAGCTGAGGCTTTGCTATAAAGGCATGTGACTTGATCAGTGGAAGAGATTAGGTTTGCAATGTACAAATTTCCTTTTCTTTTCCCTGTCAATATCACATTTCCAGATTCCTTGTTACACACCTGGCACTGATCTTCTTTGAAGGTGACATAGAATCCTCTATCGCATAGTTGACTCACACTTAACAGATTGTGCTTTAAGCCATCAACTAGTGATACCTCAGTGAAGATGACATCTCCATGCTCAACACTACCATAGCCCTTTGTATGACCTTTGCTGTCATCTCCAAAAGTTACCTTAGGGCCACTTTTTTCTTCATACTGTTTAAGCAGGGACTTGTCTCCTGTCATATGTCTTGAACATCCACTGTCCAAGAACCATGATTTTTTCTTTTTGGGAGCCAGACTTTCTTGGGTCCTTTCTCACTAGTTTTAGAATCAAGACTTGACTCATATGGAGTTGATTGTCTTTTTGAATTTTTAACTTTTATTGGACAATCAATAGTCTTGCTTCTTGAAGGTGAGAGACTGCCAAGTTTAGAATTTTCACAATTATTGCAAAGATGGTTAAACCTTTTTACAGGTGATTTTTCTTTAGTTATCTTTGTTGATGCAATCTTTACTATAGGAACTCTATTTTTACTCCTACAATGTATAGCTATGTGATTAGGATTTTCACATATGTGACATGTTTTTCTAGGAGCATCATGCATTAGCATAATTAGTATATTTATTTATGCCTATTTTTCCATGCCTATTCCGTCTTCCACTACTAGTCTCCACTGACTTTTTAACCTTAGACTCAATAAGATTTACCAATTTCTTGTTTAATTGTGTCTTGGTCATGAATCCAATATTCAATCTTTTACTTCCACTCTTTTCAACAGTATTCACTGAATTTTGATCATTCTTTATAACTACAGTGACATGTTGACTTTGAGTGTTAATAAATTTAGGTTCAATGACTGGTGAGACAAAATTAATTCTTTTAATGGGAATTGGCTTGTAAGTCATGGAATTAGTAGCTTCAAACTTTTCTGTATCTGATTTCTTTTCTAGAAACTCATCATATCCTAAACCAGATTTTTAACCCATCATTTGATCTTTTACCAAGTCTAAAAGCTTTTTAGAGGATTGATTCCATTTTCTTATCTTAGCCTGTTCATTTTCAAGTTGTTCGACTAAGTAATATTCCCTCTTTTTCAAAGCATCTATCATGTGATGAGCTTTATCCAGTTCTGACTTGATAGTATCAAATTGTATTTGTCTCTCTTCAAGAAATCTATTTCTCTTCAAGAGTTGGTCATGTGATTATTTAACTTTGGCATATTCAATGGTTAATGATCTAAAACTAACATGCAAATCAGACATATCTTTTTGTATGCTTTCTATACTAGATGTATCAATTAAATTAAGCACATTAAAATTCTGAATTGCATCACATACCTTTGTAGAATCACTTGGCTCATCAGTTTGAACCATCAAGGCAAAGTTGACAATTTCTTCCTCAGAGTCACTGTCAATCCAATATTTGCCTTCAGTAATCAAGGCCTTGCTCTTTGATTTGAACTTTTTATTAGCAAGGTCATTCCCTGATTTTCTATTCTTTTCATCCTTAGATCTTTCTGTAGATGTAGGCTTCTTGCACTCATTGGCAAAGTGCCCTAACCCATCATAGTTGTAACATCTAATCTTCTTTTTGTCAAAGGTCACTGTTTGACCTTCTCATTTTGGGTTAGGCTTCCTTGATGATGGTCTCCCTTTCCTGCTAGCCCTAAATTTTTTGAACTACTTCACCATAAAAGCCATGAATTCCTCTATGTAATCATCAGTGTTGGATTCAGTTTCTTCATCAGTCGAGCTTGCAGTGTAGGTTTCATCATCAAGCTCCTCATGAGACTTCTTTGTCTCAACCATTAGTGCAGCTCCTTTGTCCCTACCATGCATCTTTTGTCTTTGCTCTACTTCTAGTTCATAAGTCTTTAGATTTCCATAGAGCCTGTCTAGTGTGAGAATGTCCAAATCATGAGCTTCTCTTACTGCAGTTGTTTTTGGATCCCAGCTTGGGGGGAGTGCCCTCATGAATTTGGTATTAACATCTTCATTGTCATAGGACTTTCCAAATATTTTTAGGTCATTGAGTAAATTATTGAATCTATCATAAACTGATGTTATTGATTCACCAGGCTTTGCTTGAAAGAATTCATATTGTTGTGTTAACAATGTCCTTTTATTCTTTCTTACTTGGTCTGTCCCCTCACGTAAGACTTTGATGGTGTCCCAGATTTGTTTTGATGTTGTGCAGTTGATGATGCTTGTGAACATATTTTTATCCAGTCCATTATAAAGTATGTTCATCACTTTAGCATCCTTCAACACTTGTAACTTGTCTTCATTGGTATAATCACTTTCTGTAGCAAGCTCAAAGTGTTTAGTAATAATTGTTCCTTCCACAGTTTTTGAAGGAACAAATTTCCTTAGTTGATAAGGACCCTTCTCAATCCTATCATTGTATTCGGGATCGGTTGCCCTCAAGTGCATATACATCTTTTGTTTCTAGATTGGATATTCTTCTCTTTTTAAAACTGGAATTCTGGTTCCACCATCACGACTTCCTACATATGCCATTATGCTGGAGCTGCTTCCTTCATCATTGGCCATCTCTGGATCTTGTTAATTGAAATATATCAATCAACAGGCTCTGATACCAATTGTTGTCCCAGCGAAATAGCCTAGAACTTGTAGAATGGGGGTTGAATACAAGTTCTTGAAAACTCTTCAAATTCCTGTTCTTCAAAGTATTATTATTTGCAGAAATTAAAGAACAAGAACAAGAATAAATTTATAAACAATTGCTTTTATTGATGAACAATTGATTACAAATTCTAACAATCACAAATTGATTGTCAGCTTTAATTCATGTACTATATATATACAAATCTATATAATCATACAGCTTCTAATTCAACTCTGTAAAATTAATTACAGCTTCCAAATCTAAATTATGAATTCAGCTTCTAATCCTATTCAACATATGTTTTCTGTGTACAATTCGAATAGATTCTCTCTCTCTAGTTAGTTTTCTAACCAGCTTCGGCTTCAATATATCTTCAATGTCTTCATCAAAGATGACTTGTAATCCAATTAGAAATTTGTACTGCAGTAGAGAGTAATTATTACCTTAGTCTCTGACTGCTCCAGTTTAGTCTCTGATCAACTATATTTAGTCTCTGACAGCTTAAGCTTAGTCTCTGATGCCTTAATCTTAGTCTCCGATGACTTAAGATTAGTCTTCGATGCTTTAATATTAGTCTCTGATGACTTAAGATTAGTCTTCGAAGCTTTAATCTTAGTCTCTGATGACTTAGGATTAGTCTCCGATGCTTTAAGTTGTAGTCTCTGATGAACATTTTCTTTAGTCTTCGATAGACTAAACACAGTCTCTGACTTGTTGAAATCTCTAATGCAATTCTGATAGTCTCTTACAATACAAATTAACTTACTCTCTCATAACACAAATTACATGAATCAGAAAGTAAACTATCAGCTACAAAACTTTAAATGCTATAGACTAGCCCTAACTATACATTTGTATGTCTAAGTATTCTAAGTACAATCATCATCAAATATTATAAAACCTAACAGATGTTGTCTGTTTTTCCTCTATTGATGGTGCCTGAGTCCTGTGTGCGATTTTGGGGTTGTCACAATTTGACTCATATCGAAGTGTAGGACACATATCAATTAAATGTCCACGATGAGAACAAATGCCACATTATTTCACATGCTACACATTATCAGTGAAAAAATTCTCCAAAAGAGTTGTGAGATTATCAAGACGTTGATCAATGGAAGAATTGCTAATCTCATTAACTACCTTTGATGGACCATCACTTCAAGTATCAAATTGTTGTGAATTGGCAACCATGTTAGAAATCAAGGTACGTGCCTCTGTAGGAGTTTTATGAACCAAGGCACCTCCGCTTGCAGCATAAATCATACTCCTATCCATAGTTAACAATCCTTCATAGAAATATTGGATAAGGAATTCATCATAAATCTGATGATGAGGGCAGCTTGCATAGAGTTGCTTTAATCTCTCTAAATACTCATGGAGAGTCTCACCATTGGACTGTTGAATCCCACATATGGCCTTCCTGATGTTGGCAACTCGTGAAGCAAGGAAATACTTGTCAAGAAATTGTTTCTAAAGGCTTGTCCATGTGGTTATGGAACTATGAAGCAGGTAGAAAAACCAATCTTTAGCCCTATTAGCCAATGAAAATGGAAATTTACGTAGCTTTATTTGGATCTCTATCATGCCTTGAGGTTTCATTGTTGAACAAACCACATGAAATTCCTTAAGATGTTTAGGAGGATCTTCACCTGCAAGGCCACAAAAATTTGGAAGTAAATGAATTAGTCCAGATTTTAATTCAAAAGGTACTTCTATATCGAGATATTCAATGCATAGAGATTGTTGATTGAAATCCGACATGGCCAATTCTCTCATAGTCCTTTCTTCCGCCATGATGAAATCTTCTTAATATTCACTAGAAGATTCAACTAGTTTGGGTGCTGAAATTAATCTAGGAAATGAAATGAATGGGATTTTCTGTGATCTTCGCTTAGCCTCCTTTCTTAATTTCCTAACAGTCTTTTCGATCTCTAGATTGTATTGTAGTTCATCTATATGAGAAGAACGAAACATAAAATAGAAAAAAGCAACAAAAGAAATAAATCTGAAACCAATCCCTGACAACGGCGCCAAAATTTGATGGGTGGCGAGTCCAACAAAAATAAAATCCTACTAAAAAATAATTAACTTGTAGCAAGTGATAGTAGGGTCGTATCCATAGGGATTGGTTAAGATTTATTCATTTTGTGAAGAACAAATAAAATTAAAATGGGAGTTTTGAATTCAAGTAATATAAAGTGCATGAACAATAAAAATAAGGATTTAACAAGTATATGTGAGAAAACTAGCCAAAGGATTATTCTCAACTTTGATTATTTGAATTGATAATTGATGCAAGAATTATTCAATTATCCTAAAATAAATTGATTATAGTTGTTGAACATGTATCAACAACCAATCTCTCTTAATTTGTCGATAACCAAGATACAATCTAATGATTATTTCTTTTATCAATGAAAAACCATAGATACGATCATATGATTTAATTCACTAATAAACTTAAGAATTAGAGAGACCCAATTCTAATTAACAAACTCGAAATGTTTGGTTTATTTAAACTAGATCATAAAGTCTCATAACAACAATTAGAAACTTGACCCTAACCAACGTTGTTAATTTCTTCAAACATTAGAACCATCAAACAATTACGGATTTGATATTCCAAAAAATGATATATTATTTTGGCAATTAAATAGTTGGCCACCTACCCAATTATTCAAAATAATAATAAACTTAGAAAATAAAGAAATTTCAAATACCCAAGAATAATAGAATAGATAAAACTAGTTAGATCTCATAATTAATGGCGAATCAAAGCCTTGAATATCTTTTGACTAGAAAGAGATTTAGCCGCATATAGTAGATGAAAAATACATAGAAGAGAGAATATAATTGTTGGAAAATTCAATGTTAAGAGCTCTCTCTAAGGCTGTAGAATTCTCTCCTTAAATAAGGAAGAAGTTGATCTCTTATATGATTCCTTCCTTACTTGGAGAATAAATCTAAAACTCTTTTACTATTACAAATATAATAAAATAAGGTTTTACCCCTAATAAAATGTGGCTAAGAGTTTACCACTTAAAATATTACAATAGATCTTAAATTTCCTAGTTTAACTCAAAATTCCGTAGAAAAGCCTTTAGGGAAACAACTTATGACTTTCTGCAGAGCATGCCCACGCCTTATGTCATATTCAACATAGATTTTTGCTTTTAAATATTTTTCAGCTCTTTTGTTAGAACAATATAAGCTCAAGTGTTTGTAGAAGGGGGAGGGGGGGATGAATGCAAACACTACAAACTTTTTACTCTTTTTAAACTTTAGTTGGCCCTGATAGGAAACAGCTACAATAAATAGAAAAACTATAAAATATGAACACACAGATTCAAGTTAAAATTGATGTATTAAAACTTGATGTTTTTCTGGAAATCTGTATAATCACAAATGTGATTAAACAACTACAAAATCTGTAATAAAATTACAGCTTCTAAATCACACTCACTAGCTTCTAATCTTTCTTTGAAATATTTCTCTCAAGATATATTACAAAACTGCTCTAGTGATTTGTGTGTTTTGTTGTTTGTTGATCTGTTGGATTGATCTATTTATATAATCAGAACTCCTTTGCATATGAAGAAGATCAGTGGTTGAACCCACGTGCTGAGACGTGCTACTCTTTTCAACTCAACCGCATATATGTCACATCGATGTCCTTTGTGACAGACTGTTGTTGCTTCTTTTTCTTCCCTGATCTGCGTGCATTTAATGTTTGAGAGTTCTCATTGGACCGAACAAACTTCAAGAAATATCATTCTAGTTAACATCTCTTGTTTATGTAACAAGTTTCATTGATTTGAGTGTAAGTCCTGATGACTGGTGCATGCGGTCATAACTATCCACTGATAACAAGCCCTGATGAACTTGATCAGTGCTTCTTGGATCCCCTGATGACAAGTCTTTGTTCAAGACTGGATCAGGGCTTCAACCTTCACTTGAGTTTTACTCAGTGCTTCTTTGATCCACTGATGTTATGATCTGTAACATACACTGACGGCTTCCACTGATGCAATGCTGAGCTTTCCCCCTGACGGGTTGCCCTGACACTGTCATTCCCTGATGCCTTACCCTGACAAGTGATATGTCTTGATCATGCCCTGACGCATTCCCCTGATGAGCTAGTCAGCCTTAGTCATCCACTGATTGTTCTTAATCTTTGAAGCTTGTTTGGAATATCTGATGTGCGGAATACTTCAACATTTTTCGAGTAACACCATACATTCCTCTTCACTTTGTCAAGTCCTTTAGATGATCAATTTTATGACTTGTCTTGTGAACTGTTTGACCATCCACTGATAAATAAGTTTATCATCAGTGGATACTAGACTTGTGCTGCTATTAAGGTTTATAATGTACCTTAAGTATTTACAGATGCACAATCTATTCTCTAAACATCATCATCATCAATTAACTCTAACATCTTTGCTCCATTTTACATTCCTAAAGATGAATAACACTCAAAACACACAAAATAAGCATAGATGATATTTAAGAACATGAAAATGATAATAAGAGACATGAACAAATTATGACTTAACAATAATACTCACGAAAAGATTTTTCCGTACGGTTTTATTCCCCTTTCCACAGAAATAATATTGTATATAATAATAATAATAATATGCAATATTTTAATTATAATAAATATTATTGTGTAGTAATAATTTTGTATATTATAATAATAATAATATGCAATATTTAATTATAATAAATATTATTGTGTAGTAATAATATTGTATATTATAATAATAATAATATTTTAATGGTCATCCTTCAATTAGGTAAATATTTATCCACTGATGAACAAATTTGTACTATCAAAGACTAAGAATTATCCACTGATGAACAAATTTGTACCATCAAAGACTATGAATTATCCATTGGTGAACAAATTTGTACTATCAAAGACTAAGAATTGTACTATCAGAGACTAAGAATTATTCACTAATGAACAAATTTGTACTATCAAAGAGTAAGAATTGTACTATTAGAGACAAAGAATTATCCACCGATGAAAAAATTTGTTGATCAGAGACTAACAAATTTACAGTTACAGGAATAAGAATAAATTCAAGTGCAATAACAAAAAAGCTCTAAGTGCACAAAGAGAGGAAGTAAAACTCTAAGTCCATATTTACACTATTGGAGAATAAGAATTTGTACTATCGGAGTCTAAGAATTTTATCATGTAAAAGAGAGGAATTTCTACCATCGAAGACTAAGAATTTGTGCATATGTAATTGTTGTGAAGTTGTTCTGACAATGTAATTAGAGACTAGGCTCAAAAAGGGTTAGAATTCTTCAGAGTGCTTCAAGTTGAACTGCACCAAAATCCTGATCAGCACCAAACTTGTGACAACAACACCAAAGTAAAAAAGTCAAGGGAGATACAGGTTTAGCATGGAAATAAAGTTGTGTGAGAGAAGTTCATTAAAATATTCATGCCTCAATAAACAAAAAAATGGTGAAAATATTTTAGCAACTACTATGCAAATGTAGCAACAAGAAGCAATATTAACAAAAGAAACTAAAAAGAAACATTAACAAAGAAAAATATATAACACGCCATCAACGAAAAACATATATATTACACTGAAATCTCAATCGTATTACATCTCAATCAAATATAGTAACTAAAACAATATTATAAAACTGAAACAAATACAACTTTACTCCACTGATCCTACAAAATAATCAGCCTTCTTCATCAGAATCCAACTACACTGATCCAACTATCTTGTACCCTCTAAGGGGACCCCTCACCATTCCTTTTATGTAGTTCCCAAGTAAGACGCAAGAGAAGAGTGAATGTATGTTCAACTGTCCATTTAGCTGCAGTGGGATTTAGTCCACGTGAGATTTCATTCATGTATTTACAAATGTAAACCCCACAGTTTGAACCATTTTGTTGTTTCTCCACTTCAATTTTCTTGTCGAGTTTTGCATCTCTTGGGGTCAATTAGTCTCAGGGTCAGCAAGTCTGAGCAAGATAGGTACAAGACTCTTCTGCTCATTTCAAAAATAAAAATTATTCAGTAATAATTAAAAATTAAAACCATATATAAATCAAAATAAAATCTTCTGTACTTATTGCAATTGCAACATCCGCACTGTATCTCGCATCCAACTGTATCAGAGTCATCTCAGGATGAATAGGATCAATGATTTTTATTGCCCATGCCTTTACATTGAACATCACCTAGACAAAATGTTCATTTATCGTGGAATGGAATGGCAAGAAAATGACATCACATTCTGAGACACGCAAACCATTTTATTGTACGAAATGTTACATAAACCCAACTACATTTGCATTATCGGTCTGCCTTCCATCATTTGTTATGGTTTGACCCATGACAATGAAGAAAGTCAAAAAATAGTAGAAATTTCTTTTTAACTTATTTTCTGACTCATCTAACGATGACATCTCTTTCTGCCAACAATTCTTGGTAGGCGTCCACAATTATATTACCTAACCATGCCCCAGGTAATAATTCTTTGGCCTCCTTATCGTTAATACTATAATCTTTAATTCTTCGAGACCAATACTCTGAATCATCGACTGGTTCACCGTTGAACCAGTGTCTAGTCAACCAATCCACCTTCCAAGGCTTTAATGGTCTCACTATGCCCCTTTCACCAGAACCATCAGCAGGTCGTGTCTTAACACTCTAGCCGGATTACGGAAGTGTGGAGCCTCTTGGGAGAAATGGGAAGGATTTGAATATTTGGGGAAATCAATTGTGGCGCCCCCAAAAATCCCCCGAGCTGGGTCTCGGGCACTGTTAGCAATTTGGGCGACAGCCTTCAAGATCCCCAGGCCGGAACCCCGGGCTACACCAAAAAACTACAACACAACAACTCATAACAGCAAAACAAACAACACAGCCAAGCATTTACAACATTCATGCGAGAAATATATTCTCAATACATCATTACAAAACCTTAAGGTCCACATCATCTTACAAAACCTCAAAGCTTGAAAATAAACAAGCTGCAGCGGAAACAAAACTTTAGATGGCTCATACGGCCTTACAACTTAAACATTCTTATGCCATTCTCTCTTTCCCTTTATTAGGCAACTCAGCCTTTACGACATAACCTAAAAAACATTTCATAATATTCCATATAAGCGTTTATGCTCAGCAAGTACATATTCATAGGTAAGAAGAACAAATAATTCAAAAGCTTTAATATTCTTCAAGGTTGGGCGAAGCAATGCCAATTCCTCGTGATAATCAATAAACATATATCATCTAGGGTAGCCGAGTGATATCAAGGGATAACCCTCTTTCAATAAAACATGATTCGCCCTCTCTTCATCAGATAATGCATCACCTGACCAGACTGATCATTATCTGACTTCCTTTAACAATCAAATTTCATCCCAGCTGGTCAGCCTGGTCTTTTGATTCATCATTTGACATACGTAGTCACTTGCAGAAACCAATTAATCTGCGAAAGGTTTGATTACCGATGCCTTGCCTCGGTCTATCATTTCCTATCATCATTGGCCAGAATACCAGGCGAAAGCATTCAACAGCCCTTTAACTCCCCCGTATGGAATATATCTTCTTGAAAACATTTTCTCATTTAAATTGGCATCCTCCACAATTAAAAACAGCAACTACCAAAAACATTGGCGTGCTCAAAAATTAAAAGTAGACAGCCGATGATTTTTCTATATACCCATACGGAAGCATGTTCAAGTGTGCATACAAGTTCACGACTGCAACACCCTTACATCATCATCATCATCTTTTGGTGTGCTAGCGACTTTAAACAGCTAGCAATCACCCAATAACATATAGCTCAATCATTAACATCTTTTCACGTACATCGGATCAATGATCATACATTACTTAATCATGAATGAGATCATCATCATGCGTAAGCTTTAACATCATTCATTTACGTAAATCAAAATAATGATTCTACGTAATCAGTAAAAAAGAAAGTGGAATGAATATATACTTGCCTTGGTCCTTAGCTAAAATCACTATACTGGTTGCAAAAGGGTTCTGTAAAACATCATTGTTGGTATAACATGAGAATTCCATACTTAAAAGATGACCATTCAGATTAGAAAATGGTTATCAGGGCATGAGGTTGCCCGTCGGGAAAACATTACCCATCAGAGACTACGGATGACGTCATCGGGGACTAGACTTAGCCTGTCAGAGACTAAGGCTGACGTCACCAGAGACTATCCTTAGCCTGTCGGAGACTAAGGCTGATGTCATCATCAGAGACTAACATTAACTCATCAGAGACTAGTGTTATCTCGTCAGAGACTAACATTAGAGCTTGTCTCCGCTTCGATGGAAGATCTTACAACAACAAACTCAACCTAGGATACCTCATGAATATGAATATGCAAAAGAACGCAGCCTTTCTTTTAAAACTTTATTCTTCCTTGAAAACCTAGTATGCATGGCTAATACTCTCGGATGACATGCAAAAAGAAACAATCAAAGGAGAACTTAGGACTCTTACCTCTAGGGTTGACGAAAGAAAGCAAAGCCTTTTTGAAAGTAATCGTCGAAAAGAAAGAACTTGAAATTATGTGGAGATGGTCGGTTTAAAGAAGAACTTTGGAAGAGAAAATCTTTAGAAAAGAGACTGAAATGTTCCTCCAAATGAGGTATTTATAGTACGCTAAAATTAAGCCTTGGAATAGAATCATTGGTTAATCTAGACGGTAAAACGGATGCTCATCATGATTCTTAGTAGCTAATATATGTAATAAGCAGCTCATGTCCTTCATGCACATACGCTTAATCCACTGATGACACACAAGCAGCTTATTAATCAAATTGACATACGTACACAATGATGTCATCATACTTAGGCTCTTAAGTCCTTCATGGGGTTTAACCAATCTGAACGCAAAGCTTCTTCAAGCAAGTACAAATGTTACCAACGTATAACATAAATTACTTGATCTTATAATCAAACATCCAAACAAACATAACCCCTTTAATGGGTCCATAATTATTTAGACATTCAAAAACATTATATATTAACTACACACTTTAAAAAAACAATATGAATAAATAAATTATTTATAGATAAACAAATTTTCTGGGTCGTTACATTCTCCCCTTCTTACAATAAGTTTCGTCCTCAAAACTTTACTGGTGAAACAATTGATGGTACTTTTTCATCATCATTTCTTCTAGTTCCCATGTTGCTTCTTCAACATTGTGGTTTCTCCATAAAACTTTTACAGATGCAATTTCCTTATTTCTTAAGACCTTCACTTGATGTAAAAGTCATGGCAGTTGGAGCTTCTAAAGGATCAATGAAGGGTGGAGTGTAAAGGGGTTGCTCTGAATAAACCTCAAGATTGGACAACTACATTTGTTAAAACAAGGCATTATTATTAGTTAAGAGTGTTTGATATTGTTTTTCAATCTCGAGAGGTTTATTTGGCCACTATTGCAACATCCCAAGGGTCTTTTTCAACCGCACATTAAAAAGATACAAGTACACGTTTACAGTATTAGAAATTAGATATAATGTAATACAAGGATTATAATTAACTTTACGTACCACATTTATTACATGGACATGATCAACAATGACATGATTACTGTATCGGATATCAGTGAGATCTAATTTTTCAATTCATTTCTATGACACTTTATTGTACCACAAGTAGTACACATCCATGTCAAATTTGTTGCACTTGGTATTTTATGATACCAACAAACCCACAAGATTCTCTTAGAAGTCATTCTGCATCTCCATGTATGATGCGCCGAATGCTTTATAATCGGAGACATGGAATCTATTTTCCTTCTCCGTCTGATTCAACCTTAACTGAGTGTGATCAACAGGGGAGGTTAGGAATCCTCTGATAATGACACATTTGCCTAAGGACTCTATCTGACATTTGATACTTTGATCTCATCGAAATGTATTAGTGGGATTCGATTGTTTCAAACAGTTGTGTCATCCAAGTGTCCTTATCATCATCATCATCCATTTGCATCTTCTTGTACGGCTTCCAAATGAATTTGTCTTGTAGTTGATTTTCAAACTCATCTCGGTATGTCAGGACGTTGTGGTGTGGATATACTCACCTCTCCTTATACACAACATGCTTGGCATATGCATATGCCAACACACACGGCCACCAAAACTCAGATCCAGGACGAGGACATGGATGCCCGATCCATAATCTGTCATATGCCCAAGTTTGGACCACTATCATGCATCCCGTTATCCTTCTAGGTAACACAATCTTACCCTTAACTTCTTTGTTAACCCATAACTGCTTCCTTTCTTTGAGCCAATCGAGAATCTTTGCCAGCATATTTCTCATCATTTTTTTTCTTCACTTGCTCTATAGTACGAGCCTCATACAACGTCGCGCCCCTTTCCTTTTTTCTGATCTTTGCTTTTGAATTGGAACTGTAACACCAAGGAGAGAGACTGGTAGGGCCGCTTAACGAGGCTCATAGTTATCGCGATGCCCACGAACCAATTTACAATGTCTCCATCACTAACGTTCGTCAAGCAGGCCACATGGATTGGCCAAGGTCTTTTTCAGCTAATGAGCCCTCAATCTCAAAGCCTTTAAACTATTTTGATAGGCGCCGAACCATAAGTGGGACAAGTTTCTGCCTCATACAGCTTAGGCCGAAGACCGGGGGAAGTTTGGGAGAGATGGGGAGACCCAACAGCTGCTAGACACTAGAGCCTACACTCAGTAGCTAACACTACCATCGCTCAACTTTACCCAACATCTACTACTCCATAGCTTTATAATGTAATGCAGCAAGTACAACTGTGCCAACATAACTACTAGAGTCTTGCAGTGGATTGTTACAACTAATGCTTGTTGGGTATTTTGATTTGAGTGAAATTATATATGTGATAGTGGGTTGCATCGTGGAATGCTCAGTAAATGGCTTCTGGGACTGCTAAACCCCAAGCGTAGTTCACTATATCTTCAATGTCTCTAACAAACAGTATGTACCTAACAAATCAATTAAAATAATTCAGTAACCAAATTAATATCAAATAATGACAACAACTAATTACAATAACAAAAACAATAAATTTATCATACCTAGCTGGGAATATGTCTTTGGTTTTAGTAGGAAACAATATAGCACCACACAACTACAATATGTAGACTCTTGTGTAGATAGCTATATAGTCAACTGATGGATCCTCAGGCAATTGACAGATACGACCACCGTACTTTGCTTCCTTATAGAACCGGTTATAGAATTGTTCACCAAAGCAGTCTTCAAACAATCTTTTCTATTCTTCCTTAGATAAATCACCAAAAGTAATGGGTTTTCCATTAATGGGTAAACCGATTATATGGTGGATGTCCTCCAAGGTGATTGTCGCCTCACCACTATTAAAATGAAAAGTGTTGGTGGATGATCTCCATCTTTCCACTAATGAAATACCTAAACATGCATTGTGCCTTGGGAATATACATATGTATGTAAATGTATGCATTCTAACTGCATTAAGTATATCTTTCTATGCATCACTCAGAATCCAAATATCATACTTCTGATTGCCCTGTTGAGCAACGTCTATTACTCTATATTCATTCGTGTTGTATATGTGAGTATATATATGACTTCGTTGATCATCCAACAAACTATTATCTTTGGGACCCGGATTTAAATCATATTGGTCCATTGCAACCTACAAAATATTTACATATGCTTCATCAAACACACCGTCTATATATATATATACACACACTACCCACATTTACATATTCACACACTGCCCACAAATTTATATATTCAAAATGCATTTACACACTGCCATACATAAACTGCATACACCCATAACTAAATTTACAACATAAATTGCATACACACATAAATTAAATTTACAACAAAAATTTATCATACACACTATCATACATAAATTATATACACATATAAATTAAATTTGCAACATACATTTATCAAACCCTAGAAAAAATACTTAGTTGATTTGATAAATTAAATTTGATGCGATTTGTGGGATCAACTGTTGTTTGAGAGAGAAATGGTTAAAATTTTGAGCAAAAGTTAGCTATGACCTAATCTTGTTGTTTTCTTTGAGAGAAATTATAAATGTTTTGGCGGAAGTTAGATAGAAGTTGAAGAAGAGAAAGAGAAGAGTAGGTTGTGGGCGGAGATAAATGTCGATGGAAAGAAGAAATAAAGTAAAGAAGATAAAACTTAATATTATAATTTCAAAGCCTTCCTTTCGCTAGTGTTAGTAGCGAAAAGAGAAAAAAAAAATTAAAGGTTTAAGGTTAAAAGCTTTCTCTCAGTGTTACTGGGGGAAAGAGTTTTTATTTTTTTTTAGGTAAAAGCCTTCTGCCAATATTACTGGCGAAATGCTTCTTTTTTTTTTGTTGTTTGATGTCCACCATTGGATCATCCCATGAATGAATAAAAATGTGTTGGCTACAAAAGTAGGATTTATTACAATATTTAAGCTAGAGATCTAATGGCTCCCATTGTTTGGATTCTCTCTTATTTTCCTCTTGAATTGCTTTTCATTTAATTCTCCCTTTTTTTTGGGCTTTCTCTTAAACTTCTTGTTGGACTCCTCCCATCTGCAATTAATTTAACACAAAAAATTAATCCATTTTTATCGTTATAAAATTTTGATAATAATCGCGACATACTAATAACATTGCTAAAATTATTAAGCTCATATGTAAAACAAAACAAAAGTTATAATAATAAATAATATTTGGTAGATTTAATATATAATAAAATCATTAATAAGATATAATAATATATTTATATTAACTAAAGTTGAGAATAAATAACATATAAGACTATAACAAGCATAACGATATTGTAATTAAATGAACATGCATACCAAGGAGTAATAATAATAATAATAATAATAAAATAAATTTATAATCATATTTTATTCCATTATTATCATATTTATTAATTTCATTATTATATTACTTTGACAAAAAAAAAAGATATCTACAATTATTTAAATTTGTGCCCTAGTTGTGCACGGGTCACACATTTAGTAATATCAATATACATACAAATCTAAATATATATATATATATATATATATATATATATATCTAAATATATATATATAATTTTTTTTGGTTAATTTAAATATAATATAAAACGAAAAAGAAAGATATAAAATTAACAAGAGGCATCCCCTCGGCCTACTAGAACAAAACTCTTGCTAGGAGAAACAAAAGAACACCAAAAGGGAAAACAAAATACAAAGACGAAAAAAGGACATCGTATCCCCTGATGAATAGAAAACATCCCTGACGACCAAGAAAGGCCCCTGCCAACCCGTGATGCATGCAGCATGACAACCCCTGATGCAAGCAACATGATAACCCTAATGCATGCAACAAGATATCCCCTGATGCAAGCAGCTTGATGACCCCTGATGCATGCAGCAAGAAAACCCCTGATGCGAGCAACTTGAAAGCTTGAAAACCCCCTAACGCGTGCAACATGATTTCTAACCAAAAGGGAGAACACACTACAAAACCAAAAGAGGGACAACAGGTACCCCCGATGCAGCAAAAAACATCCCCTGACGGCCAAGAAAGAGGTATCCCCTGATGGACAACTGGTATCCCTTGATGCAGCAGAAAATATCCCCTGACGGCCAAGAAAAAGGTATCTCCTGACGAACAATTGTAGGGTTTCGACAGATAAAACACAGCGGAATAAAAAAAATGATTTAAAACAAAATGAAACCCTAACCTGAGGATCCATGCAAAACAATTTAATACAGATGGTTTAGGATTTTACCAATTAAGCCTGCAGAATCAGAAGCTTTGATGAGGGTGGTGAACTTCTCCGAATCATTAACGCAATCCAACTGGACGGCGCCTCTACGGTATCCACAAGAACACCCCACAAATCGTCTCACGATCCGAAGTAAGGAGGATTACAGTACTAGTTGCTGAATCTGTTTCTCTCTCTCTTTCTCTTAACTCTAGTCTCTCTCTTATGAGCGGCTAGGGTTTTTCAAAAAACGTATATATGAGAGAACAACTGATATATCATATATATATATATATATAGCTGTGTATAGAGTAATTCTAAACCCTAATCTGATTAGGAGAATAAAATCTGAATTTTATATTTATCATATATTTTAATCAAGTCTGACTTAATTAATATATATGTCAAATAAATATATATTCGTATTTTCTTCCAAGGGACTCTAATATATATACAAATTAAATACATATAATTTAAAACCATGATTTAAATAAAATCAATCTCATTGATATATTAAAATCACTGACATTTAAATTATATCTCCTTAATGAATGTTCTTAGTGTGCGACCCTATAGTTTATTATTACATTGGCAATAATTTTAAATCATATTATAAAATTATAAACAGTGAATGACATCTAGTAATACATCACTGTTACCCAAGTAATAATAAAATCGTTGATTTGACGCAACCTTTTCGTGACCAATGTTTCAATGTAATTTAATCTTTTTAACCTTGATATCTAAGATTAAATTCAAGGCATGGATGTGTCATCCTTTTCACAATTTAATCTCAGTTTTTCTTGATCAATGAGTGGACTATATGAAACAAATCTCTATTTGAGCATGGCCATGCATTTCATAGTCTCACTCAATCAAGAGGCCTATAGATATCACCCCTAATTTATAGGAGGGTTAAATTCCATCTACATCATTCTCATTTCTCACATAACTCATGATGTATCAAACAATCACCTTTATCGTCCACCTGGTTAAAGGTGACTTTTGGCAATGTCAAAACACATAACTCCTTATGTAGAAATGTCACGACTTCAGGTCAAAGGACCATTACATCATTGTCACTATGAGAATTACTTATGAAACATAGCATAATGCTCCATGTAGAATTCTCATGGTGGGTCTGTCCAGTACACTGTTCTCTAACATGGTACCTATGCATCAACTTAATATATCTCGTATATATTTATGACCAATGAGATGTGGCCATCAGTCAATCCACATACTAGTCTCAATGTATTATTGTTGTCTCACTAACAATGATACTCGACTAGGGACATTTAAGAATAATGATATATATAACATACTTATACGATCTCATATTCAAGTCACATACTTGAATCCATATAATTAATATCATTATTCTAATAACATTTATAATGTTAATATTTATATAGCGTAGTAAATAAAACAAAATAAAAGAAATTATCATTTAACCAAAACATAACATAAATATAGTGTCACAATCATTACATAATTGGCCACTAGGGCATACACTCCAACAAAACTGGTATCCCCTAATGCAGTAGAAAATATCCCCTGACGACCAAGAAAGAGGTATCCCTTGATGGACAACTAGTATCCCCTAATGCAACTTGATGTCCCCTGACACGAGCAACATGATTTCCCCTAAAGCAAGAAAGAGGTAACCCCTGATGCAGAGAGAGATACCTAAGGCAAACGGATATCCTTTGAAGCATAAAGATACCCCTGAAGGAAGGAAGCAACCCCTGATGCAGCTAACTGTTGCGGCAAGCATCCCCTGATGGCCAAAGATATCCCTTGACAACCCTTGATGCAACTAAACACCCCTGAAGGAGCTATAACAATCTTGAGCTATTGAGTCAAGACTTGATTGTCCTGTTGCACTCCTCAATGATAGTCTTTAAGCTAGTCTCCCTGCCACCATGGGTTCTGAAATTTCTTTCTCTCCATATGTTATAAGTGATGGTACTTAGACTCAGCCATATGATGGGAGCACAAGTGCTAGGACTGAAGCTTGCCATATTTTGAGTAATTTAGGCAAAGCTTAAACACTTACCTTGCCAACTAGACTTTCTAAGGATTGCATAAGCCACTCTTTTGCTGAATCTGCATTTGAAAAAAAGATGATCAAAGGTTTTGTTAGAGTTAATTAATGATGATGATGTTTAGAGAATAAATTGTGCATCTGTAAATACTTAAGGTACATTATAAACCTTAATATCAACACAAGTTTTGCATCCACTGATGATAAACTTATTCATCAGGGGATGATCAAACACTTCACAAGACAAGTCGTAAAATGGAACATCTAAAGGACTTAACAAAGTGAAGAGGAATGTCTGATGTTACTCCAAATTAGTCAAAGTATTCTGCACATCAGATATTCTAAACAAAGTTTCGTTGATTAAAGAATTGTCAGGGGAACCAGTCAGGGCAAACTCATCAGGGAGAACCCATCAAGGGAAATCGTCAGTGGAACCTGTTAGATGATGACTGAGGCAGACCAACCCATCAGGGGAACGCTTCAGGGTATGACAGTGTCAGGCTAACCCATCAGGGTAACTCGTCAGGGGGAAAGCTCAACACTGCATCAGTGGAAGCCATTAGTGTATGTTACAGGTCATAACATCAGTGGATCAAAGAAGCACTGAGTAAAACTCAAGTGAAGGTTGAAGCCCTGATCCGGTCTTTAACAAGACTTGTCATCAGGGGATCCAAGAAGCACTGATCAAGTTCATCAGGGCTTGTCGTCAGTGGATGGTTATGACAGTAGGCATCCGTCATCAGGACTTACACTCAAATCAACGAAGCTTGTTATAGAAGCAAGAGATATTAACTGGAAAGATATTTCTTGAAGTTTGTTATGGTCCAATGAGAACTCTTTAACATTAAATGCACGCAGATCAGGGGAAGAAAAAGAAGCAACAAAAGTAGCAGCAGTCTGACACATAGTTTCCAAAGGACAACGATGTGACATATATGCGGGTAAGTTGAAAAGAGCATCACGTCTTCGCACGTGGTTTCAACCACTAATCTTCTATATATGCAAAGGAGTTCTCATTACACAAAGAGGGAGATCAATCCAACATATCATAAAACATTGAAGCACACAAATCACTAGAGCAGCTTTGCAATATATCTTGAGAGAAATATTTCAAATGAAGATTAGAAGCTAGTGAGTGTGAATTTGAAGCTGTAATTTTATTACATATCTTGTAGCTTTTTAATCACATTTGTGATTATACAGATTTCTAGAAAAACATCAAGTTTTAATACAACTATTTTAACTTGAATCTGTGTGTTCATATTTTCTAGTTTTTCTGTTCATTGTAGTTATTTCCTATCAGGGCCAACTAAAGTTTAAAAAGAGCAAAAAGTTTGTAGTGTTTGCATTCATCCCCCCCTCCTTCTACAAACACTTGAGCTTA
>CM025786.1:55845800-55858163 GCA_014636745.2 Centella asiatica
CCCCCCCCCCCCCCCCCCCCCCCTTCTACAAATACTTGAGCTTATATTATTCTAACAATTGGTATTGGAGCCTCTTAGCAGATTACACTTGCTAAAAATGATCATTATCTATGGCCAACAAAGCTGGAAACAGTAAAGTCCCCATGTTGGAAAGTGGAAAATACTTCTTCTGGAGACAACGCATGACAGTTCATTTTAGAGCAATCGATGATGAATATCTTCAAATCTTAGAAGAAGAACCTCACATCCCAAAGAAGCTCATTCCTCAGGAGGTGGTCAATGGAGTCAGTATTCCAGAAAAGTTAGTTCCAAAAATAACTGATGAGATGACTCCCGAGGAAAGAGAGAGTGTGAAAAAGGATCTCAAGATCATAGACATCCTATATAATGGTTTAGACGATGATATGCTGAATAGTATAATGAATCTTACAACGCCTAAATCTATATGGGATACCATACAAATCCTTTGTGATGGAACGGAGGAAGAGAGGAAAAATAAACTGCAGCTGTTGACACAACAGTATGAGTGGTTCACAATGAAAAGTGGTGAAACACTCACTGAAATGTTCGACAGATTTAACAGGTTGGTAAATAACCTGAGATTATATGGGAAGACATATGCAAATAAATATGTGAACAGGAAGTTCGTCACAGCCCTTCCCATATCATGGGATCCTAAGACGATAGCCATCAGGGAATCCAAGGACATGAACCTCCTAGACTTGGATAGGCTTTATGACACCCTAAAGACATATGAATTTGAGGTTCAACAAAGATCTAAAATGTCAGGGGATGCTAGGAAGCTTAAATCTGTTGCCCTGATGGCTGCCAAGAAGGACAAAGAAGAAGTAAGACCTAGTGTCTTGATGAAGCAGCAACTGGGAGATGCTGAAATGCAAGGGGACAACGAATCTGACTCCAAGGATGATGACTATACTCCTGAAGAGTTAGAGGAGCTGGATGAAACCATGGCCTTTCTTGCAAAAAGGTTTTCCAAGCTGAAATTCCAAAAGCCTGCGGGTTGCAAAAGATTTTCAGCAAGGAAGCCTAGTAGTATTAAAAACTTTATTAACAAATCTAGAATAAAGTGCTACAAGTGCAATGAGATGGGCCACTTCGCAAATGAGTGCCGCAAGGCCACAAAAGAAGGTGAATCCAGAAACAAGGAAGCTGAAGTGGACTACAAGAAGAAATACTTTGACCTTCTTAATGCAAACAAGAAGGGAAAAGCTTATATTGCAGATGGAAAGGACTGGGTTGACTCAGATGAAGAAGATGCTGAAGAATATGTCAACCTAGCCTTGATGGCGTCATCCACTGACAGTAGCAGCTCACAAGTAAGTCTTGAAATTTCCTCTAACATGTCTGAAACAGATTGTGTTAAAACTGTTAAGGAAATGGCTTGTGAGATAAAGGATCTCTATGACACCCTTAGGAGTGCAGTAGCTGAAACTGAGAGAGTACAGAAAATAAATGAGTATTTGAATGCAAGAAACACTCTCTTAGAATCAAAACTTTCCAGACTTGAGAATCTTGAAAAAGAACTCTCAAGAACAAAAAATCTTCTTGACTGTGCTATCAAAAGAGAGGAATGGATCTCAAATCTTTTAAGTCAAGAAAGGGAAGTCATAAAGAGATCGAATGAGTCTAGGAAAAAACTAGAGGATCAATTAAACAGTCAAAAATCTAGTCCCAAATCTGGTTTAGGCTATGGAGAGACTCTAGTGAAGCAACCTCCCATTGAGGTTAAAATTACAGCTAGCATTGGAAAAAGGCCAATACAACCTATCAAGTTTGTAAAGGCTGTAACAAAGTTAGAAAAAGGGAATGTTTTCCCGATGAGTGAAGCTTCCACAAGTGGTGGGAGTGGCAAGAAACCGATTCTTGCCAAAGCACTCAAACCTCTAGTCAGAAAAGAACCAGACTGTGCGTTAGTGGATACACAGTTATCAGGAGGAAAGAATGCATCAGGCCGTCGTAGCCCTTCAAGGGAAAAAGACCTGTCAGGGGATAGTAAAAAGTATAGGAATGGAAAGCTAGGTGTAAACAAGGATAGTAATTACACTTCCATTCATGAAGCCCCTAGGAAAGAGTGTTGGAATTGTGGTAACAATAATCATCTATCTTTTCAATGCAAAAAGAAACCACAAATTTTGACTGGCACAATTTTATATACTGATGATTTACCATCTGTTAAAGCTTGCTCCTCCAAGGAAAAATGTGATGACCCCAAAATCCCTTAATGGATCAGGGCTTCGTCAAAAGAAGGAAAAGATAACCATACATCCATTCATAGCATAAATATTGGGTAAGGGCAGTATTAGAGAGTTATTACAACCCAAGAATAATACAATTACAGCGGAAGCTATTACATCATCTTTAATTAAAAACCAAAATCAACACCACTTCTAATATCTTCCTCCCTTCCTTCATATCTTCCTTCCTTCCTCAGTCTTATCAAATGAGTAAATAACTTAGTAGTTTATCATCTTTGCTTTCCCCTTATCAGAGGGTTCAGCATTAGCGTTCTGTCCTACAAGACATTAAAATTCAACATGGGTGAGCGATTTACGCCCAGCAAGTATATGCACATCGAAGAAGTATATAAGCAATTTAAAAGAATGTATCTGGAACATCGAAGGGAGTTCAAGTCTGTTTATGAGGCTTGGTGAAACAATGTCAAGGCCTCGGAAACCTTCAAAGATCATTGAGGATTCACTGATGATACACAACGTGTGATCCTCCTTGAAGAAAGACAGGTATACACCTGAGCATAACTTTCTCAAAATATCCATCGGGGGCTAAACTCATGGATCTGCTAACCATACAGTACACAACTAGCCAAACTGGACTGCATGATCCCTCTTGTGTGGACTACGTAGTCACTTATCATTCCTCTAGGTCAGGTGAAGAACACATCAGCACCTTTCCTTTCCTCTTGCCAACCATGTGGCATAACCCATTTAAGGGACATCATTCTCATTCATTTGCATAGATATAAGATTGTAACATAGCTGAAATTCAAAGCTCATTTATATCCATGCATCATCATTCATATCATGCTAGCGGAATTTAAAGCATAGCATGCTCATTCATAAAAAAAAACAATTGAAACATAATTCAAGCCTCGCACGCATATCGAATCAAATGATAATGCATTAAGCTGAAATAAATATCAGATTGAATGTATATACTTACATCAACTTGCAATTAAACATAAGATTGTGAATATACTTGCATCAACTTGCAATTAAACATAAGATTGTGAATATACTTGCCTCGGTCCTTTGCACTCAATTAAATTTAATTTACTCATGAATGGAAAATTCTATAAGAATATACATATCACAAGTTGAATTTAATATCTTGGTTAAAGTATGAGAGAAAAAGCACATGTGATGTCCTTAACTTTTAACGTCTCAATTTGATATCAAAGCTGTTGAGGTTAAGAAATCAATTAAAACATCTTAAAATAATTTAAGAAATAATATTTTATAGTTTCAAAAACAAACTGTGCATCAGGGAATTACTTCACTTTAACTCATCGGAGACTACGGATGACGTCATCAGGGACTAAACTTAGCCTGTCAGAGACTAAGGCTGACGTCATCAGAGACTAAACTTAGCCTGTCGGAGACTAAGGCTGACGTCATTAGAGACTAAACTTAGCATGTCGGAGACTAAGGCTGACGTCATCAGAGACTAAACTTAGCCTGTCGGAGACTAAGGCTGATGTCATCAGAGACTAAACTTAGCTTGTCGGAGACTAAGGCTGACGTCATCAGAGACTAACAACTTCCTTCATCAGAGACTAACTCATCTCATCAGAGACTAACTTAGAGTCTCTCAGGGACTATCTCATCTCGTCAGAGACTAACTCATCTCATCAGAGACTAACTCATCTCATCAGAGACTAACTCATCTTATCAGAGACTAAGTTAAGACTTGCCTCAGATGCTAGAGTGTATGCCCTAGTGGTCAAGCATGTAATGATTGTGACACTATATTTATGTTATGTTTTGGTTAAATAATAATTTCTTATGTTTTATTTACTGCGTTATATAAATGTTAACATAATAAATGTCCTTAGAATAATGATACTATTTATATGGATTCAAGTATGTGACTTGAATATGAGATCATATAAGTATGTAATGTATCATTATTCTTAAATGTCCCTAGTCAAGTATCATTGTCAGTGGGACAACAATAATACATTGAGACTAGTATGTGGATTAACTGATGGCCATATCTCATTGGTCATAAATATATACGAGATATATTAAGTTGATACATAGGTACATGTTAGAGAACATTGTACTGGACAGACCCACCATGAGAATTCTACATGGAGCGTTATGCTATGTGTCATAAGTAATTCTCATAGTGACAATGATGTAATGGTCCTTCGACCTGAAGTCATGACATTTCTACATAAGGAGTTATGCGTTTTGACATTATCAAAAGTCACCTTTAACCGGGTGGACGATAAAGGTGATTGTTGGATGCATAATGAGCTATGTGAGAAATGGGAATGATGTAGATGGAATTTAACCCTCCTATAAATTATGGGTGATATCTATAGGCCTCTTGATTGAGTGAGACTATGAAATGCATGGCCATGCTCAAATAGAGATTTGTTTCATATAGTCTACTCATTGATCAAGAAAACTGAGATTAAATTATGAAGAGGATGACACATCCATGCCTTGAATTTAATCTTAGATATCATGGTTAAAAGGATTAAATTACATTGAAACATTGGTCACGAAAGGTAATGTCGAATCTACGACTTTATTATTACTTGGGTAACAGTGATGTATTACTAGATGCCGCTCACTGTTTATAATTTTATAATATGATTTAAAATTATTGCCAACGTAATAATAATAACCTACAGGGTCACACACAAAGTTCATTAAGGAGATATAATTTAAATTGTCAATTATTTTAATATATCAATAAGATTGATTTAATTAAATCATGACTTTAAATTATATATTAGTAATCTGTATGAAATAGAGTCCTTTGGAAGGAAATACGAATATATATTTATTTGTACATATATATTAATTAAGTGAGACTTGATTAAATATATATATCTAATAAATATAAAATTCGCATTATAATTCTCCTAATTAGATTAGGTTTTGGAATTACTCTATAAAAGGCTATATATATGATATATCAGCTATTCTCTTAAACCGACGTTGGACATATTCTAAGAACCCCAGTTGCTCATAAGAGAGAAACTAGAGTTCAGAGATATAGAGAGAAAGGAGAGATACAGATCGTACAGCTAGTACTGTAACTATTCTTGTTCGAATCGTGAGACAATTCGTGGGTGTTCGTGTGGATACCGTAGAAACATAGTTCTGTTGGATTGCGTTAAAGCTTTGGAGACGATCAAAACCTTCGCCAAATCTTCGGATTCGAACAATTAATCGGTAAAATCTTAAACCATCTGTATTAAATTGTTTCGCATAGATCCTCGGGTTTGGGTTTCGTCTTATGGGTGTTCCATATCGTATTTTTCCGCTGCGTTTAAACCTAACGAAACCCAACATCAGATACAGTGGTGTCTTCCTCATTCCTCCAGGGGTGATGTTCGTAACCATAACCATATTTAGGTTAAAACTCATCATTTTCTCAATGATACATAACATTTCCTATGGTCTGCATGCCATCCTAGACACGGTTTGGGTTCAAACTCAGGTTGAAGAATACTCAAGCATGGGGTTGCAACTACTGACAAAAGAATGTTTTGGTAGTTAAAAGTTTGTCTACAAAGTGGTTTTCAACATTTTTACACTCATCTTGGGTAGCTTTTTGAAATAAATGACATTAACTCTGGGCGTTAAAACATGCATCAAGTCATACTTTTGGAAATAAATGAACAAGGTATTAAACGTGGTATGTATGACCGAACAAAAGTGTAAGAAATAGAGCAGGACTTTAATGAAATGCTCTTACCTCCTTGGTGGCAAGAAAGAGTTAAAAGCTCTAGTTGTTCTTCTAGAAAGGACAGTTGTTTAGAGAGTAAGTTTGGATTTGGTGGTACACCGTATAGAAGTTTATGAAAGTGGGGCAATGGTTGTACCAACGTGATATATATATGTCACTTGTTTAGCAACAAGGGCCGTCGGATTTATTTGATCTAAGCCGTTGGCTATGAAAAGAAAAGAAGTGACTGATGAGAAAAAGGTTGGTTGCAACGGCTGCTAGTACCCATCGGTTGTTTATCATAGCCCACTCTATGGTACTGATGGAGGTGATGCACATTAAATGCTACTATCTCCCCGCAGTAGGTTTTAAAATAAAAACAGGTACTGTAGCTAATCTTGTTCACACTTGGTGAGCCCTTTTTTCCCGCGTGAACACACCCTTTCACAAGACAATTCTTGAATGCAATAACCTTTTAAATACTTGAGCTTCAAAATACATTTAAAATCTTTTGGACATCACATTGCCATTGAATTTTTTTTTATAAGAAAATATAATTTCATTATTTATAACCAATAAGGAAATAAACCTTCATGCAGAAAATAAAATAAATCTCATAATCAAAATCTCATTGAGATATTTGGGTTCTCACATCCTCCTCCCCTTAAAGAAGTTTCGTCCCCGAAACTTAGCTAACAAACAAATGGGGGTACTTATCAACTATAACGCTTTCAAGCTCCCAAGTAGCTTCCTCCATACTATGATTCCTCCATAACACTTTTACAAAACGAATTTCTTTATTCCTAAGCATTTTAACTTGTCGATCTAATATCTGGACAGGGACCTCTTCATATCTCAAATCCAGTTGCAAATGTATTGGTTGATAGTCTATTATTCCTCTGTTGTCATCTTTATAAGGACGCAACACTGATATATGAAATACATCATGCACATGGCCTAAAGCTGGTGGCAGTGCCAATTGATAGGCCACTTCACCAATCCGCCTCAATACCTCAAATGGTCCCACATGACAGGAAAAGTTAAAGGCAGTCATATCTGGTTTCTAGATAATGGCTGCTGAAGGCACATGACAGGAAACAAAGCCCTGCTCACAGAATTTCAAGAGAAGGATGGTCCAGTAATTTCATTTTGTGATAACAGCAAAAGACTGGCTCTTGGCTATGGCAAAGCAGCGAATGGGAAGGTCTCATTTGAAAATGTAGCACTAGTTGACGGACTTAAGCACAATTTATTGAGCATAAGTCAACTATGTGATAAAGTTTACATCATTTCCTTTAAAGGGGATCAGTGTTTGATCTCAAATGAGGATGATGGGAAGCTGGTTTTATCAGGAATAAGAAAATGAGATCTCTATGTTGCTGATGAAAGCAGGCTACGGCACAAGAAGCTCTCTCACCTGAACTACAAGACAATTAATGATTTAGTGAAGAGAGAGTTGGTAACTGGGCTACCCTAAATGGAGTTTATTCAAGAAGGGTTATGCTCAGCTTATCAACAAGGGAAGCAAAGGAAAACATCCTTTGTCAGCAAGGAAGCCACAATGATTAAAGATCCAATTCAATCGCTACATATGGATCTCTTTGGCCCTATTAATATTATGTTAGTGTCAAAGAAAAGATTTGCAATGGTCATTGTGGATGACTACACTAGATACACTTGGGTAAAGTTTCAAAATGCAAAATCAGAAGTTCCTCAGCAAATCATTGACCACATCAAGAAAGTGGAAACTGAGTCAGGGTCAGTGGTTAGGATGTTGAGGACAGACAACTGAACTGAATTCAAGAATGCAGCTGCTGATGGATTTTGTATGGAGAAAGGCATCAATCATACACTTTCTGCCCCAAGGACTCCTCAATAGAATGGTGTAGTGGAAAAGAAGAATAGAACCCTGATAAAGGCTGCTAGAACAATGCTAGCAGAGGCAAAGATTCCTACCTATTTTTGGGTTGAGGCAATTTCCACTGCTTGCTTTACTCAAAATAGGTTATTAATCAACAAGGCTCACAACAAGACTCCATATGAGCTAATGACAAGGAGAAAGCCAAACATCAAGTTCCTACATGTTTTTGGATACAAATGCTTTATCTTAAGGAACTTTGGTGAGAACTTGGGAAAATATGATCCAAAGGCTGATCAAGAAATTTTCCTAAGTTATTCCCTAACATCTAATGCCTACAGGGTTTACAACAAAAGATTTCAGGTGGTGATGGAGTCTATAAATATAGCTTTTGATGATCAAGAGATTTCTGGATTTGAAGACCCTGGTTTTCATGAAGAGCTCAGGTTTGAAAATGAAAATAAGACTGATTATCAAGAGATTGAAGCTGATGAGTGCAGACAAATGGAGAATTTATCCATTTCTGATGTCAATCCAAATTCTATAGAAGCCCCTTCCAATGATAGAGTCAATTTCTTGGACAACAGATCAGGGGATACTCCATCAGGGGATCATTCATTAGGGCATGCACCATCAGGGGATAACTTGAACCTTGAATTAAGCACTAATTCAAGGGGAAGGTTTTCAGAAGCTGGGAGCACAGACTTAGGGGGAGGAGATGTCAATCAAACAAGCTCATCAAGATACATCTCTAATCCTAAATGGGCCAGAAGTCATTCACAAGACTTAATTATTGGTGACCCAAACAAGAAAGTGCAAACCAGAAAAGCAACATCTAATGAATGCCTATACGCTTGCTTTCTTTCACAAATGGAGCCAAAGAAATTTGAAGAAGCCATTCAAGATGCAGATTGGATAATGGCTATACAAGAAGAGCTAAATCAGTTTGAAAGAAATCAAGTATGGAAACTAGTACCTAAACCCAAAGACAAAATTATAATAGGTACTAAGTGGGTATTCAAGAACAAAATGGATGAAGCTGGCATTGTTATAAGGAACAAAGCAAGACTGGTTGCAAAAGGATATCTTCAAGAAGAAGGGATTGACTTTGATGAAACCTTTGCACCAGTAGCCAGACTTAAGGCTATAAGAATTTTCTTAGCCTATGTATCACATTCAAATTTCAAGGTTTATCAAATGGATGTGAAAAGTGCTTTTCTCAATGGGAAATTGGAACAGGAGGTGTATGTCTAACAACCTCCAGGATTTGAGAGTTCAAAATTTCCAAATCATGTGTTCAAGCTAGAAAAGGCACTTTATGGACTGAAGCAAGCTCCTAGAGCTTGGTATGACACATTGTCAAAGTTTCTGGTGGAAAATAAATTCACAAGAGGTATCATTGACAAAACATTGTTCTTTAGACAACACCAAGGTCATCTGATTTTGGTTCAAATTTATGTTGATGATATCATCTGTGGATCCATTGACACTAAACTGTGTGAAAAGTTCTCCTGCAAAGTAAGTATGAAATGAGCCTGATGGGTGAATTATCATATTTCTTGGGATTGCAAGTCATTGATGGAATTTACATTCATCAGACAAAATATGCCAAAGAACTTCTCAAGAAATTTGATATGGAGGATTCGAAAGTAGCAAAGACACCAATGGCCACTGCAACCAAGATTGACCCTGATAAGGATGGAAAGAAAGTTGATTTGAAGACTTACAGGGGAATGATTGGATCTTTGTTGTATCTAACAGCAAGCAGGCCTGATATAATGTTTGCAACATGTCTTTGTGCAAGATATCAAGTTGACCCAAGGGAATCTCATCTCATTGCAGTGAAAAGAATCTTGAGATATATCAAGGGTACTGCGGAGTTGGGACTTTGGTATCCAAAGGAGTCTGGATTTGAATTGATAAGATATTCTGATGCTGGCTTTGGAGGATGCAAAATTGACAAAAAAAGTACAACAGGAAGCTGTCAGTTTCTAGGTGGAAGGCTTGTATCTTGGTTCAGCAAAAAGCAGCACTCAATTTCAACATTAACTACTGAAGCTGAATATATTGCAAGTGGAAGTTGCTGTGCACAAATTCTATTGATGAAAAATCAGTTAATGGATTATGGCCTGAACTTCAACAAAATTCCAATCAGGTGTGATAACACAAGTGCCATTGCCATTGCTGAAAATCCCGTGCAACATTCCAGAACCAAACATATAGAGATCAGATATCATTTTATCAGGGAACATGTTATGAATGGAACCATTGAACTACAGTTTGTACCATCAAATCAGCAGCTGACACACATATTTACCAAAGCTCTTGATGAAACCACGTTTTTCAATCTTGTGGGAGAGCTGGGAATGGTGAATTATGCGTCAGGGTCAAATGCTTAAGTTCTGGTACTCCTATATCATTTCATGAATTCCTGATGAAATAAATTGATATGTGACTATATATGTTAATACTGTAAATATGTATATGTATACTTGTATATTCTGTATTTTTGTTTGGTTGTGTTTGTCTTTACCTGATGCATTAGGGTCAGGGTCTCTGTTAAGCCGCATCAGGGTCAGGGTATCAGACTCGCGCATCAGGGTCAGGGTATCAAACACGCGCATCAGGGTTAGGGTATCAGACTCGCGCATCAGGGTCAGGGTATCTTGCTTTGGAATCAGTGTCAAGACATCCGACTTATGTATCAATATCAGGGTATGTATATACAAAGAGCATCAGGGTAAGGTAAAATATTTTTAACTGCATTAGGGGATTACAGTCAGTTAAGTGATGACAACTCATCAGGATGTTCTTCTCTCACTGATGACGTGTCATCACAGAATTGAAATGACTCCCTAATTGCGTGTTTTCAGGAGCAATTTTCAAACGTTAATAGACGGGTATTTATACTCTATCTCTCCTACTTTCTAAAACACCTCAAAACATTTAATCTTTCTCTGATATTTGCTCAAGTTTTCTTTCTTTCTCTCTCTCATTTTCACAGAAACCCTAGATCTTCAAACCTTCAAACAGCATCAATGGCACCCAACAACTCTCAACAAATTCCAAGAAATCTAGTTGTCCCACCCACAAACTATGTGGGTTTCTCAGACATTGAGGAGGTAAATGATTGCTTCAAACCGATACTGACATATCTACTCAACTCGGAGTATAGTCAAGCAATCTTTACTGATAACGAAATGTCGGGGGAAGCATTGTCTCAACTTTGGACCTGTGACGACCCCATAATCCCATACCGGACTAGGGCATCATCATAAGAAGGTAAAGATAACCATTCATCCATTCATAAAAAAAAATACTGAATAAAGAACATCATTTAAGAGTTATTACAACCCAAGAATTTAATAATTACAGCGGAAGCTAATACATCATTTCTAAATAACAAAATAAATCTCAGTAACTTCTTCAAACGTCTTCCTTCTTTCCTTCCTTCATTAGCTCTATCAAAAGGATAAACACTTAGTAGCTTATCATCTTTGCTTTCCCTTTATCAGAGGGTTCAGCTTTAGCTTTCTGTCCTGCAAATCATTACATTCAACCTCGGTGAGCGTTTTACGCCCAACAAGTATATACACATTGAGGCAAGATATGAATAATTCAATGAATTACATCTGGAATTAAAGGAGAGAAATTCAAATTCTGTTTGTGAGGCTTGGTGAAGCAATACCAAGACCTCGGAAACCTTCAAAAATCCTTGAGGATTCACTGATGATATACAACTTGTGATCCTCCTTTGAAGAAAGTCAGGTATACACCTGATCATATCATTCTCAAATATCCAACGGGGGCTACACCCGTGGATCTGCTAACCATACAGTACACAGCTGGCCAGGCTGGACCGCATGATCCCTCTGAGTGACTACGTAGTCAAATAACATTTCCTCTTGGTCAGGTGAAGAACACATCAGCACCTTTCCTTTCCTCTTGCCAGCCATGTGGCATTACCCCCATAAGGGGCATCATTCACATTCTCATTGCACAGATATAAGATTGAAAACATAGCTGAGATTCAAAGCTCATTTATATCCATGCATCATCATTCATATCATGCTAGCAGAATCAAAAGCATAGCATGCTCATGCATCAGAACAATTAAAGTATAAATCTAACCTTCTACGCATATCGGAACAAATGATAATGCGTTAAACTGAAATAAATATGAGATTGTGAATATACTTGCCTCAGTCCTTTGCTCACGGCCAAAATTTAATTTACTCGTGAGTGGAAAATTCTGTAAGAATATACATATCACAAGATGAATTTAATATCTGGGTTAAAATGTGAGGAAAAATGCACATGTGATGTCCTTAACTTTTATCGTCTCATCTGATATAAAACTATTGAGGTTAAGAAATCAATTCAAACATCTTAAAATAATTTAAGAAAATAACATTTTATAGTTTTTAAAACAAACTGCGCATCAGGGAAGTACTATGCTTTAACTCACTGGAGACTAGTAACCCATCGGGGATTATCAGTCCTTCGGGGATTATTAACCCATCGGGGATTATCAACCCATCGGGGATTATCAACCCATCGGG
>CM025786.1:55869837-55886933 GCA_014636745.2 Centella asiatica
CCCGATGGGTTGATAATCCCCGATGGGTTGATAATCCCCGATGGGTTAATAATCCCCGAAGGACTGATAATCCCCGATGGGTTACTAGTCTCCAGTGAGTTAAAGCATAGTACTTCCCTGATGCGCAGTTTGTTTTAAAAACTATAAAATGCTATTTTCTTAAATTATTTTAAGATGTTTGAATTGATTTCTTAACCTCAATAGTTTTATATCAGATGAGACGATAAAAGTTAAGGACATCACATGTGCATTTTTTTTTCCTCACATTTTAACCCAGATATTAAATTCATCTTGTGATATGTATATTCTTACAGAATTTTCCACTCACGAGTAAATTAAATTTTGGCCGTGAGCAAAGGACTGAGGCAAGTATATTCACAATCTCATATTTATTTCAGTTTAACGCATTATCATTTGTTCCGATATGCGTAGAAGGTTAGATTTATACTTTAATTGTTCTAATGCATGAGCATGCTATGCTTTTGATTCTGCTAGCATGATATGAATGATGATGCATGGATATAAATGAGCCTTGAATCTCAGCTATGTTTTCAATCTTATATCTGTGCAATGAGAATGTGAATGATGCCCCTTATGGGGGTAATGCCACATGGCTAGCAAGAGGAAAGGAAAGGTGCTGATGTGTTCTTCACCTGACCAAGAGGAAATGATATTTGACTACGTAGTCACTCAGAGGGATCATGCGGTCCAGCCTGGCCAGCTGTGTACTGTATGGTTAGCAGATCCACGGGTGTAGCCCCCGTTGGATATTTGAGAATGATATGATCAGGTGTATACCTGACTTTCTTCAAAGGAGGATCACAAGTTGTATATCATCAGTGAATCCTCAAGGATTTTTGAAGGTTTCCGAGGTCTTGGTATTGCTTCACCAAGCCTCACAAACAGAATTTGAATTTCTCTCCTTTAATTCCAGATGTAATTCATTGAATTATTCATATCTTGCCTCAATGTGTATATACTTGTTGGGCGTAAAACGCTCACCGAGGTTGAATGTAATGATTTGCAGGACAGAAAGCTAAAGCTGAACCCTCTGATAAAG
Organism: Centella asiatica; assembly: GCA_014636745.2. Lineage (NCBI taxonomy): Eukaryota > Viridiplantae > Streptophyta > Magnoliopsida > Apiales > Apiaceae > Centella > Centella asiatica. The sequence continues at coordinate 55,870,898 of CM025786.1, forward strand.
GGAAAGCAAAGATGATAAGCTACTAAGTGTTTATCCTTTTGATAGAGCTAATGAAGGAAGGAAAGAAGGAAGACGTTTGAAGAAGTTACTGAGATTTATTTTGTTATTTAGAAATGATGTATTAGCTTCCGCTGTAATTATTAAATTCTTGGGTTGTAATAACTCTTAAATGATGTTCTTTATTCAGTATTTTTTTTATGAATGGATGAATGGTTATCTTTACCTTCTTATGATGATGCCCTAGTCCGATATGGGATTATGGGGTCGTCACATTATTAACTACTGCATGATCAAGAGTATAAACAATATTATCATATTTAAAGTTTACCATAAGAGAGTCATCACTTTCATCCTAAATTTCAGCAGTGGAGCACATCGCAGTGATCATTTTAGTGTCCTGAGTTGGAGCTTCGTAGATGGCATACGAGAGCGTGGATGTTTGTAAAAAATTTACAACAGGATTGTACTGTGCTTCAAACTCGTTCTTGTCAGCGACTCCAACATGATTGGTTTTGATGTAGTCAAAGTCATCGAACTTGAAACAAACAGTCTTTGATGCCATTGATGATATCTATGAAAAGCTTAAAGAAGTTCTTTGCAAAAGGTTAAATCGCACAGATAAGAGAGAGAGAGAGAGAGTTCTTTGAGTGTTTGTAAATGTAGTTGTGTTTGATTTTCTCTTACTAGAGTATAAAAATGTTTGCAATTCAAAAGATAGTGAACGGTTTTCAATTGTGGGTATATGAGTAACTACTGTTTTACCCTTTTTAATATGAGTCATCAAAGATTATCTTAGTCTCTCCCTCATTCACTACTAGACACTAAATTAAGTTAGTCTCCGATAGTTCAATTTTTATTAGTCGGAGACTAATTAAAAACAACTATCAGAGATTGAGTTTGGCTAGTCTCCAATAGTTCATTTTTAACTAGTTAAAGACTAATTAAAAACAACTATCAGAGACTAATTTTGACCAGTCTCTGATGGTTCATTTTTAACTAGTCAGAGACTAATTAAAGACCACTATCAGAGACTAATTTAGTCTCTCACTCAAATACTCTCAGAGACTAATTTAAAATAGTCTCTACTACAACATTGTTTTCAAAGTTATCAAACAATCAATTCAATGATTATTATCTCCTTTAATTAAAAATTTGCAATCTAGAAATTAAATTCTAGCTTCTCACAACCTAAAAGCTTGCTTTCTAAGATTTTACTCAATTTTTAAACGCATAATTCAACATACCTAATTCATAGACTAACCTAGTGAATGTAGGTTCATCTAAAGGCTTTGTGAATATGTCAGCAAGTTGCTTATCAGTTGTAACCTAGTGCAATTCAATGGTACCTTCACTAATATGTTCTCTAATGAAGTAATACCTTATGTCTATATGTTTTGTTCTTGAATGCTATACTAGATTTTCAGTTATTGCTATTACCCTTGTATTATCACAATAAATGAGAATTTTGATAATGACATACCATAGTCCAGGAGTTGATTTTTGATCCACAGGATCTGAGCACAACTCCTGACTACAATGCATTCATCTTCAACCGTTGAGGCTGACAGTGAATTTTGTTTCTTGCTAAACCAAGAAACAAGTCTACCTCCAAGAAATTGACAGCTTCTACTTATGTTTTTTCTGTCAAGCTTACATCTTGCATAGTCAGTATTTGAATAGCCCATTAGTTTAAAATCAGATTCTTTAGGATGCCATAACCCAAAGTTTGGGGGTACCCTTTAGATATCTAAGTATTCTTTTAACACTAATTAAATATGATTCTTTAGGGTTAGCTTGAAATCTTGCACATAAGCATGTAGCAAACATTATATCAGGCTAACTTGCAGTTAAATATAAAAGTGAGTCTATCATGCCCCTATAGCTAGTTATATCAACTTTCTTTCTTTTACTATCCTTATCTAGCTTAGTGGTTATAGACATGGGTGTTTTTCCAAATGCACAATCAACCAGATCATATTTTCTTAGTAAGTCCTTGATGTACTTAGACTGACTAATGAAGATTCCATAGTTGATTGTTTTGTAATCCTAAGAAAAATGCTAACTCACCCATCATACTCATTTCATATCTAGACTGCATTAACTTTGAAATTTTTTTACATAGGTTTTCATTTGTAGACCTTAATATAATGTCATCCACATATATTTGCACAAATATTAAATCAGAACCTAATTTTCTATAAAAAAGTGTTTTATCTATAATATCTCTAACAAATTTATTTTCAATTAAAAGTTGAGAGAGAGTTTCATATCAGGCCCTAGGTGCCTGTTTCAAGCCATAAAGTGCTTTATCTAACCTGTAGACATAATTTGGAAACTTGGAATCTACGAAACTTGATGGTTGTTCAACATAGACCTCTTCTTCAAACTTTCCATTCAAAAAAGAACTCTTGACATCCATCTGGTACACCTTCAAGTTCTTATAGGCTGTATATAACAAGAAAATCCTTATTGTTTCAAGTCTCGCAACTGGTGCAAAGGTCTCATCATAATCAATTCTTTTTTCTTAAGAATACCCCTTTGCTACCAGTCTTGCTTTATTCCTCGTGATTGTACCAGCTTCATCTAACTCTTTTCTAAAGACCACTTGACACCAACTATTGATCTATTCCTTGGTTTGGGCACCAATATCTAGACTTTATTCCTTGTGAATCTTTTTAATTCTTCTTGCATGGTTGTTACCCAGTCAGGATCTTGAAGTGCTTCTTCAATTTTCTTTGGCTCAATTTTTGAAAGAAAATTGAGATAAAGACACTCATTTTGTCTTACACTTCTTGTCTTGACTCCTTCCTCTAATTCTCCAATAATTAAATCTGGTGTGTGATCTCTCAACCATGATCTTGTAGGTGGCAGATTTAATCTTGAAGATGAGTTTTCATTTTCTAGATTAACATTGTCCAATATAGTTGTTCGATTAGAGACTTTCCCCCCTAAACTAGTGACTTCTTCATTGTTAGCTCCCCTTGAGTTATTAGTCTTATCTTGACTGTTGATTTTATTAGTCTCTAGTGTCTCATTAGTCTCTGATTGTGCACTTGTATTACCAGTCTCTTGTGTTTCATTAGATGCTAATACTCTTGTCTCTGATGGAGTATTAGTCTTTAATACTTCATGCACAACCGTTAACTCCCCCTCACTTATTGAGGGAACATAGTCATATAGGGGTGTTTCTTAAGTCTCTGATGGATCTTTCCATGTATCCAATTCATTCTCGAATCTGAGAGTTTCATATAGTCCTTGACCAATCATTCTTGGAATCTTGTTATCATCAAATACCACTTGTATAGATTCCACAATGACCTTTGTTCTCAGGTTATAAATGTAGGGTTTCGACAAATAAAACGCAGCAGAATAAAAACAAATGATTTAAAATAAAACGAAACCCTAACCCGAGGATCCATGTGAAACAATTTAATACAAATGGTTTAAGATTTTACCGATTAAGCCTGCCAGATCTGAAGCTTTGATGAGGGTGTTGAACGTGTCTGAATCTTTAACGCAATCCAACTGGACGGCTCCTCTACGGTATCCACACGAACACCCCACGAATTGTCTCACGATCTGAAGCAAGGAGAATTGCAGTACTAGCTGTTGAATCTGTTTCTCTCTTTCTCTCTCTCTCTTTCTTAACTCTAGTCTCTCTCTGATGAGCGGCTAGGGTTTTAGAAAATGTATATTTCTTAGAGAACAACTGATATATGGATATATGTAGCTGTGTATAGAGTAATTCCAAAGCCTAATCTGATTAGGAGAATAAAATCCGAATCTTATATCTATTATATATTTTAATCAAGTCTTACTTAATTAATATATATGTCAAACAAATATATATTCGTATTTTCTTCCAAGGGACTCTAATATATTTATACGGATTACATACATATAATTTAAAGCCATGATTTAAATAAAATCAATCTTATTAATATATTAAAATCACTGACATTTAAATTATATCTCCTTAATGAATGTTCTTAGTGTTCGACCATGTAGGTTATTATTACGTTGGCAACAATTTTAAATCATATTATAAAATTATAAACAGTGAGTGGCATCTAGTAACACATCACTGTTACCCAAGTAATAATAAAGTCGTTGATTCGACGTAACCTTTTCGTGACCAATGTTTCAATGTAATTTAATCCTTTTAACCTTGATATCTAAGATTAAATTCAAGGCATGGATGTGTCATCCTTTTCGCAATTTAATCTCAGTTTTCTTGATCAATGAGTAGATTATGTGAAACAAATCTCTATTTGAGCACGGCCATGCATTTCATAATCTCACTCAATCAAGAGGCCTATAGATATCACCCCTAATTTATGGGGGGGGGGGGGGGGGGGGGGTTAAATTCCATCTACATCTTTCCCATTTCTCACATAACTCATGATGTATCCAACAATCACCTTTATCGTCCACCCGGTTAAAGGTGACTTTTGGCAATGTCAAAACACGTAACTCCTTATGTAGAAATGTCATGACTTCAGGTCGAAGGACCATTACATCATTGTCACTATGAGAATTACTTATGACACATAGCATAATGCTCCATGTAGAATTCTCATAGTGAGTCTGTCCAGTACACTGTTCTCTAACATGGTACCTATGCATCAACTTAATATATCGCATATATATTTATGACCAATGAGATGTGGCCATCAGTCAATCCACATACTAGTCTCAATGTATTATTGTTGTCCCACTAACAATAATACTCGACTAGGGACATTTAAGAATAATGATATGTATATATAACATACTTATACGATCTCATATTCAAGTCACATACTTGAATCCATATAATTAATATCATTTTTCTAAGGACATTTATTATGTTAACATTTATATAACACAGTACATAAAACATAATAAAAGAAATTATCATTTAACCAAAACATAACATAAATATAGTGTCACAATCATTACATAATTGGCCACTAGGGCATACACTCCAACAATAAACTCTATATGCTTTACTTGATATAGAGTAACCAAAGAAAATTGCCTCATCAGACTTATTATCAAATTTCTTTCTTGTCTCTAATGAGTCTCTCAGAACAAAGCACTTATAACCAAACACATGTAGAAACTTGAGAGTTGGTTTTCTCCCATTCATTAACTCATAAGGTGTTTTGTTGTAAGTCTTGTTGATCAAGGACTTGTACTGTGTGAAGCAAATAGTACTAATTGCTTCTTCCCCAAAATAGGTTGGAAGTTTTGACTCTTCTAGCATTGTCCTTGCTGCTTCAATAAGGGTTCTATTTTTCCTTTCAACAACTCCATTTTGTTGAGGGGTTCTTGGAGCTGAGAATTGATGGGTTATTATTTTTTCAGTGCAAAATTCGTTTACTTGAGAATTTTTGAATTTTGTTTCTCTATCACTCCTTATAACTCTTACTGTATTTCCTGACTCAGTTTCTACTTTCTTGTTATGATCAATAATCAACTAAGCAGTTTCATCCTTTGAGTGAAGGTATTTTACCCAAAATTACCTTGTGTGATCATCCATTATAACTAAGGCATATCTGTTCCTTGATATTGACACGACATTCATTTGACCAAATAAGTCCATATGTAATAACTGTAAAGGGTCAATGATTGATGTTGCTAGTTTGCTCTTGAATGACACACTTCTTTGTTTTCCTTTCGAGCATTAATCACACAAACCTTCTTATGTAAACTTCAATTGAGGAATGCCAACTGTCATGCCTTTTCTCACCAAATTGTTGATGTTTTTGAAGTTTAAATGAGAGAGCTTTTTATGCCAAAGCCAACTTTCATCAGCAGAGGCTTTGCTATAAAGGCATGTGACTTGATCAGTGGAAGAGATCATGTTAGGAATTAGAACATTTGATGATGATGTATAAACACTTAGAATTGTTCAATTTGTAATTTTACATGTATCTGCAGTAGTGAAATATGAGAAACTACTATCAGAGACTACAGGTAAGCATTAGAGACTACAAGGAATGCATTTGGAGAGTTCAACAAAAGTCAATGTTGGTCAAGCAAAATTAACCTATCGGAGACTAAGTTTTTGTTCATTGGAGACTAAATTTTTGTTCATCGAAGACTAAGTTTTTGTTCATCGGAGACTAAGTTTTTGTTCACCAGAGACTAAGTGGTTGTTCATCAGAGACCAAGTGTCTGTTTATTAGAGACTAATGTTGAAAATATCAGAGAGTAAGGCAAAGACACTCCAATGCATTGAAGTAGCCTTGAGAAGATTTGATCGTCACCAAAGTTATTTGGCCAACGCCAAAGTCATTTTGACTATCGCCAAAATCATTTGCCTATCGCCAAAGTCATCAGACAAATCAACAACAACGCCAAACTGAAAATGACTATCGCCAAAGTCGTTGGGCAAATCAACAACAACTCCAAACTCAAAAAGACTATTGCCAAAGTCATCGGGAAATTCTCTATCGCTGAAGTCAAGTGAAGCCCGTCAGGGGATAAATATCCACTGATGAACAAAATGGGCCATAGGGATAAATATCCATTGATGACCAAAACAACCCATCAGGGGATAAAATGATTAGAGACTAAAGATGACATATGGCTGAGTTCAAAAATCCACTAACTCAAGTCTAAATACGGTGGAATTAAAATATAAATGGTGGTCCAACAAGGAAAGCTTAGCTACCGAAGAAGCTTCAAAGAGATAAACTATACACTGCAAGTGTGAACACTAATATGAAGATAAGTCATATTTATACACTAGCATGCGTATATAGCTACTGGTGTGAAAACTGCAGAGATAACTTATAGAAACTTAAAGGTGGAAAATTTGGAAGCTAGTCTAATCAAAAACTAGGAAGCTCGTAGAGATAACTTATTCACTGCAGAGATAACTTATCATGGGAACTCTAAGAGAAAGATAAGGGAGATGGTGCACTGACAAAGTTTATTTGTCTCTCTTCAAGAAATTTATTTCTTTTTAAGAGTTGGTCATGTGATTCTTTAACTCTGGTATGTTCAATGGTCAGTGATCTAAAAGTAACATACAAATCAGATATATCTTTTTATATGCTTTCTATACTAGATGTATCAATTAAATTAAGCACATTAAAGTTCTATGTTGCATCACATACCTTTGTAGAATCACTTGGCTTATCAGTTCAAGCCGTCAAAGCAAAGTTGGCAATTTCTTCCTCAGAATCATTGTCAATACAATCTTTTCTTTCAGTGATCAAGGCCTTGCTCTTTGATTTGAACTTCTTGTCAGCAAGGTCATTCCCTGATTTTTTGTTCTTTTCATCTTTAGATCTCTTTGTTGATCTAGGCTTCTTGCACTCATTGGCAAAATGCCCTAACCCATCACAATTATAACACCTTATTTTCTTTTTATCAAATGTCACAGTTTGACCTCTCGTTTTGGGTTAAGCTTCCTTGATGATCTTCTCCCTTTCCTGCTAGCTCTAAATTTTTTGAATTGCTTCACCATAAAGGCCATGAATTCCTCCATGTCATTATCAGTGTTGGATTCAGTTTCTTCATCAGTCGAGCTTGCAGTGTAGGTGTCATCATCAAGCTCCTCATGAGACTTCTTTGTCTCAACCATTAGTGCAACTCCTTTGTCCCTACCATGCATCTTTTGTCTTTGTTTTATTTCAAGTTCATAAGTCTTTAGATTTCCATAGAGCCTATTGAAAGTGAGAATGTCCAAATCATGAGCTTCCCTTATTGCAGTTGTTTTTGGATCCCAGCTTGGTGGGAGAGCCCTCATGAATTTGGTATTAACATCTTCATTGTCATAGGACTTTCCAAGTATTTTCAGGTCATTGAGCAAAGCATTGAATCTATCATAAACTGATGTTATTGATTCACCAGGCTTTGCTTGAAAGAATTCATATTATTGTGTTAACAATGACCTTTTATTCTTTCTTACTTGGTCTATCCCCTCACATAGGACTTTGATGGTGTCTCAGATTTGTTTTGATGTTGTGTAATTGATGATGCTTGCGAACATATTCTTATCCAATCCATTGTAGAGTATGTTCATCACTTTAGCATCTTTCAGCACTTGCAACTTGTCTTCATTAGTATAATCACTTTCAGGTGCAAGTTCGAAGTGCTCAACAATTATTGTTCCTTCCACTATTTTTGAAGGAACAAATTTTCTTGGTTGATAAGGACCCTTCTCAGTCCTATCATTGTAATCTAAATCTGTTGCTCTCAAGTGTATATACATCTTTTGTTTCCAAATAAGATATTCCTCTCTTTTTAAGTTTGGAATTCTGGTTCCACCATAACGATTTCCTGCTTATGTCATCATGTCTGAGGTTATTCCTTTATCATTGGCCATCTCTAGATCTTATGAATTGAATTAAATCAATTTAAGCTCTGATACCACTTGTTGTCCCAGTAAGATAGCCTAGAACTTGTAGAAGGGGGGGTTGAATACAAGTTCTTGAAATCGTTTTCAACTCTTGTTCTTTAAAGTAATATAACTTGCGTAATAAAAAGAACAACACAAATTTATAAACAATTGCTTTTATTGATTAACAATTGATTACAAATTCTAACAATCACAAATCAATTGTCAACTTCAATTTTCTATACTATATATATACAAAACTATAGAATTGCACAACATCTTGTATCTCTGTAAATTCAATTACAGCTTTTGATTTTGAATCTTATTTCATTTTCTTATCCTATTCGAAAATGATTTCCTATGTACAATTTGAATAGGTACATTAGTTTAATACAATTACTTCTAGTTAGTTTCCTAACCAACTTCGTCTTCAACATATTTTCAATATCCATGTCGAAGTCAACTTCTAATACAAATAAGACTCTGTACTGCATCAGAGAGTAATCTTCACTTTAGTCTCTGGCTGCTTCAACTTTTAGTCTCTGATCAAGTATGTTTAGTCTCTGATGACTTAAGCTTAGTCTCAGATGAGCTTTTGCCTTAATATCTAATGAACTCTTCCTTACTCTTTGATAAGACTTGACTAACTTCATTGAATCTTCAATCTATGGCAGTTAGTCTCTAATAGACTAAACACAATCTTTGACTTAATTGAATTCTTCAATGCAATTTTGGTAGTCTCTTACAATACAAATTAACTTACTCTCATATAAAAATAAATTACATGAATTAGAAAATAAAGAACCAGCAACAAAAACTCAAATGCTATTAACTAGCAGTGACTGTACATTTGTATTTCTAAGTATTCTAAGTACAATCATCATCAAATGTTATAAAACCTAACAAATGAGAACTGCCTTCCCATGAAGCTTGTTGCTCGAACTTCCAGCCACAAGTGCCACTGATTTTTCATTTATGTGGTCTTGACTTAAACTTTCTCTCTGTTGAACCTCTAAGTCATAAGTTTTGAGGTTCCCACAGAGCTTCTCCAAGGATATTGAGCTCATATCCTTGGCTTTCATTATGGCTGTAGTCTTGGTATCCCAGCTCTTTGTCAATGCCCTTATAAATTTGAAATTCACATCCTTGTTAGCATAAGTTTTGCCAAAGATCGTCAAGTCATTGATCAACCTGTTGAATCTATCAAATAAGCTTGTCAAAGACTCACCAGGTTTGCTTGTGAACAACTCATACTGTTGGATCAACAAGGACTGCTTGTTTTCTTATTTTTCCTTACTTCCTCAGTCCTTTCACACAACATTTGTATTGTCTCCTAGACTTCTTTGTCAAACTCACAATTAATGACACTATTAAACATATCGTTGTCCAAACCATTATAGAGAATGACCATGACTTTAGCATCCTTCATGGAGTCTTCCTTTTCTTCAATTGTCATATCTTTTGGGAGTTTGAGGATTGAATGCTCAGGGACTACTTGGCCTTATATTGTTCCCAAGGGAACAAGCTTCATTGGTTTAGTAGGTCCTTCTTCCAAGATTTTAGATGCATGTACATCCTTCTCTTCCATAAGAAATATTCCTCCCTCACCAATAGTAGGATCTTCACATTTTCACTTTCATTACTCATTTTGATCTTCTAGTAGGTATGTCAACTAGCGTGCTCTGATACCATTTGTTATTCCAGATGAGTGATTGTAGGAAGGGGGGGGGGAGGGTTGAATATAATTTTTCTAATTTGTTCCCCAATGTGAAAATCACAATACAATCTGAAAATATATTGCAAAAATAAAAACACAGCAAATTGTATCAATCAATAAAGAATGTATTTTATTGATATTGAATCTGAAATTAGAATTTGGTTATCAAAAATTGATACCAACAACTGAAATCTGTTCAAGTATGAACAACTGCAATCTAGAAATTAATTTCTAGCTTCTCAAGTTATGAAAAACTTTCTTCCCAAATTCTATGAATTTGTTGGGTATTATAAAGTGAATAACTGAATAATCTTTCTCTCTAGTTTTGTTATTATATTCTATTATTTGTGTTGTGTATGTTGTGTACTTTCCACACAACTTCTTATTTCTGATCTTTTCTGCTTTTCAAAAACTACTATAGTTTATTAGAGCAGTTTCTCTTTATCAGTAGTTGTAACAACTCTATCACCTAACAACTATTGTTAAGTCACATCATTATTACTTAATCACTTTGCTTTAACAAATCAGTTTCCCAACCTTGTAAATCCTAATTGTAACTCTATTATAGTTCTTGGTCGGCTTATCCTTTGTTGAAGAACTCTGGTAGAGGTCTGTAGTGTCAAGTCATTTATCCTTGGATGTGACTTTGTTCACCAGTAGATATATATCCCTTGATATGACTTTATTCATTAGTGGATATTTATCCCTTCACGACTTTATTCATTAGTGGATATTTATCCCCTGATGAATAAATTCATCAGTGGATATTTATCCCCTGATGACTAGTTTATAAGTGGAGATTTATCCCCTGATGACTTATCCCCTGACCAGTTTCGTTCACTCTTCTATGCAATAGAGAGTTTTTACCTTTGTTTGTCCCATGGAGTAATTGTAGAAGGGGAAAGGGGGGGGGGGGGTTGATTACAAACTTTTCTTTGAATTAAACTGTTTAATACAGTTTAAAACATAAGAACAGTTAAAACAACTTTATTGAAAAGATATAACATATGAAACAGTAAAACAAATTGCAAGATATGAATATTAATATACAATATGTATATTTATTGTAAATCACTTTGAATCTTTACAATTCTTTTTGGTAGTGGTTACCAGCTACAGACAATCTCTGTTTAAAATAATAGCTGCACTCTAGAATATGAATTCTAGCTTCTCTCAAGTTATGAAAACTTGCTACACTCAAGTTATGAAAAACTTGCTTCTCTATAAGATAATAAGAATACTTGTGTTTTTTTGTGTATCTCAGTGTGTGATGTTATATGTCGATGTGTATTATCTCAGATGCTCCATGTCTCTATTTATAGATATAGCTTCCTTGTTCTCCAAGCTTCTTCAGTGAGTTGTCTCCCAAAATATCTCTGATATTCTTTGGTAATTGTAGCTCTGTCACATAACTTCTTCTTTTTGCATGACCTTTCTTGCACGCCAACCTGTTATGTAACATCTCTTGTGTATCAGCACACTAGCTCCCTCTTTTCCCCTTGGAGTTCCCATGATAAGTTATCTCTGTAGTGAATAACTTATCTCTATGAGCTTCCTGGTTTTTGATTGGACCAGCTTCCATATTTTCCTCCTTCAAGTTTTTATAAGTTATCTATGCAGTTTTCACTCCAGCAGCTATATATGCATACTAGTGTATAAGTATGACTTTTCTCCATATTAGTGTTCACACATGTAGTGTATAACTTATCTCCTTGAAGCTTCTTTGGTAGACAATCTCTCCTTATTAGACCACCATCTATATTTTAATTCCACCGCCTTTAAACTTAAGTTAGCGAATTTGTGAACTCAGCCATGTGTCATCCTATATGTCATGTTTAGTCTCTGATAATTTTATCCCCTAATAGACAGTCTTTGTTTATCAGTGGATATTTATCCTCTAATGGACAGTCTCTGGTACCGAGAAGTCCATACCCTAATGACGAGAAAACTATTCCCTGATGCTGAGACACTCATCCACTGATGCCAAGAATCTCATCCCCTGATGTCGATAAACTCATCCATTGATGCCGAGAAACTCGTTCCCTGATGCCGAGAGATTTATCCCATGATGCCGAGAGATTTATCCCCTGACGCCCAAGCACTTTGGTGCTTCACATTTTATCCACTAATGCCCGAGTACTTTGGCGCTAGTGTAAATTACCCGACGACTTTGGTTATGAGTAATTTTGAGTTTGGCGATGTTGTTCATTTGCTCGACGACTTTTGCAATAGTCGTTTTGAGTTTGGCGATGATCAAATCTTCTCAAGGCTACTTTAATGCATTGGAGTGTCTTTACTTTAGTCTCTGGTTGCTTCAACATTAGGCTCTGATGAACAAACACTTAGTCTCTGATGAACAAAAACTTAGTCTCCGATTAACAAAAACTTAGTCTTCGATGACCAAAAACTTAGTCTTTGATGGACAAAAACCTAGTCTCCGATGACCAAAAACTGAGTCTCCGATGAATAAAAACTTAGTCTCCGATAGGCTAATTTTGAGTTTGGCGACGATCAAATCTTCTAAAGGCTACTTTGGAGTGTCTTTGCCTTACTCTCTAGTAGCTTCAACATTAGTCTCCAATGAACAAACACTTAGTCTCTGATGAACAAAAAACTTAGTCTCCAATGACAAAAAAACTTAGTCTTTGATGAACGAAAACTTAGTCTTTGATGAACGAAAAACTTAGTCTCCGATGACCAAAAACTTAGTCTCTGATGAACAAAAACTTAGTCTTCGATAGGCTAATTTTGCTTGACCAACTTTGACTTTTGTTGAACTCTCTAAATGCATTCCTTGTAGTCTCTTATGGTCTCCTGCAGTCTCTAATGGTAGTATTTCATAGAACACTATTGCAGGTACTTGTACAATTACAAAATCTAACAATTCTAAGTTTATACATTATCATCAAATGCTATAATTTCTAACAATCTCCCCCTATTTATGATTTATCAAAGATAAGCATAAATCAAGGTTTGATGATGATGTCAAAATACCAACCATATAACATCATTACTTAGAATTAAACTTAAACATTTAAAAACATAATTGTATGATGAACTTAACAATGATGGTTTTGATGTTTTAGTTCCTCAATGCCCAACCATCAATCTGTTAATTATCTTTAACATATCTCCCTATGTCCTTATCAGAATTATTTTGTTTCCCCTGCCTTTGATCATTTCCCCCTTTTTGACATTAACATCTTAATGTTGGAGGATAGAAATCATCAATAGAGGTTGACTAGAAGGAAGAAATTCTTTGGGCTTTGTTTGAAGGCCATTGATTATGAAGTGTTGGAGCTTCATGTTGTACTTTCTTCGATCAATGCTTCAAAAACATTTTGTGAATACAACTGCACTTAACCTATGTGAGATCAAATATTCTGATATGAAGTGTACTGCTGCCTCATCCAATAATCATTTGTTGCTTGCTTCCAACCAAACATACACAGGTTCTTCTCTTAGTATCCTCTAATATTTAATCAGAATTGGGGATTAGAGAATAAATGAGTTGCAAAGGTAGTGAGTGAAACAATTTCTCTCTATTCTTTTCTTCAAGGATCTCATCCTTGCTCACACCCTCTCCTTTTACCTGACTTTTACAAGTCAGCCCCTCACACTTATTTTCCAAAAAAAAAAACATTTTGCTTTTAATTTCTTTTTCCTCACCTTTTTCTAGACACAAGGTCTGACTCTCATTTTGAATTCTCACAAGCTCACAAAATATAAAATCTTCTTATTGTGGGTGACCTAGAGTGGTGTAGAAAATATAGGAAGTAAGTGTTTCACATCAGTGGATGTTTGTTAAAGTACTATTGTAGTATCCACTGATGAGTTGAGAGCTGCTCTTTGTGTTTCAGCTTCAAGAATTGGCTTCTTTGATGATTGAACTATCAAAGAATCTGAAGCCAATGGAATTAAGAAATTTTTCATTGCTTCTAAAGAAATATCAAAGGGAGAAGAAGAAATAAAAAGGGTAGAATTTGAATATTGGTTGCTCCTCTTGAATAGAGAAAAGAGAAGCATCAATGTGAGACCCTATGTGTGCATTAAGTGACAGGTTGATCATTGATCAGAGCCTGTTTCTTCTTCTTCTTTTGAAAGGTATTTATAGATGTGATCATTATAGACTCAAATACCTGTGTCCTTGGAGTTGGACTATTTTCAATAGATACAGCTTTTTGAGAGGTTGCACCTAGAGATGTGCTTTTTCCTTTTAGAACTTAATATCCTTTTGAGAGTATATTAAGCAGTCTCCAAGGGTTCTCATTGTTCCTTATTTCTTCCTCTAAATGCTTACCCTCCCCCTCAGCTATTGTTGGTTGTGATTGTTTTTTTTTACAACCTTTATCTTTTGAGAGATAAAGGAGGTGGCTTTTGATATAGGCTTGTTTTTAAAGGGTTTTGCTACTTGGGTAGAAGGAGTTGGATCATTACTAACATCCTTCATTGTAGCATAATTAGAAGAAATAAAGAATAATGTAGTATAGAGTTAAGAAAATACCTGAATCAGTTATGACAAGATCCTTAAATAGATGAAGAATATTAAACATAGGGAATCCTGCATAGTATAAAAGTTTCTCTACTATATATATACAATCAGGAGTCATTTATCCACTGACAGTTAAACTGGAGTAGGATAATTAGCCACTGCTGCATTATCATCAAGTAATAATTATCCTTTAATAAGAACAATTATTGACTAATGTTTCACAGTATGATTATCTTTTGATTAATCAATTTTGTCAAAAGATAACTTCTACTGGATCATTCAACTACTAAATAGTCTCTGGTAACTAAGTCATCAAAAAATAATTAACTACTACTGCAATTCAGACTTGCACAAAATTTTCAAAGAATCTTATTCACCAAAATTGAGCATACCTAGCTCACTTACCAACCTGTTAAAGGTGGCTTCATCCAATGGTTTGGTGAATATGTCTGTAAGCTGCTTCTCAGTTGGAACAAAATAAAGTTCCACAGTACCATTCATCACATGTTCTCTGATGAAGTGGTATCTGATGTCTATGTGCTTTGTCCTAGAGTGTTGCACAGGATTTTCTGTAATGGAAATGGCACTGGTGTTGTCACAATAAATAGGAATATGATTATACACCATATCATAGTCCATTAGTTGATTTTTCATACATAAGATTTGAGCACATCCTCCCAGCAGCAATGTATTCTGCTTCAGCTGTTGAGGTTGACACAGAATGCTATTTCTTGGAAGCACTCGTTTGCTTCCAAGAAATTGACAGCTTCCTGTTGTGCTTTTCCTATCTAATTTGCAACCTGCATAATCTGCATCTAAATAGTCTATTAGATCCAATCCAGAATCTCTAGGATACCAAATTCCAAGATTTGGAGTACCTTTGAGATATCTAAATATTCTTTTAACTACAATCAGATGAGATTCTCTAGGATCTAATTGGAATCTAGCACATAAACAGGTTGAAAACATTATATCAGGTCTAGTTGCAATAAGATATAAAAGAGAGTCTATCATGCCTCTATAACTTGAAACATCAACCTTTTTACCAGTTGAGTCTTTGTCAAGTTTAGTGGCTGTTGGCATGGGAGTTTTAGCAGTTGCAACATCTTGTAAATTAAATTTCTTGAAAAGGTCTTTTAAATATTTTGTTTGATTGATGAAAATTCCATCAGAGGTTTCTTTAACCTATAAACCTAAAAAGAAAGTTAATTCTCCCATCATGCTCATCTCATATCTATTTTAAATAAGCTTAGAAAACATAGAGCATAAGCTCTCATTAGTAGAATCAAATATAATATCATCAACATAGACTTGAACAAGTATAATATGATCAGCATGTTTTCTGTAAAATAAAGTTTTATCTATGATACCTCTAGAGAATTTATTTTCAATTAAAAATTGAGATAGAGTATCATACCATGTTCTAGGTGCTTGTTTAAGTCCATAGAGTGCTTTGTCTAACCTGTAGACATGATTGGGAAACTTCTGATCT
>CM025786.1:55887033-55906018 GCA_014636745.2 Centella asiatica
AAAGCACTCTTTACATCCATCTGGTACACTTTAAAATTTGCATGAACAACATAGGCAAGGAATATACTGATTGTTTCCAATCTTGCTACTGGTGCAAAGGTTTCATCATAGTTAATCCCTTCTTCTTGTGAATAACCTTGTGCAACCAGTCTGGCCTTATTCCTTGTCACTGTACCAACTTCATCCAGCTTGTTTCTGAAGATCCATTTAGTACCAGTGATTGATTTATTCTTTTGTTTTGGTACTAGTCTCCAGACTTTGTTTCTTTCAAACTGATTGAGTTCCTCTTACATAACAATTACCTAATCAGCATCTTGTAATGCCTCAACCTTTTTTAAGTTCAATCTTTGATAAAAAGTTGAGGTATAGGCATTCATTCTGAGTAGCACTTCTTGTTGACACACCTTTAGTTGGATCTCCTATTATTTGCTCCATAGGATGATCTCATGTCCATCTTATTTGTGGAGGTAGACTTCTTAAAGAAGAAGCTTCTTGATTATAGTTTCCTCCATGGTGCTCAGTGCTCTTAGCTTCATTGAAAACTCCCCCTGAATTAGTGCTCAAGTCAGGGCTTAAGCTTTCCCTTGATGGTGCCTTCCCTGATGGAGTATCCCCTGATAGAGTATTTCCTGAACTGTTGCCCAATAGATTTACTCTATCCATTGAAGGGGCTTCTATATGACTTGAATTGTCATCAAGGATTACTAGATTTTCCATTGATTTTCACACATCGGCTTCATCATCTGATGAGTCAATTTCAGCATCTGTTGACTCATTTTCATTTTCAAACCTTAGTTTGTCATGGCTTCCTTCTGCATTATCATGCATTCCTTCAATCTTTTTATCATCAAAGGTTACATGTACTGATTCCATAACAATGTGGAGTTTAAGGTTGTAAACTCTATATGCTTTGCTAGTTAATGAATATCCTAGGAAAATTGCCTCATCAGCTTTGGCATCAAATTTTCCTAGGTTTTCCCCTTGATTCTTGAGAACAAAGCATCTGCAACCAAACACATGAAGAAACTTAAGGGTGGGTTTTCCACCTGTCATGTGCTCATAAGGAGTCTTTTGATGAGCTTTCACTATCACTGATCTGTTCTGAGTGAAGCAAGCAGTAGAGATAACTTCAGCCCAGAAGTAGGTAGGTAACTTAGCTTCTTCAAGCATGGTTCTTACAGCTTCAATCAAGGTCCTATTTTTTCTTTCAACAACTCCATTTTATTAAGGAGTTCTAGGAGCTAAAAGGATTGTGAGATGCCTTTTTCCACACAAAACATCTCCACTGTTGAATTCTTGAATTCAGTCCCATTGTCACTTCTTAAGGCCTTGACTTTCTCCCAACATCAAGTTCTATCCTTTTAATGTGATCAATGATCATCTGGGGAGCTTCATCCTTGGTATATAGATACTTAATCCATGAGTATCTTGAGTAGTCATCAACAATTACAAATGCATACCTTTTCTTGGATATAGCCATCACATTAACAGGACCAAATAAATCCATGTGTATTAGATGAATTGGTCTTGTTATTAATGATGCTTCTTTACTTTTGAAGGAAATTTTCTTTTGTTTTCCCTTCTCACAAGATCCACAAAGATCATCTTGAGAAAATTCAAGTTGTGGTAATCCTGTCACTAATCCTTTTCTCACCAAACTATTGATAGTCTTGAAGTTTATGTGAGACAGTTTTTTGTGCCATAGCCAACTTTCATCTGCTGATGCTTTGCTGTAAAAGCATGTATATTGTCCTTCATTTGTTGAGCAGAAGTCAGCTATGTATACATTGTCTTTTCTGACTCCAGACAATGTAACATCTCCAGTTTTTCTGTTGCTTATAAGGCATTGTTCATCCTTAAAAACAACTTGATAGCCTTTGTCACAAAACTGACTAACACTGAGTAGATTGTGCATTAGGCCATCAACCAGAGCTACATCTTCAATGATGACATTTTCATGAACTACTTTGCCATATCCCATAGTGTATCCAATGCTGTCATCTCCAAAGGATACTTTTGGGTCAACTTTCTCCTCAAACTATGAGAGCAGGGACTTATTTCCAGACATGTATCTTGAACAGCCACTATCCAAGTACCACAACTGCTGCTTCTTCTTGCCCTGCACACACATGTAAACTAGTTAGATCTTTTAGGAACCCAAGCTTGCTTGGGTTTTGATTTAACAGTTTTAATCACATGTTTAAACTTGGTCATTGGTTGTGTATTCTTTTTCTTTTCTTTCCTCTTTTTAGGAGGTGAAAGATACACCTTGGTCCTAGGAGGCTTGTGAACAACCTTTGATCTTTGAGGAGATATTCTCCTTGTGTTATTATGAACATTAGGCATATAGGGATAAGCAAAATAACAATTTCCACAGGCATTGCAAGCATATAATGGATGTCTAAGTCACCACAATTATGACATGACATATATTGAGGTGGTGCAATGTATGGACAAGGAGCTGCATATGAAATAAGAGGAGCATGCATGTCATCAGTAATTTTGTGCATTTAAAAGCAAGGTGGTTGGAGTTCCCACACTTGGTGCATGTCTTCCTAGGTGCATTAGGTACTTGTGCATAATTACTATGTTTATTAATACCTAATTTAACATTCCTGTTTTTCCTAGGCTCAGATATTGAACTGGTTTTTAGCTTTTCTTTTAATTGTTTATCAGTAAGCAAACCAACATTCTTAGTAGCCTTTTTCTCTAGCCCAGGTTCCAAATTTTTCTTTACAGAAGTAGAATTAACAACTTTAGAACTCTAACCTTTTTCAATCTTAACTGGTTTAACAAATTTGATTGGTTTTAATTTTCCAGCTGTTTTAGGCTCTATGCTAGCTTCTGATTCTTTATCTTTATCAGTGGTGATGGGTTGTTCACCAACTGATGCAACAATGGGCATATCTGAGTATCCTAATCCAGCCTTTTGATTAGGATTTTATGAGTTTAAAAGATCCTGCACTTTGTGCGAGGATTGTGTCTATTGTTTTATTTTATCTTGTTCAGCCTTGAGTTTTTCAACTAGATAAGCTTCTCTTTTCAAGGCATTATCAAGATGTCTCTTAGCATTAAGAGCTTCAGTTTTGACCTTTTCTAAAATTAACAAATCAGATTCTAACAAAGTATTTCTCTCAGAAATAGCATTATTGGTCTCAGTAATCCTATTGTTTTCTTTAGTAAGAGATCTTAAACTAGCATGCAAGTCATAAATCTCTTTGGCCATTTCTTGAATAGTAGCATCATATTCATTTTTAGAAATTGAAGAGATATTGAAGTTATGTACCTTAGTTGGTGATGAGTTCTGTGATTCAGTTTCTCCTTCAGAATTGCTTGAGGATTTAGCCATTAAAGCCAAATTTACAATCTCTTCCTCAGCATCAGATTCATCTGAATCCACCCAGTCCTTGCCTTCAGCTATAAATGCGTTTCCCTTTTTCTTGTTGAAGATCAAAGTACTTCTTTTTGTAATCTACTTGATCATCCTTGAAGTCTTTCTTCTTCTCAGCTTTGGGCTTCTTGCATTCACTGACAAAGTGACCAAACTCATTGCAGTTATAACACTTAATTTTTGATATGTCAATCATGGTTGATTGACTTGGCTTGACAGTAGTAGATGTTGATGTTGATGTGTGACGGCCCCAAAAATCCCATATCGGACTTCGGGCACCGTCAAAAATTAACAAGAGAACAGTAAAAACATCGAAGCATGCATATCGTTATGTAAGAGAAAATAAATTGTATTCTCTATTGCATTCATCCAAAAGGAAAGTTTAACAGCGGAAGTCTATGTGGGGCCCACACAGGCCTTACAATCTAAACAATTCAATGATCGTCTCATGCTTCATTCTTCCTCAGAAAGCCATCCATAAGAGGGAAATTAGGAAGTGTTCACTATGCCATCCTCGCTTTGCCTTTAGTAGACGGCTCGACCTTCTCGTCATGTCCTGTAAAACATTAGATAATAGCAACATGAGCAATTTACACTCGCAAGTATATAATCAAGTTTTGGTGGGTTTTGAAGTAGGGAAAATTTCTTGGCTTAAGTGTTTATGAGGTTGGACGGAAACAATGTCCACACCTCAAATTTATTTAGAGAAAAAAAATAGGTTCTAGGGTCCTCGAGTGATAACGAGGGATTTGACCCTTTTACTTGAAAGAAATATTGAATCATTCATTTGCCCTCTCTTCATCAAATAGTGAGTCACCTGGCCAGCTTGACCACCATCTGACTTCATCATCTCTTCATCAAACGACATATTAGCCGGCCAGCTTGATCGTTTGACTTCATCATAATGACATACGTAGTCAAAACAAAAATCTTTTGTCTGCGAGGGTTCGGTTACTGATGCCTCAGTTTTCATTCCCTATCATCCTTAGGCCTAGGGTGCCAGGCAGATGCAACCCATTAGCCTTTTGTTACCCACACGGATATATTTTACAAGTATGGGGTAAGAAAAATTAAGTCTTTTTCTATCCATATAGGATTTACCTTGGCGCGTTAGCGAATTTGAATAACTAACATCCGCCCAAAGAATGGTTGATTCTAGTTACAACATTTTCACGTACATCGGATCAAAAGATCATACATTACTTAACTTTGAAGAAGTTTAATCATGAGGATTGACATAAAAATATCTTGGATATGTTACGCATATCGAAAGAATGATCATGCGTATTAATTGAAAGAAGCATCAGATTGAATATATACTTGCCTCGGTCCTTAGCAAAAGATCAATTTCAATTTACTTGACAGTGGGACGCTCTGTAACAACATGCATATAACATGAGAACTCTATACTTTTGACAAAGATATGAGAAAAATGCACATGTGATGTCTGTGAATTTTTAATGTCTAACTTTTTCATATGAACCGTTGAGGTTTAAAAATAATAATAAATAAAAAAAATAATTGATAATTTCTTAAAATAAATAAAGAAAATAATATTTTATACTTTCGAAGACAAACTGTGCATCAATGGAAAATTTTATACGTCAGGGGATAACTCTCGGCCATCAGTGGATAATTACCCATCAGGGGATGTTTAGTCATCAAGGACTAATTCACCCGTCAGGGAATAATCCACCCGTCAGGGGATAGACTACCTGTCAGGGAATAGTCTTCGACCATCAGGGGGTGGTCCTCAACCATCAGGGGATGGTCCTTGACCATCAGGGGATGGTTCTCGATCATCAGGGGATACTCCTCGATCATCACGGGATGATCTTGATCATCGCCAAACTCGTTGGGTGATAATTTGTTCAGCGCCAAACTCAGTAAGTCATCGCTGAACTCGTAAGCCAGCGCCAAACGCAATTAGCTATCACCAAACTCGATAAGTCATTGCTGAACTCCTTGGTAAAAATTTATTCAGCGCCGAACTCAATAAGTCATCGCTGAACTCGCAAGCCAGCGTCAAACTCCATTAGCTATCGCCAAACTCTTCGGGACTAATTACTCATCGAAGACTAAGGAAATTTTCTTCATCGGAGACTAAGGAAATTTTCTTCATCGGAGACTAAGGAAAATTTCTTCATCAGAGACTAAGGAAATTTTCTCATCAGAGACTAACAACATTTCCTCGTCAGAGACTAACATCTTTAGCCTATCAGAGACTAATTCCATACTGTCGAAGACTAACTTGAAATCTCCCAGGGACAATTTGAAATAGTCAAAGACCAACTTCACATTGACGGAGACTAAGCTAGGACTTGTCTCCGATACAGTGGTGACTTCATCACTCTTTTCTGCAGTGTGTAACATTCTTATTGTCTACTAATTCTTTTAGACACTGCTAGGCTACAAGAACTTTGGTTAACAACGATCCAGGCGTGGTGTTTAACTACTAATATATATAAAAAAACAAAGTTTGTCTACTAGATGGTCGTCAACATATCTTACTCTCATCTTTGGTAGCTTTTGAAATAAAAGACATTAATACCAGATGTTAAAAGCATGCATTAAATCATACTGTTGGAAGTGAATGGTCCTAGTATCTTCACAAACATGACATGCATAACAAAACAAAGAGTGCAGGAATAGAGCAGGACTTTAATATAGTGCTCTTACCTCTGTGGTAGCAAAGAAGAAATTAAAAGCTTGGATTGTTCTTCGGGAAGGACAGTTGCTCTTTGAAAGTGAACCTAGATTTTTGTGGGTGGATTTGCTGTATAGAAATTTTATGAAAATGGGACTAGGGTTGTATCTGAATGATAAATATATATCTCACTTGCCGAGCAACAAGAGCGGTTGGATTGTTTGAAATTAGATTTCAGTCGTCAGTTGAAAAAGGCAATGACAAGCTTTCGGAAGAAGTGATTGGTTAGAAAGGGTGGATGTAACGACTGCTAGAAGTCATTCAGTCATCTATCATAGCCAACAATCTAGTGTACTGTTGGAGTAGTCCAACTGGTTGATGAACCACTTCCAACAACTCTGACACAGTGCAATTAAACCTTTTGTCTCACAGCAGTCTTTGGTTTAAAACGGATACTGTGCCCGTGTGTTGTCTTCCCACGTGATAGATATACTTACTCTTGATAATATTTGGGTAAAAATAATCATTTAAGGCTTTGAGCTCAAAAATATATTTATAAACTTTTGGACATCACATTGCCATCAAATTTTCATTTAAAACATGAATTTATTATTCATACCGAATAATAATAAAAAAAATAAAAATAAAATAAAATAAATAAAAGAATTTAAACCTTCATACATAAAGTAATTTATTCATTTTATGAATCAATTATTCAACAAAACTAATCATAATATAAAATAATTTACAACAAAACTCATTTTATTTTTTAGGTTCTCACATGATGAGTCTTTCCTGAACTTTCTCCCTCTTTGAAACATCGGGTTTTTAAATTTCCTAGCAATGTAGGCCAGGCTTTCATCAATCTCATCTAGCTCCTCAGGTGTATAACTCCTAACTTCATTTTCTTCAGTCCCACTGTCTCTTTCCTCATCATTGGAATCTTCTTTCTCAATGGAAACCTTCATTTGTCCACCAAGCTTCTTTTTCTTTGGCTATGCAAGCAGTGCAACAAATCTATCTTTGGAGTGTTGCTTATTCTATTGCTGGATTTCCAACTCATAGGTCTTCAAGTTTCCATATATCTCATCCAGTGTTAGAAGACCTAGATCTTTGTTGGCTTCTCTAATTGCAGTAGTCTTTGGATCCCAATGTCTAGGAAGAGATCTTAGAAATCTGTGATTCACTTGAAGCACAAAATACTCCTGGTCATAGGTAGATAAATCATTAATTAATTGGATGAATCTCTCATATAGATCATCAAGAGATTCACCATCATTGGCAGTAAACAACTCATATTGTTGAATCAGCAGGAGTTGCTAGTTTAGCTTGATTTGGTCATTCCATTCACATAGGACGGTGAGCTTGTCCCAAACCTCCTTAGATGTTTTGCACTTCATAACTTTGTATAGCATGTTGTTATTAAGTGTTGTGATAAGGATATCTCTGACCTTCTTATCCTTGGCAGCCTCCTCCTTTTCTGATTGAGTAAATTCTTTTGGAGTTTTTGCTTCATATTTGTCTGGTGTAGTAACTCCATCAGAAGTGATGCCAGGTACAAGCTTCTTTTTTTTTGGAGGACCTTTTTCAATAATCTCCAGGTATTGGTCATCTTTTGCATCAAGATAACTTAAGATCCTTTGTTTCCAGAATAAGTATTCACCCTTCTTGAGTTGTGGAACTCTGGTGTTGTCCTTCGAATTACTCATGATCTCTAGATTGAATTAATCTAGAACTGCTTTGATACCAATTGTTTGTCTCATGGAGTAATTGTAGGGGTTGGTGGTAGGGGTTGGTGGTGGGGGGGGGGGGGGTCAAGATAACTTAAGATCCTTTGTTTCCAGAATGAGTATTCACCCTTCTTGAGCTGTGGAACTCTAGTGTTGTCCTTTGAATTACTCATGATCTCTAGATTGAATTAAACTAGAACTGCTCTAATACCAATTGTTTGTCCCATGGAGTAATTGTGGCGGGGGGGGGGGGGGGGGGGTTTAATACAATTACTAACTTTTCTTTGAATTAAATTGTTTAATACAGTTTAAAACTTAAGAACAGTTAAAACAACTTTACTGAAAAGATATAACATATGAAACAGTAAAACAAATTGCAAGATATGAATATTAATCTACAATATGTATATTTATTGTAAATCAATTTGAATCTTTACAATTCTTTCTGGTAGTGATTACCAGCTACAGACAATTTCTGTTTAAAAAAACAGCTGCACTCTAGAATATGAATTCTAGCTTCTCTCAAGTTATGAAAGCTTGCTACACTGAAGTTATGAAAAATGCTTCTCTCTGAGATAAAAAGAATACTTGTGTTTTTTTGTGTATCTCAGTGTGTGATGTTATATCTCGATGTGTATTATCTCAGCTGCTCCATGTCTCTATTTATAGACATAGCTTCCTTATTGTTCAAGCTTCTTCAGTGAGTTGCCTCCAAAAATATCTCTAATATTCTTTGGTAATTTTATGTGACGACCTGGAAAATTTGTTTATCTATAAATAATTTATTCACTCGTTTTTGTTTTCTTATTAACGTGTATAGTTAATACATGATGTTTTTGAATATTTAAATATTTGTGGACCCATTAAAGGGTTATAATTTGTTTGGAGGTTGATTATGAGGACAAGCAAATTATGTTTATATTGCTTGAAGGAGTCGAGCGTCTAGATCAGTAAATCTCTTGTTGAACAGAATGGCATACGTAAGAATGACTACAACATGTGTATGTATAATAGTTAGATTAGTAAGCTGCTTGTGTGTCATTAGTGGATTAAGCGTATGTGCATGAACGACAGCAGCTGCTTATTACATATATTAGCTGTTAAGAAATCATGATAAGTAGCCATTTTATTAACCAATGATTTTATCTCAAAGCTAAATTTTAGCCTGCTATAAATACCTCATTTGGAGGTAAAATTTTAATCTCTTTTCTAAAAATTTCTCTTCCAAAGTTCTTCTTTAAACCTACCATCTTCATACAATTTCAAGTTCTTTCTTTTGGACGATTTCTTCCAGACAAGCTTTGAAGCTATTCCATCAAGGTCAAGAGGTAAGAATCTTAAGTTCTCCTCTGTTTTTCCTTTTTGCATGGCATCCAAGAGTAGTAGCTGTGTGTGCCAAGTCTTCAGGAAAGAATAAAGCTTTTAAAAGAGTATATTGTTTTGTGTTTATGAAAAGAAGTTTACACACAACAGGTAGGACTTTCTTGCATCCTAGGTTTGAGTTTGTTCATTTTTGGGCATCATTCTTGTTTTTGAAAGATTTTCTTTTATAGCAGAGACAAGTTCTACGAACAGTCTCTTATGGGTTAATTAGTCTCTGATGATGACGTCAGCCTTAGTCTCTTATGGGTTAAGATGACGTCATTAGTCTCTTATGGGTTAATTAGTCTCCGATGATGACGTCAGCCTTAGTCTCTTATGGGTTAAGATGACGTCATCAGTATCTTTTGGGTTAATTAGTCTCCGATGATGACGTCAACCTTAGTCTCTTATGGGTTAAGATGACATCATCAGTCTCTTATGGGTTAATTAGTCTCCGATGATGACGTAAACCTTAGTCTCTTATGGGTTAAGATAACATCATCAGTCTCTTATGGGTTAATTAGTCTCCGATGATGATGTCATCATTAGTCTCTTATGGGTTAAGATGACGTCATCAGTCTCTTATGGGTTAATTAGTCTCCGATGATGACGTCAGCCTTAGTCTCTTATGGGTTAAGATGACGTCGTCAGTCTCTTATGGGTTAATTAGTCTCCGATGATGACGTTAGCCTTAGTCTCTTATGGGTTAAGATGACATCATCAGTCTCTTATGGGTTAAATAGTCTCTAATGATGTAATCCTTAGTCTCCGATGGGTTAAGATGACATCATTAGTCTCTAATGAGATATTTGTTAGTCTCTGACGAATAAGTACCCACTGATGTTTGACTATTTCCCTGACGGATGATTAATCCCTTGATGGTTAATTCAGTCCCTGATGATCATCCCCTATTTTGCATACTCCCATATTTATCTTTCAAGATGTGGATTTCTCATGTTATACCAACAATGATGTTTTACAGAACCTTATTGCAACCAATATAGTGAATTTAGCTAAGGACCAAGGCAAGTATATACTCATTCCACTTTCTTTCTTACTAATTACATAGAATCATTATTTTGATTTACGTAAATTAATGATGTTAATGCCTATGCAAGATGATGATCTCTTTTATGAATAAGTAACGTATGATCATTGAATCCGATTTATGTGAAAAGATGTTGATTATTGAGCTATGTGTTATTGGGTGTTTGCTAGTTGTTTAAAGTCCCTAGCACACCAAAAGATGATGTAAGGGTGTTGCAAGTCGTGAACTTGTATGCACACCCGAGTAACTTCCATATGGATATATAGTTACGCTATTGGTTGTCACTGCTTTTATTTGTTGAGCACGCCAATGTTGTTGGCAATCGTTGCTTTTAATTGTCAAGCACGCCAAGGCGATTCAAAATGAGAAAATGTTTTCAAGAAGATATAGCCATATGGGAAGATAAGGGGCTATTGAATGCTTTCGCCTGGTATTCTGGCTATTGATGATAGGGAATGAGAGACCGAGGCATCGGTAATCAGACCCTCGCAGATTAATTGGTTTCTGCAAATGACTACGTATGTTAAATGATGGAATCAAACGACCAGGCTGACCAGCTGGGATAAAATTTGATTGTTAAAGGAAGTCAGATAATGATTAGTCTGGTCAGGTGATGCATTTTCTGATGAAGAGAGGGCGAATCATGATTTATTGTAAGAGGGTCAACCTTTGATATCACTCAGGAACCCTAAATGATACATGCTTATTGATTTATCAGGAGGTTTTGGCATTGCTTCGCCCAACCTCAATGAATATTAAAGCTTTTGAAATATCTATTCTTGCTTATGAATATATACTTGCTGAGCGTAAATGCTCATGTAATGTTTTACAGGTTATGTCTTGAAGGCCGAGTCGCCTAGTAAGGGAAAAAAGAAAATGGCATAGTGAGAGCTTCTTAATTTCTCTCCTATGGTTGGCCTTTAGAGGGAAAGTGAAACGGAAGGTCGTCATAGAAATGTTTAGGTTGAAAGGCCAGATAGGCTATCTAAAGTTTTGTTTCCGCTGCAGTCTGTTTATTAAACTTTGAGGTTTTTGTAAGAGGTTATAAACTTCTAAGTTTTGTATATGATGTATTTGAGAATATATTCTCATATGATTATTAAATGCTTGGCTATGATGTATCTGTCGCTTTTGAGTTGTTGTTTTGTGTTTCCTGGCGGAGCCCGGGGTTCCAGCTTGGGGACCTTGGTGCTTTATCCCCTGACTCCAGAGCCTGAGGTTAGCTATTGTTTTGTTATTTTATCCCCTGACGTCAGAGCACTTTGGTGCTTCACATTTTATCCCCTGACATCGGAGCCCGGGGTTACGCTATTCTTTTGTTGTTTTATCCCCTGACGCCAGAGCATTTTGGTGCTTCACATTTTATCCACTAATGCCCGAGCACTTTGGCGCTAGTGTAAATTACCCGACAACTTTGGCGATAAGTAGTTTTGAGTTTTGCAATGTTGTTCATTTGTCCGATGTTGACCCAGTGAAATAGCCTAGAACTTGTAGAAGGGGGGTTGAATACAAGTTCTTGAAATCTTTTCAAATTCCTGTTCTTCAAAGTATTACTACTTGTAGAAATTAAAGAACAAGAATAAAGTTATAAACAATTGCTTTTATTGATTAACAATTGATTACAAATTCTAACAATCACAAATTAATTGTCAACTTCGATTTATGTACTGTATATATACAAATTTATATAATCATATAGCTTCTAACACAACTCTGTAAAATTAATTACAGCTTCCAAATCTGAATTGTAATTTAGCTTCTAATCCTATTCAACATATGTTTTCTATATACAATTCGAATAGCTATCTATTTCTTAATTACTATTCTGGTATATTTCTAACCAGCTTCATCTTCAATGACTCTTCAATGTCCATGTCGAAGATAACTTCTAATTCAAATAGAACTCTGTACTACATCAGAGAGTAATTTTACTTTAGTCTCTGACTGCTTCAACTTTTGTCTCTGATCAATTGTTTAGTCTCCGACAACTTAAGCTTAGTCTCTGATCCTTTAATCTTAGTCTCTGATGACTTAAGATTAGTCTCTGATGCTTACATTTAGTCTCTGATGACTTACACTTAGTCTCTGAGGACTTAGGATTAGTCTCTGACGCTTTAAGCTGTAGTCTCTGATAAGCTTTTGCCTTAGTCTCCGATAGACTAAACATAATCTCTGACTTGTTGAACTCTCTAATGTAGTTCTGGTAATCTCTTATAATATACATCAACTTACTCTCATATAAAAATAAATTACATGAATCAGAGAGTAAACTACCAGCTACAAAAATCCAAATGCTATAAATTAGCATTAACTGTACATTTGTATATCTAAGTATTCTAGATACAATCATCATCAAATGTTATAAAACCTAACAATCTCCCCCTATTTATGATTATCAAAGTGATAAACATAAATCAAGGTTGATGATGATGTCAAAACTCAAAAATTACAAGAATAGCTTAGAAAAAAAAGTTAAAGAATTTGCTAACTACAAATGTACCTGAATTAAGATCTTTGATCCTAAATTCAGCTTCACCAAGACTCAGGTTTAAATCCTATAAGTCTGGCTTCAAAAATAAATATCAACATCTACAACTTCACCTTTTATTTCTTCTGATTTCGGTGAGTTTATCTTCCAACAACTTTTTGAATTTGATCTCATTTTCATCAGTTGACTCTTTGAGTAAAGCAATGAATCCTTCAAGTTCTCCTTGGCTTACCGTGTTGATCTATTTTTCATAATCAAAGAAAATTACATCTCCATGAAAATTCTCATACCATAATCCATATGCACGCGGAGGAACATCCAGTCAAGGCAATGTAACTAATCTCCTCATTTCTTCAAGTTCCTTCTGAATCTGACTTTTAAATTTCAAATTTAGTACAGAATTCTCAAGAATAACAGACAACAGCCACTCCATATCTTTGAATGATCTCATTTCCAGGCTTGGCTTTTGTAAACGCAGAGTCTCTCCATCTTTTTGAATGACTTTGAGATACTCCTTGTTATTTTCATCCTTTTCCGGATTAATGAACTCAACACTTTTCTTAAATGTTTCCTTTAATTCGAAGTGTTAGCTATTCTAATCCTGAAGATTCTACTGTTTGGAATTAATGTTGATTGTCGAGGTTTAAACAATGTCACCAAAGCAGTTTTAGATCGAGATTCATTCATCAATGGCTTCCTCCTAGCCCTTTTCTCAGCCTGCTTAATCTCCTTATTCCTCCTTCTAGTCTTTGTAGACTTTTGAGCTTTTGTCCTCTTTATTGTCAAGGCCTTTTTCTTAGCTTCCTCCTCCTTTCTTGTTGCAGCCATTTCCTCTTCCTCTTGCAATTTCTGAGCAAGCAATGCATCAGCTTCGATTAATTTCTGCTCCTGAGGATAAACTAACTTTATTTTCCCATCCACTATTAACTCAACTGGAGTGGGAAAGCGAGCAGTCTTCATGGCATCACCTAATAGCTTAGGTTGTCCTGGTTGAGTAGTTTTTGGCTTCTTTGAATCCTCAACCAGAATGCCCTTGACTTTGTCTTGTCTGGTGCTTGGGACTATTGTAGTAGAAGGAGAAGTTGTTGCTATTGTTGTTGTTGTTGTTGGTGGTGGTGGTGGTGTTGTTATTGTTGGTAGTGGTGGTGTTATTGTTGGTGGTGGTGGTGTTGTTGTTGTTGTTGGTGCAATACTTGACTTGATAGCTGCATCAAGGTCTTTCTTGGCATCTTGAAGTCTTGTCAACTCAGCCATCAAGCTAGCATAGCTTATTTTTTCAGACACCACTTCTTTTGATTTTAACTGACTACTCTCCCCCTTTTTGACATCAGAATCTAAAGGTTTGGAGGAAGTAGTAGCCAGTGTTGGTATTGCCATTTCAAGAAGTTGTGTGAGATGTTGAAGAGCTAAATCAAACTTGTCTTGCTTCTGCATAATGGACTGAACGTTGGATTCCAATGCTTGAAGTCGCCGTTCGGTGGAGGATTGCTCCTTTAATCTTGAATCAATTGAATTAAGCATCCTCCAGGGAAGGTGTCCTTCATAGCATCGTTTGATTTTTTCAGTTTCTAGCTCCATTTTTTGTTCAACATGTTGTAGTGCAGCCTTGAGACCCATGATCATGAAGTGCTGGAACTTCGTATGTTTCTTATCAATCTTGATCACGTCTTCAGAGACTGCACCAGACCCCAGATTGGTCAGATAATCTTGCCTTAATTGGGCAGCTGCTTCATCTAAAGAATTGGTGTAGGTTTCATCCAACCAAGCATCCACGTTCTCTTCTTCAATCTCAACAAAATCAGTTTCATTTGCAATGGTTGTCTTCAAGGCTGAAATATAATCTTGGCGTTGTTGAAGTCCATATAACATCTCAAAATCAGCATTAGACATGTCAACAAGTAATTGTAAAGCTGCATCCCCTGTCTGTGAGCTTCCCCCAATCTCCTCTGTTTGGGAAGTTGTTTTTGGAGCAGAGGAAATTTGAGCTTCAATGGTGGTGGAGGGTTCAACAGGCTTTAAAAAATCACCTGCTGAGAATGTATTTGTCTTTCTGTTATTTTGTTCAAGGATCTCATCCTTGCTCACTCCCTCACCTTTTTCCTGGAGTTGGACATCCAGCTGCTCTACCTCTCCTTTTTTCCAAGCTATCTAAAGCTTGACTCTCAAGTGTTTATGTATTCTCTCCTTTTTCCAGGTCAGGAGCCTGACTCTCACTAAGTATTCTCTCTGCCTCACACATTTGGATATGTACACTCTGTCCTATAGAAGAGGGGGTTAAAGAAGAATTAGTTGTGATGCCAAGGAGAGGGGGTTCCCTTTGTATTTCTGTGGTTAGGGATCTCTCCAAGGAATGTATTGGAGAACTGACTGCACTTGTACTTTGAACAAGTGGTTCTTGTGTGTCAATCTCTTGGAGTGTTGGCTCTTCTTGGAAAAAATCAAGAAGATTTGAACTATCAAGTTCTAAATAATCAAGAATAGGAGAAGAGGTAGGGGAATGTACAGATTGGAGTGTTGGCTGCTCCTCAAGAACAGAAATTTGAGGAGCATCAAGTGAATGAGACTCTGTATGTGTACTCCTCGTGTCACTCTTTCTTTTTTATCTTTTCTCTCTCTAGGCTTGCCCCGTTCTATGTATAGGGGATTGTGTAGACTCTGTACTTGGTGTTCCTGGTTGGGAACTTTCTTCAATGTTAGCATCCTTTTGGGAGGATGATAATAGAGTACTGCTTTTCCTTTTAACCTCCAATGCCTTTTGAGAGGCAATGGATTGTTTTTGGCTTAAGGTTATCAATCTCTTCTTTTTCTGAGTAGCCAACTCAGTCTCCTTGTCTCCCTTAGCCTCACTGTCACCCTCTTTTGATTTTCTTTTAATTGGTAACTTGGAGGCTTTCTTTGTTTTTACAACCAAAGTCTTTTGAGAAACTGTGGAGGGGGCTGCAGATTGTTGTTGTGAAGAAGGTGTTGGAGGATCAACAGGGTTTCTGGTTTGTTGCTCAAGATCCTCAAAATAAGATGAAGTGTAAAGGTTTGGGAACCTATATATAAGAGTTAATCTCATGATAGGAGGAAAGGAGAAAGGAACCTTTACCTTTGCAGCTTTCTTCTTCACATCAGTGAATATTCATTTACTCTGCATAACTGTTGGCACAATTTGCATACTAGTAATATCTAGGTTAGGAATAAGATAATTTCCAATCATCATCAAAAATTGAGCATAATATATTTTATTTTTATCACTAGTTTTAAATTTAGCTATCAAGTTATGCAAAATTAATAGCCCTAGATTTATGTGCCTATCATAAAAAGCACTATATGCAATCTGTTGAGTAAGTGTAGTGATGACATCATAACCACTGCATTTAGAAGTGAATGATTTAGTGATAATATCGAAAAATAAAGACCATTCCTGCCTAAGGTGTGGTCTAGATATGGATCCGACAAATGCAATTTATGTATCATAGTGTAAGTTATGAAACATATCTAGGATTTCCTCATCAGAGGCAGTTTGGTCATATGCATCATATACAGGTAAATGCAAAACATTATTTACTACAACATGATCAATAGAATAAATAATATTATCATAACTAAAGTTTACCATAGGAGAGTCATCACCCTCATCCTGGATGTTAGCAGTGGACCACATAGCTGTGATGATTTCAGCGGCTTGTGTAGGAGTTTCGTAGATGGCATACGAGAGGGAAGATGTTTGTAGAAAATCTACAAAAGGGTGGTACTGTCGGAGACTCCAGCATGATTGGTTTTAATGAAGTCGAAGTCGCCGAACTTGAAGCACACTTGTTGGATGCCATTGTTGATATCTGTGAAAAGCTTGAAGAGATTCTTTGCAAAGAGGTAAAATAACACAAATATGAGAGAGAAAGTTCTTTGAGTGAATGAAATTGCAGTTGTGTTTGATTTGTGTTTGAATAAAGTATTAGAAACGTTTGCAATTCCAAAGATAGTGAACGGTTTTCGATCGTGGGTGTGTGAGTAACTACCAATTTACCCCTTATCAGAGATTGCCCTAGTCTCTGTCGTGTTCACTCATCAGAGACTAATAGTAGCTAGTCTCGGATAAGTTATTTTTAACTAGTCAGAAACTAATTAAAAACAACTATCAGGGACTAATTTTAACTAGTCTCCGATAGGTTATTTTTAACTAGTTAGAGACTAATTAAAAATAACTATTAGGGACTAATTTTAATCACTCACTCAAATTTCTTCAGAGACTAAATTAAAACTAGTCTCTGCTTCAATTGTATTTCCTTAGTTATCCAACAATCAATGAAATGATTATTAGCTACAAAGATTCTGTTTGTTTATAACAGCTACATCCATAAATTAAATTCTAGCTTCTATAACTCTTTCCTTCAAGAACAGCTTCAATCTAGAAATTAAATTCTAACTTCTTTTTGCTTTAAAAACTTGCTTTCTAAGGTTTTACTCAATTTTGAGAAGCATAATTTAATATACCTAATTCATAGACTAACCTAGTGAATGTAGGTTCATCTAAAGGCTTTGTGAATATGTCAGCAAGTTGCTTATCTGTTGTAACCCAGTGCAATTCAATGGTTCCTTCACTAACATGTTCTCTAATGAAGTAATACCTTATATCTATATGTTTTGTTCTTGAATGTTGTACTGGATTTTCAGTTATTGCTATGACACTTTTATTATCACAATAAATAGGAATTTTGGATAATGAAATACCATAGTCTAGGAGTTAATTTTTTATCGACAGGATCTAAGCACAACAACTCCCAGCTGCAATGTATTCAACTTCAGCCGTTGAGGTTGACACTGAATTTTGTTTCTTGCTAAACCAAGAGACAAGTCTGCCTCCAAGAAATTGGCAGCTTCCACTTGTGCTTTTTCTGTCAAGCTTACATCCTGCATAGTCAGCATCTGAATAGCCTATTAGTTTAAAATCAGATTCTTTAGGATACCATAACCCAAGGTTTGGGGTACCCTTTAGATATCTGAGTATTCTTTTAACAACAATTAAATGTGACTCTTTTGGATCAGCTTGAAATCTTGCGGATAGACATGTGGCAAACATTATATCAGGTCTAC
This sequence comes from Centella asiatica, assembly GCA_014636745.2. NCBI lineage: Eukaryota > Viridiplantae > Streptophyta > Magnoliopsida > Apiales > Apiaceae > Centella > Centella asiatica. Next base: position 55,904,779 of record CM025786.1, read on the forward strand.
TTGCAGTTAGCTATAAAAGTGAGCCTATCATGCCCCTTGTGAGTACCCGAAAAATCTCAATGAAATTTTGATTATGAGTTTTATTTTATTTTCTGCATGAAGGTTTATTTTCTTATTGGTTATAAATAATGAAATTATACTTTCTTATAAAAAAATTCAATGGCAATGTGATGTCCAAAAGATTTTAAATGTATTTTAAAGCTCAAGTTTTTAAAAGGTATTGCATTCAAGAATTGTCTTGTGAGAGGGTGTGTTCACGCGGGAAAAGGGCTCACCAAGTGTGAACAAGATTAGCTATAGTACCCGTTTTATTTTAAAAACCTAATGTGGGGAGACAGTAGCATTTAATGTACATCACCTCCATCTGTACCATAGGTGGGCTATGATAAACGACCGATGAGTACTAGCAGCCGTTGCAACCAACCTTTTTCTCATCAGTCACTTATTTTCTTTTCATAGCCAAAATCTTATATCAAATAAATCTGACGGCCCTTGTTGCTAAACAGGTGATATATATATATATATATATATATATATATATATATATATATATATATATATATATATATATATATATATATATATATATATATCACGTTGGTACAACCCTTGCCCCACTTTCATAAACTTCTCTACGGTGTACCACCAAATCCAAACTTACTCTCTAAACAACTGTATTTTTGGAAGAACAACTAGAGCCTTTAACTCTTTCTTGCCACTAAGGAGGTAAGAGCATTTCATTAAAGTCCTGCTCTATTTCTTACATTTTTGTTCAGTCATACGTACCACATTTAATACCTTGTTCATTTATTTTCAAAAGTATGACTTAATACATATTTTAACGCCGGAGTTAATGTCATTTATTTCAAAAGTTGTCTATGATGGGTGTAATATTGTTGACAACCACCTGGTAGACAGACCTTTAACTACCAAACATTTTTTTGTCAGTAATTGCAACTCCATGCTTGAGTATTCTTTAACCTAAGTTTGAACCCTAAACCGTGTCTAGGATGGCTTGCAGACCATAGGAAATGTTACGTATCACTGAGAGAATGATGAGTTTTGACCTAAGTGTGGTTATGGTTGAGAGCACCACCCATGGAGGAGTGAGGAAGACGACCCTATATCTGAGACAGGCCTTAACCTAGTCCCTGATGAGTTAAGATGACGTCATTAGTCTCTGATGAGATGAATTAGTCTCTGATGATGTCATCATTAGTCCCCGATGAGTTAAGATGAC
>CM025786.1:55906028-55962133 GCA_014636745.2 Centella asiatica
TCATTAGTCTCTGATGAGATGAGTTAGTCTCTGATGATGTCATCATTGGTCCTTGTTGAGTTAAGATGACGTCATTAGTCTCTGATGAGAAGTTAGTCTCCGATGACGTCACTCTTAGTCTCCGATAGAATTAAGATGACGTCATTAGTCCCTGATGAGTTGCTAGTCCCTGATGACGTCATTTCTTAGTCTCTGATGGGCCAAGTTCAGTCCCTGATGACGTCATCCATAGTCTCTGATGGAGGAGATTTCTTAGTCTCCGATAGAGGAAATTCCTAGTCTCTGGTGGACAGATATGTTAGTCTCTGATGACGTCAGCCTTAGTCTCCGACAGACTAAGTTTAGTCTCTGATGACGTCATCCGTAGTCTCCGATAAGTTAAAGTGTAATAATTCCCTGATGCACAGTTTGTTTTTAAAACTATAAAATATTATTTTTTTTCAATTATTTTAAGATGTTTTAATTGATTTCTTAACCTCAACAACTTTTATATCAGATTGAGACGTTAAAAGTTAAGGACATCACATGTGCATTTTCTCCCATATTTTTAACCAAGATATTAAATTCATCTTGTGATATGTATATTCTTACAGAATTTTCCACTCACGAGTAAATTAATTTGGTTGAGTGCAAAGGACCGAGGCAAGTATATTCACAACCTTATGTTTAATTGCAAGTTGATGCAAATATATACATTCAATCTGAAGTTTATTTCAGTTAACGCATTATCATTTGATTCGATATGAGTGCAAGGCTTGAGTTATGTTTCAATTATTTTTTTTTTATGAATAAGCATGCTATGCTTTAAATTCCGCTAGCATGATATAAATGATGATGCATGGATATAAATGAGCTTTGAATTCCAGCTATGTTACCATCTTATATTTGTGCAAATGAATGGGAATGATGTCTCTTAAATGGGTTATGCCGCATGGTTGGCAAGAGGAAAGGAAAGGTGCTGATGTGTTCTTCACCTGACCTAGAGGAATGATAAGTGACTACGTAGTCCACACAAGAGGGATCATGCAGTCCAGTTTGGCCAGCTGTATACTGTATGGTTAGCAGATCCACGGGTTTAGCCCTCGATGGATATTTTGAGGAAGTTATGCTCGGGTGTATACCTGTCTTTCTTCAAGGAGGGCCACATGTAGTGTATCATCAGTGAATCCTCAATGATCTTTGAAGGTTTCCGAGGCCTTGGCATTGCTTCACCATGCCTCATAAATAGACTTGAACTTCCTTCGATGTTCCAGATACATTCTTTTAAATTGCTTATATACTTTTTCGATGTGTATATACTTGCTGGGCGTAAATCGCTCACCCATGTTGAATTTTAATGTCTTGCAGGACAGAACGCTAAGGCTGAACCCTCTTATAAGGGGAAAGCAAAGATGATAAACTACTAAGTCATATATTCTTTTGATAAGACTGAGGAAGGAAGGAAAGAAGATGTGAAGGGAGGAAGGAAGATGTTAGAAGTATTGTTGATTTTGGGTTTGAAATTAAAGATAATGTAATAGCTTCTGCTGTAATTGTATTATTCTTGGGTTGTAATAACTTTCTAATACTGCCCTTATCCAGTATTTATGCTATGAATGGATGTATGGTTATCTTTTCCTTCTTTTGACGAAGCCCTGATCCATTAAGGGATTTTGGGGTCGTCACACCCCTATAGCTAGTTATACCAACTTTCTTTCCCTTAGCATCCTTATCTAGCTTAGTGGCTGTAGCCATGGCTGTTTTTGTAGATGCACAATCAACCAGATCATATTTTCTTAATAAGTCCTTGATGTACTTGGACTGACTAATAAAGATTCCATCAGTTGACTGTTTTATCTGTAGTCCTAAGAAAAATGTTAACTCACCCATCATACTCATTTCATATCTAGACTACATTAATTTTGAAAATCTTTCACATAGTTTTTCATTTGTAGAACCAAATATGATATCATCCACATATATTTGCACAAGTATTAAATCAGAACCTTGTTTTCTATAAAAAAGTGTTTTATCTATGATACCTCTAACAAATTTATTTTTCAATTAAAAACTGAGAGAGAGTATCATACCAGATCCTAGGTGCTTGTTTTAAGCCAAAAAGTGATTTATCTAACCTGTAGACATGATTTGGAAACTTAGGATCTACAAAACCTGGTGGTTGTTCAACCTAGACCTTTTCTTCCAACTTTCCATTCAAGAAATCACTTTTGATATCCATCTAGTACACCTTGAAGTTTTTATAGGTTGCATATGTCAAGAAAATCGTTATTGCTTCAAGTCTTGCAACTAGTGCAAGGGTTTCTTCATAGTCAATTCCTTCTTCTTGAGAATAACCCTTTGCTACCAATCTTGCTTTATTCCTTGTTATTGTACTAGCTTCATCTAATTTGTTTCTGAAGACCCACTTGGCACCAACTATTGATCTATTCATTGGTTTAGGCACCAATCTCTAGACTTTATTCCTTGTGAATTGGTTTAATTCTTCTTGCATGGCTATTACCCAGTCAGGATCTTGAAGTGCTTCTTCAATTTTCTTTGGCTTAATTTTTGACAGAAAACTGAGATAAAGACACTCATTTTGTGTTGCACTTCTTGTCTTGACTCCTTCCTCTAAATCTCTAATAATTAAATCTGGTGTATGATCTCTCAACCAAGGTCTTGCAGGTGGCAGATTTAATCTTGAAAATGAAGCTTCATTTTCTAGATTGACATTGTCCAATCTAGTTGTTGGATCAGAGACTGCTCCCTCTAAACTAGTAACTTCTTCATTATTAGCTCCCCATGAGCTATTTGTCTCATCTTGACTATTGATTTTAATAGTCTCTGGTGTCTCAGTTTTATCTGATTGTGCATTTATGTTACCAGTTCATTGTGTTTCATCAGATGCTAATACTCTAGTCTCTGATGTAGTATTAGTCCTTGGTACTTCATGCACAACCATTAACTCCCCCTCACTAACCGAAGGAACATAGTTATCTAGGGGTAATTCTTCAGTCTCTGATGGATCCATCCATGCTTCCAATTCATTCTCAAATCTGAGAGTTTCATGCAATCCTTGCCCAATCATTCCTGGAATCTTGCTATCATCTAAAACAACTTGAATTGATTCCACAACGACTTTTGTTCTTAGATTATACACTCTATATGTCTTGCTTGATAGAGAGTAACCTTAGAAAATTGCTTCATCAGATTTGCTGTCAAATTTTCCTCTTGTCTCTGATGAATCTCTCAGAACAAAGCACTTACAACCAAACACATGCAGAAACTTGGGAGTTGGTTTTCTCCCAGTCATTAACTCATAGGGTGTTTTGTTATAAGTCTTGTTGATCAAGGACCTGTTCTGTGTGAAGCAAGCAGTACTAATTACTTCCTCCCAGAAATAGGTTGGAAGTTTTGATTCTTTTAGCATTGTCCTTGTTGCTTCAATAAGGGTTCTATTTTTTCTCTCAACAACTCCATTTTGTTGAGGAGTTCTTAGAGCTGAGAATTGATGAGATATCTCTTTTTCAGTGTATAATTCATTTACTTGGGTATTTTTGAATTCTGTTCCTCTATCACTTCTTATAACCCTTACTGTTTCTCCTGACTCAGTTTCTACTTTCTTGATATGATCAATAATCAACTGAGTAGCTTCATCTTTTGAGTGAAGGTATTTTACCCAAGTATACTGTGATCATCCATTATAACCAAAGCATATCTGTTTCTTAATATTGACATCACATTCATTTGACCAAATAAGTCCATATGTAATAACTGTAAAGGATCAGTGATTGATGTTGCTGGTTTGCTTTTGAATGATACACTTCTTTGTTTTCCTTTCTGGCATGAATCACACAACCCTTCTTGTGTAAATGCCAATTGAGGAATGCCAGCTAACAATCCTTTTCTCACCAAATTGTTGATGTTTTTGAAGTTTAAGTGGGAGAGCTTCTTATGCCAAAGCCAACTTTCATCAGTTGAGGCTTTGCTATAAAGGCATGTGACTTGATCAGTGGAAAAGATTAGATTTGTAGTGTACAAATTTCCTTTTCTTTTCCCTGTTAATATCACATTTCCAGATTCCTTGTCACACACCTGGCACTTATCTTCTTTGAAGATGACATAGAATCCTCTATCACATAGTTGACTCACAATTAACAGATTGTGCTTTAAGCCATCAACAAATGATACTTCAGTGAAGATGACATCTCCATGCTCAACATTACCATAGCCCTTTGTATGGCCTTTGTTGTCATCTCCAAAAGTTACCTTAGGGCCACTATTTTCTTCAAACTGTTTAAGCAGGGACTTGTCTCCTGTCATGTGCCTTTAACATCCACTGTCCAAGAACCATGATTTTTTCTTTTTGCCTTGCACAGTAAGAATAACTAGTTAGAATTTTTTGGGACCCAGAGTTTCTTGGGTCCTTTCTCACTAGTTTTAGAATCAAGACTTGACTCAAATGGAGTTGATTGTCTTTTAGAATTTTTAACTTTTATTGAACAATCAATAGTCTTGCTTCTTGAAGGTGAGAGACTGCCAAGTTTAGAATTTTCACAATTATTGCAAAGATGGTTAAACCTTTTTACAGATGATTTTTCTTTAGTTATCTTTGTTGGTGCAGTCTCTACTATAGGAACTCTATTTTTACTCCTACAATTTATAGCTATGTGGTTGGGATTTCCACATATGTGACATGTTTTTCTAGGAGCTTCAGGCATTCTAACATAATTAGTATATTTATTGATACCTATTTTTCCATTCCTATTCCTTCTTCTACTGCTAGACTCCACTGACTTTTCAACCTTAGGCTCAATAAGATTTTCCAATTTCTTGTTTAATTGTGTCTTGGTCATGAATCCTATATTCAATCTTTTACTTCCACTCTTTTCAATAGTATTCACTGAATTTTGATCATTCTTTATAACTGCAGTGACATGTTGACTTTGAGTGTTGATAAATTTAGGTTCAATGACTGGTGAGACAAAATTAATTCTTTTAATGGGAATTGGCTTGTTAGTCATGAAATTAGCAGCTTCAAAAAGATCTTCCATAGCTGTTTTCTTACCTAGGTACTCATCATAACCTAGACTAGATTTTTGACCTATAATTTGACTACCTACCAAGTCTGACATTTTTTTAGAGGATTGATTCCATTTTTTTATTTTAGCCCGTTCATTTTCAAGTTGTTCGACTAAGTAATATTCCCTCTTTTTCAAAGCATCTATCATGTGATGAGCTTTATCCAGTTCTGACTTGATAGTATCAAATTGTATTTGTCTCTCTTCAAGAAATCTATTTCTATTCAAGAGTTGGTCATGTGATTCTTTAACTTTGGCATGTTCAATAGTTAATGATCTAAAACTAACATACAAATCAGACATATTTTTTTGTATGCTTTCTATGCTAGTTGTATCAATTAAATTAAGCACATTAAAATTCTGAATTGCATCACATACCTTTGTAGAATCACTTGGCTCATCAGTTTGAACCATCAAGGCAAAGTTGACAATTTCTTCCTCAGGGTCACTGTCAATCCAATCCTTGCCTTCAGTAATCAAGGCCTTGCTTTTTGATTTGTTCCTTTTATCAGCAATGTTATTCCCTGATTTTCTGTTCTTTTCATCCTTAGATCTTTCTGTAGATCTAGGCTTCTTGCACTCATTGGCAAAGTGCCCTAACCCATCACAGTTGTAACATCTAATCTTCTTTTTGTCAAAGGTCACAATTTGACCTTCTCTTTTTGGGTTAGGTTTCCTAGATGATTTTCTCCCTTTCTTGCTAGCTCTAAATTTTTGAATTGTTTCACCATGAAGGCCATGAATTCCTCCATGTCATCGTCAGTGTTGGATTCAGTTTCTTCATCAGTCGAGCTTGCAGTGTAGGTTTCATCATCAAGCTCCTCATGAGACTTCTTTGTCTCAACCATTAGTGCAGCTCCTTTGTCCCTGCCATGCATCTTTTGTCTTTGCTCTACTTCTAGTTCATAAGTCTTTAGATTTTCATAGAACCTGTCCAGTGTGAGAATGTCCAAATCATGAGTTTCTCTTACTGCAGTTGTTTTTGGATCCCAGCTTGGTGGGAGTGCCCTCATGAATTTGGTATTAATATCTTAATTATCATAGGACTTGTTAGAATTAATTAATGATGATGATGTTTAGGAAATAAATTGTGCAACTGTATATACTTAAACCTTAAGATCAGCACAAGTTTTGCATCCACTGATGATAATCTTATTCATCAGGGGATGGTCAATCACTTCACAAGACAAGTCGAAAAATGGAACATCTAAAGGACTTGACAAAGTGAAGAAGAATGTCTGATGCTACTTAATAATAGTCAAAGTCTTCCGCACATCAGATATTCTAAACAAAGTTTCATTGATTAAGAACCATCAGGGGAACCGATCAGGGGGAACCCATCAGGGGAAACTCATCAAGGGGAACGCATCAATGGATGACTAAGATCGACCAACCCGTTAGGGGAACACGTCAGGGTATGGCTGTGACACGTCAAACTCATCAGGGGAACGTGTCAGGGCATTATCAAAACATGTCACTTGTTAGGGTAAGGCATCAGGGAATAACAGTGTCAGGGCAACCCGTCAGGGGTAAAGCTCAGCACTGCATCAATGGAAATCGTCAGTGTATGTCATAGATCATAACATCAGTGGATCAAAGAAGCACTAAGTAAAACTCAAGTGAAGGTTGAAGCCCTGATCCAGTCTTTGTCCAGTCTTGAACAAATACTAGTCAACAGGGGATCCAAGAAGCACTGATCAAGTTCATGAGGGCTTGTTATCAGTGGATAGTTATGACCGCATGCACCAGTCATCAAGACTTACACTCAAATCAACGAAGCTTGTTACAGAAGCAAGAGATGTTAACTGGAAAGATATTTCTTGAAGTTTGTTTGGTCCAATGAGAACACTCGAACATTAATTGCACGCAGATCAGGGGAAGAAAAAGAAGTAACAAAAAGCAACAGCAGTCTGTCACAAAGGACATCGATGTGACATATACGCGGCTGAGTTGAAAAGAGTAGCACGTCTCAGCAAGTGGGTTCAACCACTGATCTTCTACTTATGCAAAGCAGTTCTCAATATATAAAGATATCAATCCAACAGATCAAAAGAAGAGAAGCACACAAATCACTAGAGAGAAGCTTTGTAATAGATCTCGAGAGGAATATTTCAAAGAAAGTTTAGAAGCTAGTGAGTGTGAAATAAAAGCTGTAATTTCATTACAGAACTTGTAGCTGTTTAATCACATTTGTGATTATACAGATTTCCATAAAAACATCAAGTTTTAATATAACTATTTTAACTTGAATCTGTGTGTTCATATTTTATTGTTTTTCTGTTCATAGTAGCTGTTTCCAATTAGTGCCAACTAAAGTTTAAAAAGAGCAAAAAGATTGTAGTGTTTTTCATCCCCCCCCCCCCTTCTACAAACACTTGAGCCTATTTTGTTCTAACAGGACTTTCCAAGTATTTTTAGGTCATTGAGCAAAGCATTGAATCTATCATAAACTGATGTTATTGATTCACCAGGCTTTGCTTGAAAGAATTCATATTGTTGTGTTAACAATGATCTTTTATTTTTTCTTACTTGGTCTGTCCCCTCACATAGGACTTTGATGGTGTCCCAGATTTGTTTTGATGTTGTGCAGTTGATGATGCTTGTGAACATATTTTTATCGAGTCCATTATAAAATATGTTCATCACTTTAGTATCCTTCAACACTTGTAACTTGTCTTCATTGGTATAATCACTTTCTGTAGCAAGTTCAAAGTGTTCAGTAATAATTGTTCCTTCTACAGTTTTTGAAGGAACAAATTTTCTTGGTTGATAGGGACCCTTCTCAATCCTATCAATGTATTCGGGATTGGTTGCCCTCAAGTGCATATACATCTTTTGTTTCCAGATTGGATATTCTTCTCTTTTTAAAATTGGAATTCTGGTTCCACCATCACGACTTCCTACATATGCCATTATGCTGGAGCTGGTTGCTTCATCATTGGCCATCTCTAGATCTTTTTAATTGAAATATATGAATCAACAGGCTCTGATACCAATTGTTGTCCCAGTGAAATAGCCTAGAACTTGTAAAAGGGGGGTTGAATACAAGTTCTTGAAAACTCTTCAAATTCCTGTTCTTCAAAGTATTACTATTTGTAGAAATTAAAAAACAAGAATAAAGTTATAAACAATTGCTTTTATTGATTAACAATTGATTACAAATTCTAACAATCACAAATTAATTGTCAACTTCGATTTATGTACTGTATATATACAAATTTATATAATCATATAGCTTCTAACACAACTCTGTAAAATTAATTACAGCTTCCAAATCTGAATTGTAATTTAGCTTCTAATCCTATTCAACATATGTTTTCTATATACAATTCGAATAGCTATCTATTTCTTAATTACTATTCTGGTATATTTCTAACCAACTTCATCTTCAATGACTCTTCAATGTCCATGTCGAAGATAACTTCTAATTCAAATAGAACTCTGTACTACATCAGAGAGTAATTTTACTTTAGTCTCTGATCAACTGTTTAGTCTCCGACAACTTAAGCTTAGTCTCCGATGCTTTAATCTTAGTCTCTGATGACTTAAGATTAGTCTCCAATGCTTACATTTAGTCTCTAATGACTTACACTTAGTCTCTGATGACTTAAGATTAGTCTCTAACGCTTTAAGCTGTAGTCTCTGATAAGCTTTTGCCTTAGTCTCCGATAGACTAAACATAATCTCTGACTTGTTGAACTCTCTAATGCAGTTCTGGTAGTCTCTTATAATACACATCAACTTACTCTCATATAAAAATAAATTACATGAATCAGAGAGTAAACCACCAGCTACAAAAATCCAAATGCTATAAATTAGCACTAACTGTACATTTGTATATCTAAGTATTCTAGATACAATCATCATCAAATGTTATAAAACTTAATACCCGAGAACTTTGGCGATAGTCATTTTGAGTTTGGCAACAGTCAAATCTTCTCAAGGCTACTTTAATGCATTGGAGTGTCTTTGTTTTAGTCTCTGGTTGCTTCAACATTAGTCTCTGATAAACAAACACTTAGTCTCTGATGAACAAAAACTTAGTCTCCAATGACCAAAAACTTAGTCTTCGATGACCAAAAACTTAGTCTCCGATGAACAAAAACTTAGTCTCCGATGACCAAAACTTAGTCTCCGATGACCAAAAACTTAGTCTCCGATAGGCTAATTTTGCTTGACCAACTTTCACTTTTGTTGAACTCTCCAAATGCATTCCTTGTAGTCTCTTATGGTCTCCTGCAGTCTCTGATGGTAGTATTTGATAGAACACTACTGCAGGTACTTGTACAATTACAAAATCTAACAATTCTAAGTTATACATTATCATCAAATGTTATAATTCCTGACAACCTTAGTCTCTGATAGCTTCAACAATAGTCTCCGACAGTGCAATCCTTAGTCTCTGATAGGCTTAAGCTTAGTCTCTAATAGACTAATTCCTAGTCTCTGATAGGCTAAAGTCTTAGTCTCCGATAAATTAATTCCTAGTCTCCAATAAGCTTGATTACATGATTAACTTCAACTTTGTTGAACTCTCCCAATGCATTCCTGGTAGTCTTTGATGATTACATGCAGTCTCTGATGGTAGTCTTTGATAGTACACCACTGCTGGTTCTATTACAATTCCAAGTTCTAACAATTCTATGTATTATACATCATCATCAAATGTTATAATTCCTAATAGAAAGCAGTAAAGAAAAGAGAGCAAAGAGGATTTTATAGTAGTTCGCCCTAGCGTACTCCACTCTTCTTCTAGTTTACTTGTGAAGGAATTCACTAAGAATTTCTCTGATACAAAGAACACATAGTTCTTGCTTACACTAGGTTACTAAGACTGTGCTTAGTCACACAGATAGAATATAGAAGACTTAAACTAGTGTTTGTTGTCTCTAAGTAGCTAGCTCTTTGTTGAGCAGATAAGACAACACTTGTTCAAGCTCTTGGAAGTATTTCTTGCTAAAGTATTTGTAATGTTAGATGTCAGAGCACTTCTTGGTAGTAAACTAGTCATAAATTAAATTTATAACTCCTATTTATAATATTCCAAAAATCTACCAGTTGAAAATTTGAAATAGATCTATTGGGAGTTATACTATCTTGACAAAGACTTGTACCTTTACTATTGTTCCTTGCTTAGTCAATGAAGTAGCCATTATTTTGTCTTATAGTGCCAATGTGAGTGCACAAATTATGTATGCATCCACTCTCTTTTGTACCCAATTTTCATAGTTGATGTTAAAATGTTGTTCACGTTTATGATATTCTTCCAAACTCATAAATATTTCCATTACCATTTCATTTCAAGCTCATTTCTCTTTTTAGGATTGATTGTTTTTTCTTTGAAACCTAACCATATAAGATTTTGACTTAGTAGATCCCACTGTTGCATATGATTGAGTGGACACCTCACTAACCTTTCAAATTTCTCTAAAATTGGTGACAATTTTAGTTGGTAAATTCTAAGTACATTTCTCTGTCCCAAAATTATCCTCCGATGAACAAATTATCCACCGAGGATCAGATTTATCGACTGAATGGCTACTTGGATTATTTATCCACTAATATACAAATTATATCATCAGAAGATAAATATCCACTGTACCTAACTATTATCCGCTAATGAACATATAACTCATTAGAGGATAATACTTCCAAAAATCCAACTTCAAAAACTTATCTGTTGATGTTTATACTGCACATCAGCAACTACTGTACAATTGAAAAACTAACAATTCTAAGTATATACATCCTCATCAAATATTATAATTCCTAACATATATCAAATATGTTATTGAAGATTCTATATCTGAGTTTTTTGTTCTTGTGATTTTTAAAATTTTCTACCTTTGGGTTTTGATTATTTCTCTTTGGATATTTTTGTGTTCCTTTATTATTTTTTTTCTTCTCTTTCTCCTGCTTCCTTGTCGTTATAGAATTTTGAACCTATAACTTGTTTGTGTGTTTTTGTGAAGCCCAGACTTTTGTAAATGTTATTATAATATTAAGGTATTAATCAAATAAATTTTAGTTGGGTTTATGTGTTTACATTTGTGTTCAAATATTCTTTTATGAATGTTGAAAGGACTAAGTTCTAGTTTACGATATTATTATTATCATTTACAGTAGTAGCATATGTTGTAGTAGAACTAGTGTGGGTTATTATTGTTACTGTTTCAAAAGATAGGATTAATAAGCAATATGTTAGTTTGGCTCCCACTGATGAGTCAGCAATTAAGTTGTTGATTCATTAGTACTACAGATTACTATTGTACGACACATTTGAGAAGTACACCCATTTGTGTAAGTGGGTTGATCGAGTATTAGTTTATTATATTTAATGAATTGGTGGTTTAGTTAATTCCACATCTTATGTTAATTAAGAGGTGTGGAACACCCCATACTTGACATATGTCTTCACAAGCTCTCCTATATAAAGAAGACCCTTGTATTACCACTTTTCCTTTCCAAAAACACTCTCAAACTCAAAATAATATTCACAGTGAGTGTTGTAGAGTGAAATCTTGTAAGGTAATGTTAGAGTTAAATAATGATGATGATGTTTAGAGAATAAATTGTGCATCTGTAAATACTTAAGGTATTTTATAAACATTAATATCTGCACAAGTTTTGCATCCACTGATGATAAACTTATTCATCAGGGGATGATCAACACTACACAAAACAAGTCGTAAAATGGAACTTCTAAAGGACTTGATAAGTGAAGAAGAATGTCTGTTATTACTAGAAAATAGTTGAAGTATTATGCACATCAGATATTCCAAACAAAGCTTCAATGATTAAGAATCATCAGGGGATGACAAAGGCAGACCAACCCGTCACGGGAACGCGTCAGGGTATGGCAGTGGCTGGCCAAACTCATCAGGGGGAACGTGTCAGGGCATGAACAATACATGTCACCTGTCAGGCGAAGACATCAGGGTATGACAGTGTCAGGCTGACTCGTCAGCGAAACCCATTAGGGGGAATGCTCAGCACTGCATCAGTGGAAGCCATCAGTGCATGTCATGAAGTCATAACATTAGGGGATCAAGAAACACTTAGTAAACTCAAGTGAAGTTTGAAGCACTGATCCAGTCTTTAACAAGACTTGCCATCAGGGGATCCAGAAGCACTGATCAAGTTCTCATCAGGACTTGCCTTCAGTGGATGGTTGTGACTGCATACACTCGTCATTAGGTCTAATACGCAAATCAATGAAGCTTGTTGAAGAAGCAAGAGATATTATCTGGAAAGATATCTCTTGAAGTTTGTTTGGTCCAATGACAACTCTCAAACATTAAATGCATGCAGATCAAGGGAAGAAAAAGAAGCAACAAAAGCAGCAGCAGTCTGACACATAGTTTCTAAAGGACAATGATGTGACATATATGCGGCTGAGTTGAGAATAGTAGCACGTCTACAGCATGTGGGTTCAACCACTGATCTATTATATATGCAAAAGAGTTCTTATTACACAACGTGAGATCAATCCAACAGATCAACAAACACTGAAGCATACAAATCACTAGAGCAACTTTGTAATATATCTTGAGAGAAATATTTCAAAGAAAGTTAGAAACTAGTGAGTGTGAATTAGAAGCTGTAATTCATTACAGAATTTGTAGCTGATTAATCACAGTTGTGATTAACCAGATTTCTAGAAAAACCTCAAGTTTTAATATATCTATTTTAACTTGAATACGTGTGTTCATCTGATTATCTGTTTTTGTTTTTCTAAGTATTGTAGCTATTTCCTGTTGTACAAAAAGGTTGAAAAAGAAGAAAAAGTTTTGAGTGTTTGAATTCAAGCCCCCCCCCCCCCCCCCCCCATTATAAACACTTGAGGCTATTTTATTCTAACAGGCCTTAACTAGTTATTTAATTTAACCGAGAAACATGAGATATAAAGTCTGTATCGTCTAATTATTTAACTAGAATGGGAACCTGTTAAATACTTTGGTTAATTAAAACATATTCCATTCACTGTAATCTTCCCTAGTGACAGACTACATGGACAGTCTATGTTCTTTCAAAATACTCAAGAGCTTTTCTATATATTCAATATGGATATATAGTACTCTATTGTTCCTTATTCCCTTCAGCTTTTATCAATTAAAATAGTGGATATTCAACCATACAATTGAGAAAGGAATTCAATTTCTAACCAATTTTAACCATTGTTGTAAACTGAATATTTTTCTTTTCTTCTAAAAACTTTGTTATGTTGGGAAGTGTTAGAACTAAATAAGCTCAAGGGTTTGTAGAAGGGGGGGTTGAATACAAACACTACAAACTTTTTGCTCTTTTAAAACTTACATTGCACAGGCTGGAATTGTTACCACAGCCAGAAAAACTTTAACGAAATTAAGATGAATACACAATCATTCAAGTTAAAATAGTTGCATTAAGACTTGGCATTTTTCTGGAAATCTGTTATATCACAATTGTGATTAACAACTACAAATCTGCAATAAATTACAACTTCTCTTTTCTCACTCACTAGCTATGTTTTTCTTTGAATATCTCTCAAGATTTTTATAAAGCTTCCTTTCCAGTGTTCGAGTGTTGTGGCTTGCTTGCTTGGTTTTTCGTGTAACAACTCTTTCTTTATGTATAGCAGATCAGTTGGTGAACTCACGTGCTACACATGCTACTTTTTCAACATAGCCGTAATATGTCACATCAAGGTCCTTTCGGAGTGGTGTGTTAGATTGATGTTGGCTTTTGTTATTTCTTTTTCATCCCCTGATCTACATGTATTTAATGCTCGAGAGTTGTTATTGGATAACCAAACTTCAAGGAATATCTTTCCAGTTATACCCCTTGCTTCCGTGCCAAGTATCAATGATTTGCATGTAAGTCCTGATGACGTGTGGATTAGGTCATAACAATCCACTGATGTCAAGCTCTGATAGAGACTTGATAAGTGCTTTTGGATCCATTAATGGCAAGTTACTAATGACAACTTGATCAGTGCTTCATTATC
Organism: Centella asiatica; assembly: GCA_014636745.2. Lineage (NCBI taxonomy): Eukaryota > Viridiplantae > Streptophyta > Magnoliopsida > Apiales > Apiaceae > Centella > Centella asiatica. The sequence continues at coordinate 55,920,075 of CM025786.1, forward strand.
CACCGATGTCAACCCCTAATGGAGGCTTGATCAGTGCTTCATTATCCACCGAAGTCAAGCCCTGATAGAGACTTGATCAGTGTTCGTTATCCACTGAAGTCAAGCCCTCATAGAGACTTAATCAGTGCTTCGTTATCCACCGAAGTCAAGCCCTGATAGAGACTTGATCAGTGCTTCGTTGTCCACTAATGTCAAGCCCTGATGGAGACTTTATCAGTGCTTCATTATCCACTGATGTTATGACCTTCTTATATCGACTGATGAGTTTCGCTTGACGAGTTGATCTTTTGTCGTCGCCAAACTTGTCGGGCAATCCAAGTCATCGCCAAACTCGTCGGTCATTCCATGTTATCGCCAAACTTGTCGGGTAATCAAGGTCATCGCCAAAGTCATCGTCAAATATGCTATCGCAAAACTTGTCGAAAGATATGCTATCGCCAAAGTGACTTACAACCATCACCAAACTCGTCAGAAGATATGTTATTGCCAAAGTGACTTATAGCCATCGCCAAACTCGTCGGAGGATATGATATCGCCAAAGTGACCTATAGCCATCCCTTGATGAGTTTCCCTGACAGGTTCATCCCCTGATGAGCTCCCTTGACGGGTTCATCCCCTGTTGAGTTCCCCTAACGGGTTCATCCCCTGACGGCTCCCCCTGACGAGGTCATCCCCTAATGCGTTCCCCTGATGAATGTCATCCCCTGACACAGTATTTTTAGGCTTCCCCTGATGGGTTCTTTTCATTGATGCCCTTCAAAAAATACTTGTTCTCTTGATCACTGATACTTTGTTGGCTTAGCCTAGAATGTCTGTCGTGAGGAATACTCATCTTCATTTAAGTAACAACAACCATTCCTTGACACTGTCTAGTCCATTCAAGTTATCACTGATGACTCGTCCAGTACAGTGTAGACCATCCGCTGATGACTAAGTCATTCATCAATGGATGCAAAACTTGTGCAAATATACTAAGGTTTATAGAATACCTTGAGTACTTACAGATGCACAATTATTCCCTTAAACATCATCATCATCATTTATAACTAACAATCTCCCCCTATTTATGTTTTTCAGTTTGATAATCATAAATCTAACTATTGTACTAATGATGATGTCAAAACCCAAAACTTTAGACATTAAAGAATAATTGTATTTTGTATAGTTACAAAGAATAATTATGTACAAGTATATCACTTTCTATACAAACAAGGTTCTGAACTTGATGACATGTTCAGTTTTGTTGTAAATAGTTTGACTTAGAACATTCATCGATTCCTCTCTTCTTCTTGTAGCTCCTTCTCTGCAACCTTCTCGTTCTCTTGTTGAAGTTGCTTTCCATCTTATGTCCTTGGTCTTTCGGAGTAGGATCAGTAGTCACATCGTCTGATTAATGTCTTTGAAGACTTCTCCCCCTTTGAAGATTTCTTCCCCTTTTAAGATTTGAAGATTTCTCCTCCTTTTTGGCAGCATCATCAGTGGAAGTTAAGTGGAAAGAAGAATTGGGATATGACTTGAAGAACCTTGTTAGAACTAGAAGTATTTACAAAGGCTATATTTTCTCTATTTTTTTTTATTTACAAAGACCTCATCCTTATCTCCTTCAACCTCTCCTTTTTCTATGTCTTCTAAGGCATCACTCTTTTCCTCTCCTTTTTCTATGTCTTCTAAGGCAGTACTCTCATTCTCTCCTTGTACCAAGGTCCTCTCAATGGGTTGACCTTGCCTCTTTTCACTAAGTATTTTCTCAGTCTCACTCAAAATTGTCCTAATTTGGCTTCTATGGGCTGTGTTATCAACAACTATGGGTAATGTAAGTAAATTATCTGCAACAATTGTGTCCACATAAGTGATTTGAGCAAAGGTGGACGATATAAGTGAATGTTTAATAGGAGAAGTATAGGTATGTATCGAAGTAGTATTTACAACGGGGGAAGTATAAATACCTAGAACATTAGTATATACAGTTGTATTTATGTCCCCTGTATGATCATCAGTAATTGAATCATTTAAGAAGGAATGAATCATTTGAGAATCTGGATTATCAATCACTGTGTCATGGATTATTGGCTCCTCCAAGAAGTGAGAAATTAGAGAATCTAATGTAATAACACTTAGAGTTTGTGTCATGATTTCTGAAGAAATTTGAGGCAAAGAAAAAAAATATTGCGGTGTAGAAAAGAGTGTTGGCTGAATCACAGAATAAGGAAGTGATTCATCAAGTGAAGTTGTGTGTGCACTCATCGTGTAAGATATCGGCAAGTGGCTCTTAGAGACCCTGATGTTAGTTTCATCAGAGGCTATGGTTAGTGTATGTGCCTCACTCAACTGTGTCCCTGGTTAAGGACTTTGTTCAATAATTGAATGCTTTTGGGAGGAGATAATTAGTGATGTGTTTAATTCCTTATTAAGGCCATATCCTTTTGGGAGGATACTGCCTGGTTTAGTTTAGAGTCAACACTCATGGTTGTCCTCTTCTTCTTCATTCTCTTCAAGCCAATCAATCTCTCACCTTGCTCCCCCTCAATAGATGAGGTTACTTCAGAGGATATTCTTTTAGTACCCTGAGTCTTTTGGGAGACTAAAGGTTGGGCTATTTAAAGTGGTTGTGTAGAAATTGGTAATACTACTTGGGTAGGCAGAGAGGAGGTAGATGTCTCTGCCATGGTAGTTGAAATAGAAGAAATAAGAGATTGAGAAAAAGAAGGATGTATAAGTAATACCTGTTGAGTAATCCTGACCGTGATATACAACTTTTGATACACACCCTGCAAAAAAAAAAAAAATATATATATATATACACACACACACACACACACATATGTAAAAAAAATAAAATTGTTTTTTTTTTGTAATCATATAACCATGTATCAGTAACAGTATCAGGAATTAATGAGATGAGTTAGAAATACCAATACTTAAGCACTTATCAATTTGAACTCCACAACAATTTCTCTAGCATGACTTCAGCAAGTTGATCAATTTTTATCTTGCATAATTCATCATCCCCAGCTCTCCCACCAGATTGATAAAAGTGGCTTCATCAAGAGCTTTGGTGAAGATGTTTGTCAGCAACTTGTTTGTTGGTACAAAGTGTAGTTCAATGGTTCCATTCATAACATGTTCCCTGATAAAGTGATACCTGATTTCTATATGTTTAGTTCTGGAATGTTGTACAGGGTTTTCAGCAATTGCAATGGCACTTGTGTTATCACACAAAATTGGAATTTTGTTGAAGTTTAAGCCATAGTCCAATAACTGATTCTTCATCCATAGGATTTGTGCACAACAACTTCCAGCTACAATATATTCAGCTTCAACAGTAGATGTTGATATTGAATGCTGCTTTTTGCTGAACCAAGATACAAGCTTTCCTTCTAGAAATTGATAGCTTCCTATTATACTCTTTTTGTCAATTCTACATCCTCCAAAGTCAGCATCAGAATACCCAAGTAATTCAAATTCAGACTCCTTTGGATACCAAAGTCCCAACTCTGTAGTGCCCTTGATGTACCTCAAGATTCTTTTCACTACAATTAGATAAGACTCCCTCAGATCAACTTGATACCTTGCACAAAGACATGTTGCAAACATAATGTCAGGCTTACTTGTTGTCAGATACAACAGAGAACCAATCATTCCCCTATAAGTCTTTAGATCAACTTTCTTTTCATTCTTATCAGGGTCAATCTTGGTTGTTGTGGCCATAGGTGTCTTTCCTACCTTTGAGTCCTCCATGTCAAATTTCTTGGGAAGTTCTTTGGCATATTTTGTCTGATGTATGTAAATCCCATCAGTGACTTGTTTGATCTACAACCCTAAGAAATAAGACAATTCACCCATCAAACCCATTTCATACTTGCTTTGCATGAGCTTGGAGAATTTTTCACACAATTTAGTGTCAGTGGATCCAAAAATGATATCATCAACATATATTTGAACTAGGATCAGATGTCCTTGGTGTTGTCTAAAGAACAATGTCTTGTCAATGATACCTCTTGTGAACTTGTTATCCACCAGAAACTTTAACAGTGTGTCATACCAAGCTTTAGGAGCTTGCTTCAGTCCATAAAGTGCTTTCTCTAGTTTGTAAACATGATTTGGGAATCTTGAGCTTTCAAACCCTGGAGGTTGTTGTACATATACCTCTTGTTCCAGTTTCCCATTGAGAAAGACACTTTTCACATCCATTTGAAAAACTTTAAAGTTTAAGTGTGTTGCATAGGCTAAGAAAATTCTTATAGCCTTAAGTCTGGCCACTGGTGCAAAAGTCTCATCAAAGTCAATCTCTTCCTCTTAAAGATATCTCTTTGCCACCAGTCTTGCTTTGTTTCTTATAACAATGTCAGCTTCATCCATCTTGTTTCTGAAAACCCACTTAGTGCCTATTATAATTTTGTCTTTGGGTTTAGGCACCAACTTCCATACTTAATTTCTTTCAAATTGATTCAATTCTTCCTGCATAGCCATAATCCATTTTGCATCTTGCATGGCTTCTTCAAACTTCTTTGGCTCTAATTGAGAAAGAAAACAAGCATATAAGCATTCATTAGATGTAGCTTTTCTGGTTTGCACTTTTTGATTGGGATCACCAATGTTTAATTCTTTGGTGTGATCCTGTTAGGTTTTATAACATTTGATGTTGATTGTAATTAGAATACTTAGATATACAAATGTACAAAAAGTGATAGTTTATAGCATTAGAGTTTTGTAGTTGATAGTTTACTCTCTGATTCATGTAATTTGTTTTTATAAGAGAGTAAGTTAAACTTTGTATTATAAGAGACTATCAAAATTGTATCACAGATTTCAACAAGTCAGAGACTATGTTTAGTCTATCGAAAACTAAAGGATTTGTTCATCAGAGACTACAACTTAAAGCATCGGAGACTAAGATCAAAGCATCAGAGACTAATCTTAAGTCATCAGAGACTAAGCGTAAGGCATCGGAGACTAACATTAAGTCATCGGAGACTAAAGCTTAAGCTGTCGGAGACTAAACTATTAGAACAATATAAGCTCAAGTGTTTGTAGAAGGGGGGGGGGGGGGATCCAAAAACTACAAACTTTTTTCTCTTTTTAAATTTTAGTTGGCCCTAATAGGAAACAGCTACAATAAACAGAAAAACTATGAAATATGAACACACAGATTCAAGTTAAAATAGATGTATTAAAATTTGATGTTTTTCTGGAAATCTGTATAATCACAAATGTGATTAAACAGCTACAAGATCTGTAATAAAATTACAGCTTCAAATTCACACTCACTAGCTTTTAATCTTTCTTTGAAATATTTCTCTCAAGATATATTACAAAGCTGCTCTAGTGATTTGTGTGCTTCGTTATTTGTTGATCTGTTGGATTGATCTATTTATATATTGAGAACTCATTTGCATATGAAGAAGATCAGTGGTTGAACCCACGTGCTGAGACGTGCTACTCTTTTCAACTCGGCCGCATATATGTCACATCGATGTCCTTTGTGACAGACTGTTGTTGCTTCTTTTTCTTCCCTTGATCTGCATGCATTTAATGTTTGAGAGTTCTCATTGGACCGAACAAACTTCAAGAAATATCTTTCTAGTTAACATCTCTTGCTTCTGAAATAAGCTTCGTTGATTTGAGTGTAAGTCCTGATGACTGGTGCATGCAGTCATAACTATCCACTGATAACAAGCCCAGATGAACTTGATCAGTGCTTCTTGGATCCCCTGATGACAAGTCTTTGTTCAAGACTGGATCAGGGCTTCAACCTTCACTTGAGTTTTACTCAGTGCTTCTTTGATCCACTGATGTTATGATCTATGACATACACTGACGGCTTCCACTGATGTAATGCTGAGCTTTCCCCCTGACGGGTTGCCCTGACACTGTCATTCCCTGATGCCTTACCCTGACAAGTGATATGTCTTGATCATGCCCTGACGCGTTCCCCTGATGAGCTTGGCGTGTCACAGCCATACCCTGACGTGTTCCCCTAACGGGTTGGTCGGCCTTAGTCATCCACTGATGGGTTCCCCTGACGGGTTTCCCTGATTGTTCTTAATCTTTGAAGCTTGTTTGGAATATCTGATGTGCGGAATACTTCAACATTTTTCAAGTAACACCATACATTCCTCTTCACTTTGTCAAGTCCTTTAGATGATCAATTTTATGACTTGTCTTGTGAACTGTTTGACCATCCACTAATAAATAAGTTTATCATCAGTGGATACTAGACTTGTGCTTCTACTAAGGTTTATAATGTACCTTAAGTATTTACAGATGCACAATCTATTCTCTAAACATCATCATCATCAATTAACTCTAACAATCTCCCCCTATTTATGTTTATCATTTTGATAACCATAAATTTCTAGATGCACTGATGATGATGTGAAAACCAATACTATATACAAAAAAAATTGTGTATGAACTAATTAAATGAATTTCTGTACAAGTGTTTCCTACATCTATTACAACAAAAATATACAGTTTTAGACATCAGGATCCTTTATCTTTTTCGTTGAGACAAAGGGCAATGGATGACTTGATTCAATCGGTTGAGAGTCACTTCCAAGGCCTTGTCTTCTTTGATCTGGATTTTGGTCAGGAATCCTGAGTCTGTTGTCTTTTCCTCCTTCCAGCTGCTGATCTAACTCCTTTTGAAGAAGCCTTCTGAAATTGACAATGTTTACATTCTTGCTCGATTCCAAAGCTTCAAGGACAGATTTGATCTCTTGTATGTTGGCTGCAGCAAGTTGTGACCAGTAGAAGGTAATGATCTCCCCTTTGTTGTTTTTGAACTCAACACCCATGGGGCTTGTGATCATTTTTGGATATTCTTTGAATTCCTTTACTGGTGGCACATCCCTTACTGCAGGATTTCCATCATCAGCTTTGGTTTCTTCAATCTCCTTTAACACTCTCTGAAACAGCAGGATTCTGAACTGGATGACATGTTCATTTTTGTGATAAGCAATTTGGCTTAGAACATGCATCACTTCCTCCAGGTCGAGGCCATCAACGTCTTTGATTTTAATACTCTTTTCCTGCCCATCAGTGGATTTGAAGAACAGCCTTAATGGTCTTTCCAAAGCTGTGGGCAGACTTCTTTCATCATTGATGGCTCTCCTCAGTTTGTCGATCATCCCCCTCGAGTCTCTGTTGGCCTTTGAAGATTTGGAGATTAGGTTTAGGATCAGTCTCAATTGTTCAGCATCTATTCTCCTAAACCAATCCATCGTAACATTGAATTCTGACCCACTCTTTAGTTGAACTGTTATCAGCTGACCCTTTTTATTGTTGAACCTGACATTTATGCTTTTTATTGAGAACATAAATGTCAGGTTTTTGCGCCTTTCTTCTCTTAGGGATTCAGCTGGAGTGGGTGGACCATATGTTGTGGTTATAGGAGAAGATGTTTGATCCTTGGCTTCAGATGACTTGGGTTTAGTGGCATCAGGGTCTTCGGTTTTGTCTTGGATTTTATCCCCTGATGCATCCCTGGGATTTTGAGATCTTCTTGGCTGAGGTTTCCTGGAGGTCCTGGGCCTGACACTCTTTTTCTCCTTTGCTTCCTCCTGTTCCTTTGCCATTTCCCTTCCCTCTTCTTCTTGAAGTTGCTGTGCATAGAGTGCATCAGCTTCTACTAGCTTTTTGTCCTGAGGGTAGACCAGTTCCACTTTCCCATCAATCACAACTTCAACAGGAGATGGAAAGTGGACTGTCTTCATGGCATCTCCAAGTAGCTTAGGCCCTGATTGAGTGTTAGATTTCTTCTTTGGTTCCTCAATCAGGATGCCTTTGCCTTTGTCCTTAGGTTTAGGAGCAGGAACAGGAGCAGTCACATCCCCTGATGGTTGACTTGTAGATATCTCAGCAACATCCCCTGATGGTTGCCTAGAAGATTTCTCCCCCTTTTTGACAGCATCATCAGTGGAAGTTGAGAGTCGGGATGTGACTTGAAGAACTTGCTTTAAAGTGTCAACCATGGATTGTTGCAGAGTTTCCATGCTGGATAGTTGAGTGGTGAGATCAGCAAGTTTCTTGTCAACACTGTCGGCTTGTTTCTTCATCCGGAGTAGAGTCTGACTGGTTACAAGTGAGTCAATAACTTGCTGTACATTGTTGATTTTATTTGTAAAGTGTGTATATAATTTCGTGTTCTCGATATCTACAGACTGACCAATCATGATCTGTGATTTTAACACTTTGATCAAGATTGGATCAGTGGTCTTGGCGAGCTCTTGCTTCAATAATTGTACAGTGTCCACCATTTGATTCTGCTGAAAGTACAAATCAACTCCGATGAACTGGGAAAAATCATCTTGTGGAGCATCATCTTCATCACTTTTAGAGCTTGAAGTAGTATTTACAGTAACTGTGTTTTCTCTCTATTCTTTATTTATAAGGATCTCATCTTTATCTCCCTCATTCTCTCCTTTTTCTTTGCCTTCTAAGGCATCACTCGTATCCTTTCCTTTTTCTTTGCCTTCTGACGGGTTGCCCTGACACTGTCATTCCCTGATGCCTTACCCTGACAAATGATATATCTTGATCATGTCCTGACGCGTTCCCCTGATGAGCTTGGTGTGTCACAGCCATACCCTGACGGGTTGGTCAGCCTTAGTCATCCACTGATGGGTTCCCCTAACGGGTTTCCCTGATTGTTCTTAATCTTTGAAGCTTGTTTGGAATATCTGATGTGCGGAATACTTCAACATTTTTCGAGTAACACCATACATTCCTCTTCACTTTGTCAAGTCCTTTAGATGATCAATTTTAGGACTTGTCTTGTGAACTGTTTGACCATCCACTGATAAATAAGTTTATCATCAGTGGATACTAGACTTGTGCTGCTATTAAGGTTTATAATGTACCTTAAGTATTTACAGATGCACAATCTATTCTCTAAACATCATCATCATAAATTAACTCTAACATAAACATTTGATCAGAGACTAAAGTTGAAGCCGTCAGAGACTAAATTAAAATTACTCTCAGATACAAGACAAACTTCTAATTGGATTAGAAGTCATCTTTGATATGGAGATTTGAAGAGTGATTAAAAGTCGAAGCTAGTTAGGAAACAAGAAAGAATGAGAACCAGAGAAATAACCTATTCGTTTTGTACATAGAAAATATACATTGAATAGGATTAGAAGCTGAATTACGATTCAGATTTAGAAGCTGTAATTAAATTTACAGAATTGTATTAGAAGCTGTATGTTTGTAAAGATTTATAAATAGTGTACAGAATTTTGAAGCTGACAATCAGATTGTGATTGTTATAATTTGTAATCAATTGTTCATCAATAAAAGTAATTGTTTATAAATTTGTTCTTGTTTTTGTTCTTTAATTTCCGCAAGTAAATGTACTTTGAAGAACAGAAATTCGAAAAGATTTCAAGAACATGTATTCAACCCGCCCCCCCTCCCTTCTACAAGTTCTAGGCTGTTTCACTGGGACAACAATTGGTATCAGAGCATATTAATTGATATATTTCAATTAACAAGATCCAGAGATGGCCAATGATGAAGGAAGCAGCTCCGACATAATGGCATATGCAGGAAGTCGAGATGGTGGAACCAGAATTTCAATTTTAAAAAGAGAAGAATATCCAATCTGGAAACAAAAGATGTATATGCACTTGAGGGCAACTGATCCTGAGTATATTGATAGGATTGAGAAGGGTCCCTATCAACCAAGGAAATTTGTTCCTTCAAAAACTGTGGAAGGAACAGTTATCCCTGAACACTTTGAACTTGCTGCAGAAAGTGATTACACCAATGAAGATAAGTTACAAGTGTTAAAGGATGCTAAAGTGATGAACATATTTTACATTGGACTGGATAAGAATATGTTCACAAGCACCATCAATTGCACAACATCTAAACAGATCTGGGACACCATCAAAGTCCTATGTGAGGGGACAGACCAAGTAAGAAAGAATAAAAGGTCATTGTTGACTCAACAATATAAATTCTTTCAAGTAAAGCCTGGTGAATCAATAACATCAGTTTATGACAGATTCAATGTTTTGCTTAATGACCTGAAAATACTTGGAAAATCCTATGACAATGAAGATGTTAATACCAAATTCATGAGGACACTCCCACCAAGCTGGGATCCAAAAACAACTGCAATAAGAGAAGCTCATGATTTGGATATTCTCACATTGGACAGGCTCTATAGAAATCTTAAGACATATGAATTAGAAATAGAGCAAAGGCAGAAGCTGCATGGCAGGGACAAAGGAGCTGCACTGATGGTTGAGATAAAGAAGTCTCATGAGGAACTTGATGATGACATTGATACTGCAAGCTCGACTGATGAAGAAACTGAATCAATCACTGATAATGACATGGAGTAATTCATAGCTTTCATGGTGAAGTAATTCAAAAAATTTAGAGCTAGAAGGAAAGGAAAAAAATCATCAAGGAAGCCTATCCCAAAACGAGAAGGTCAAACTGTGACCTTTGACAAAAAGAAAATAAGATGTTTCAATTGTGATGGGATAGGGCACTTTGCCAATGAGTGCAAGAAGCCTAGATCTACAGAAAGATCTAAGGATGATAAGAACAGAAAATCAGGGAATGATCTTGCTGATAAAAGATACAAATCAAAGAACAAGGCCTTGATTATAGAAGGCAAAGATTGGATTGACAGTGACTCTGAGGAAAAATTGTCAACTTTGCCTTGATGGTTCAAACTGATAAACCAAGTGATTCTACTAAGGTATGTGATGCAATTCAGAATTTTAATGTGCTTAATTTAATTGATACATCTAGTGTAGAAAGCATACACAAAGATATATCTGATTTGCATGTTAGTTTTAGATCATTAACCATTGAACATGCCAAAGTAAAAGAATCACATGACCAACTCTTGAAAATAAATAGATTTCTTGAATAGTGGCAAACACAATTTGATACTATCAAGTCAGAACTGAATAAAGCTCATCACATGATAGATGCTTTGAAAAAGAGAGAATATTACTTAGTCGAACAACTTGAAAATCAACAGGCTAAGATAAAACAATGGAATCAATCCTCTAAAAAAACTTTCTGACTTGGTAGAAAATCAAATGGTTGGTCAAAAATCTGGTTTAGGATATGATGAATTCCTAGAAACAAAACCAGATATAGAAAAAATTAAAGCTGCTAATTCCATGACTAACAAGTCAATTCCCATTAAAAGAATTAATTTTGTCTCACCAGTCATTGAATCTAAATTTATCAGCACTCAAAGTCAACATGTCACTGCAGTTATAAAGAATGATAAAAATTCAGTGAATACTGTTGAAAAGAGTGAAAGAAAAAGATTGAATATAGGATTCATGACAAAGACACAATTAAACAAAAAATTGGAAAATCTTACTAAGTCTAAGATTGAAAAGTCAGTGGAGTCTAGCAATGGGAAAAGAAATAGGAATGGAAAAATAGGCATCAATAAATATACTAATTATGCAAGTATGCCTAATGCTCCTAGAAAGACATGTCACATATGTGGAAATCTCAATCACATAGCTATACATTGTAGGAGTAAAAATAGAGGAGAAAAATCACCTGTAAAAAGGTCTAACCATCTTTGCAATAATAGTGAAAATGCTAAACTTGGCAGTCTGTCACCTTTAAGAAGCAAGACTAATGATTGTCCAATAAAAGTTAAAAATTCTAAAAGACAATCAACTCAATCTAAGTCAAGTCTTGATTCTAAAACTAGTGAGAAATGACCCAATAAAATCTAGGTCCCAAAAACTTCTAACTAGTTATTCTTACTGTGTAGGGCAAAAAGAAAAAATCATGGTTCTTGGACAGTGGATATTCAAGACATATGACAGGAGATAAGTCCCTGCTTAAACAATATGAAGAAAAGAATGGCCCTAAGGTAACATTTGGAGATGACAACAAAGGTCATACAAAGGGCTATGGCAATGTTGAGCATGGAGATGTCATCTTCATTGAAGTATCACTAGTTGATGGCTTAAAGCACAATTTGTTAAGTGTGAGTCAACTATGTGATAAAGGATTCTTTGTCACCTTTAAAGAAGATCTATGCCAAGTGTGTGACAAGGAATCTGGGAATGTGATATTGACAGGAAAAAGAAAAGGAAATTTCTACACTGTAAATTTAGTTTCTTCTACTGATCAAATCACATACCTGTATAGCAAAGCCTTTGCTGATGAAAGTTGGTTTTGGCACAAAAAGCTCTCCCACTTAAATTTCAAAAACATCAACAGATTGGTGAGAAAAGGTTTAGTAGCTGGCATTCCTCAATTGGAATTTACACAAGAAGGGTTATGTGACTCATGCCAGAAAGGAAAACAAAGAAGTGTGTCATTCAAGAGCAAACCAGCAACATCAATCACTGACCCTTTACAGTTATTACATATGGACTTATTTAGTCAAGTGAATGTGATGTCAATCTTAAGAAACAGATATGCTTTGGTTATAGTGGATGATCACACAAGGTATACTTGGGTCAAATACCTTCACTCAAAAGATGAAGCTGCTCAGTTAATTATTGATCATATCAAGAAAATAGAAACTGAGTCAGGAGAAACAGTAATGGTTATAAGGAGTGATAGAGGAACATAATTCAAAAATTCCCAAGTGAATGAATTTTGCACTGAAAAAGGGATATCACATCAATTCTCAACTCCAAGAACACCTTAACAAAATGAAGTTGTTGAGAGGAAAAATAGAACCCTTATTGAAGCAGCAAGGACAATGTTACAAGAATCAAAGCTTCTAACCTATTTTTTGGAAGAAGCAATTAGTACTGCTTGTTTTACACAGGATAGATCCTTGATTAACAAGACTTACAACAAAACACCCTATGAGTTAATGACTGGGAGAAAACCAACTCTCAAGTTTTTGAATGTGTTTGGTTGTAAGTGCTTTGTGCTGAGAGATTCATCAGAAACTAGAGGAAAATTTGATAGCAAATCTAATGAAGCAATCTTCTTAGGTTATTCTCTATCAAGCAAGGCATATAGAGTGTATAACCTAAGAACAAAGGTCATTGTGGAATCCATACAAGTTGTTTTTGATGATAGCAAGATTCCAGGAATGATTGGACAAGGATTGCATGAACCTCTCAGTTTTGAAAATGAATTGGATGCATGGATGGATCCATTAGAGACTGAAGAATTACTCCTAGATGACAATTTTTCTCCAATCAGTAAGGGGGAGTTAATGATTGTACATGAGATACCAAGGACTAATAATACATCAGAGACTAGAGAATTAATATCTGATGAAACACAAGAGACTGATAACACAAATGTACAATCAGAAACAACTGAGACACCAGAGACTAGTCAAGATGAGACAAATAGCTCAGGGGGAGCTAATAATGAAGAAGTCACTGGTTTAGGGGGAGCAGTGTCTGATCCAACAACTAGATTGGACAATATCAATCTAGAAAATGAAGCCTCATCTTCAAGATTAAATCTGCCACTTACAAGACCTTGGATGAGAGATCATACACCAGATTTAATCATTGGAGATTTAGAGGAAGGAGTCAAGACAAGAAGTGCAACACAAAATGAATGTCTTTATCTCAGTTTTCTGTCAAAAATTGAGCCAAAGAAAATTGAAGAAGCACTTTAAGATCCTGATTGGATTATAGCCATGCAGGAAGAATTGAACCAATTCACAAGAAATAAGGTCTGGAGATTGGTGCCCAAACCAAGGAATAGATCAATAATTGGTGCCAAATGGGTCTTCAGAAATAAATTGGATGAAGCTGGTACAATTACAAGGAATAAAGCAAGGCTGGTAGCAAAAGGTTATTCTCAAGAAGAAGGAATTGACTATGAAGAAACCTTTGCACCAGTTGCAAGAATTGAAGCAATAAGGATTTTCTTGGCATATGCAGCCTATAAAAACTTCAAGGTGTACCAGATGGATGTCAAGAGTGCTTTCTTGAATGGAAAATTGGAAGAAGAGGTCTATGTTGAACAACCACCAGGTTTTGTAGATCCCAAGTTTCCAAACCATATCTAAAGGTTAGATAAAGCACTTTATGGCTTAAAACAAGCACCTAGAGCCTGGTATGATACTTTCTCTCAGTTTTTACTTGAAAATAAATTTGTTAGAGATATCATAGATATAACACTTTTTTATAGAAAACAAGGTTCTGATTTAATACTTGTGCAAATATATGTGGATGACATCATATTTGGTTCTACAAATGAAAAATTATGTGAAAGATTTTCAAAATTAATGCAGGCTAGATATGAAATGAGTATGATGGGTGAATTGACATTTTTCTTAGGATTACAAATAAAGCAGTTAACTGATGAAATTTTCATTAGTCAGTCATTGGCCAAAATTGTTGATTGTACATCTGCAAAAACACCCATGGCTACTGCCACTAAGCTAGATAAGGATACAAAGGGAAAGAAAGTTGATATCACTAGTTATAGGGGCATGATAGGCTCACTTTTATATCTAACTACAAGTAGACCTGATATAATGTTTGCCACATGTTTGTGTGCAAGATTTCAAGCTGATCTAAAAGAGTCACATTTAATTGTTGTTAAAATAATACTCAGATATCTAAAGGGTAATCCAAACCTTGGGTTATGGTATCCTAAAGAATCTGATTTTAAACTAATTGGCTATTCAGATGCTGACTATGCAGGATGTAAGCTTGACAGAAAAAGCACAAGTGGAAGCTGCCAATTTCTTGGAGGCAGACTTGTTTCTTGGTTTAGCAAGAAACAAAATTCACTGTCAACCTCAACGGTTGAAGCTGAATACATTGCAGCTGGGAGTTGCTGTGCTCAAATCCTGTGGATCAAAAATCAACTCCTAGACTATGGTATGACATTATCAAAAATTCCTATTTATTGTGATAACACAAGTGCTATAGCCATAACTGAAAATCCAGTACAGCATTCAAGAACAAAACATATAGATATAAGCTATCACTTCATTAGAGAACATGTTAGTGAAGGAAACATTGAATTGTACTGGGTTACAACAGATAAACAACTTGCTGACAGATTCACAAAGCCTTTAGATGAACCTACATTTACTAGGTTAGTCTATGAATTAGGTATGTTGAATTATGCTTCTAAAAATTGAGTAAAATTTCGAAAAGCAAGTTTGTAAAACTGTTAGAAGCTAGAATTTAATTTCTAGAGTGCAGCTGTTCTTAATGGACAGAATTTTAGAAGCTAGAATTTAATTTCTAGGGTGCAGATGTTCTTAATAGACAGAAACTTAGAAGCTAGAATTTAATTTCTGAATGTAGCTGTTATGAACAAACAGAATCTTTGAAACTAATAATCATTGAATTGATTATTGGATAACTGATGAAATAAAAATGAAGCAGAGACTAGTTTAATTAAGTCTCTGAAAAAATTTGAGTGAGAGACTAAAATTAGTCCCCGATAGTTATTTTTAATTAGTCTCTGACTAATAAAAAATAACCTATCGGAGACTAGTTAAAATTAGTCCCCGATAGTTGTTTTTAATTAGTATCTGACTAGCTAAAAATAACCTATTGAAGACTAGTTAAAATTAGTCCCCGATAGTTGTTTTTAAATTAGTCTCTGACTAGTTAAAAATAACCTATCGGAGACTAGTTAAAATTATCCCCGATAGTTGTTTTTAATTAGTCTCTGACTAGTTAAAAATAACCTATTGGAGACTAGTTAAAATTAGTCCCCGATAGTTGTTTTTAATTAATCTCTGACTAGTTAAAAATAACTTATCGGAGACTAGTTAAAATTAGTCCCCGATAGTTGTTTTTAAATTAGTCTTTGACTAGTTAAAAATAATCCATCGGAGACTAGTTAAAATTAGTCTCTGATAAGAGAACACGACAGAGACTAGGGCAATCTCTGATTAAGGAGTAAATCGGTAGTTACTCATACCCATGATCGAAAATCGTTCACTATCTTTGGAATTACAAATGTTTCTAATATTGTATTCAACACATTTCAAACACAACTACAATTTCATTCACTCAAAGAACTCTCGCTCTCTCATATCTGTGCAATTTTACCCTTTTTGTAAATAATTTTTTTTAAAGCTTTTCATAGATATCATCAATGGCATCTAAGACAGTGTGCTTCAAGTTTGGCGACTTCGATTTCATCAAGACTAATGTTAAGGTTAAACACTGATGATGATAGTTTAGTAACAAGTTGTGCAAATTGTATATACTCGAGGTGTTGTATAAACCTTGAAATAAGCACAAGTTTTGCATCCGCTGATGATAATAATATCCATCAATGGATGATTTAGTTCTTCACAAGACAAGTCAGAAAATGGAACATTTGAAAGGCTTGGCTTCGTGGAGAAGAATGTCTGATGTTACTCAAACAGTCAAAGTATTACGCACATCAGATATTCTAAAAAGAGTTACGTTGATTTCATACCATCAGGGTGAACCTATCAGGGGGAGCTCGTCAGGGGAACCCGTCAGGGGGAGCTCGTCAGGGGAACCAGTCAGGGAGAGCTCGTCAGGGGAACCAGTCAGGGGAACCTATCAGGGGATGACGAAGGCAGACCAACCCATCAGGGGGACACTTCAAGATATGTCAGTGTCAGGCCAATTCATCAGGGTAACCTGTCGGGGGGGATTGGTCAAACATGACATCAGTGGAAGCCATAAATGTATGCAGTCAGTCATAACCATCAGGATCAAGAAGCACTGAGTAAATCTCAAGTGAAAAACGAAGCCCTGATCCAGTCAATATGCATCAAGGGGTCCAGAAGCACTGATCAAGATCCATCAGGGTTGACCATCAGTGGATCGTTATGACAGCATACATTCATCATCAGCATATACACGAAAATCAATGTAACTTGAACAGAAGCAAGAGATATCAACTAGAAAGATATTTCTTGAAGTTTGTATCCATCCAATGAGAACTCTTGCGCATTAAATGCATACAGATCAGGGGAAGAAAAAGAACAAAGCATGTATCAGTCTGACACATTAGGCAGTGATGTGACATACTTGCGGCTAAGTTGAAAAAGGCAGCACGTCTCAAGCACGTGATTTTCAACCACTGATTTACATATATAAAGAAGGAGTTTTCATTGATGAAAGAAAGAGAAGAAAAGAAGCACACAAAAACACTAGGAAGCTCTGTAATATTTCTTGAGAGATTTATTGTCAGAGAGAAATCTTTGTAGCTAGTGAGTGTGAGAAGCTGTGAATTTCATTCACAGAAATTGTAGCTGTAATTCACATTTGTGATATTACAGATTTCCAGAAAAACACCAAGTTATAATACAACTTTTTTAACTTGAATCTGAGAGTTATTATTTCACTGTTTTTTTGTTATCTTGCTATTTCTGGAAGAAGCTATCGAAGTTCAACAGAGCGAAAAAGTTTTGAGTGTTTGTATTCATCCCCCCCTTTCTACAAACACTTGAGCTTATTTTGCTCTAACAACTAACCATGTTGGGGTCATGAACAAGAACGAGTTTGAAGCACAGTTTCACCCTATTGTAGATTTTCTACAAACATCATCGCTGACTTATGCCATATATGAAGCTCCCGCTCAGGCTGCTGAAGTCATCATAGCCATGTGGTCCACTGCACAAATCCAGGACGAGAGTGATGACTCTCCTATCGTAAACTTTACTTATGATAATATTACATATGCTATTGATCATGTTGTAGTCAATAATGCTTTGGTTTTACCTGTGCATGATGCATATGACCATACTGCCTCTGATGAGGAAATTCTAGAAATGTTTCGTTCCCTGCACTATGATACAGAAATTACATCTGTAGGAACCATATCTAGACCTCACCTTAGACAGGAGTGGTCTTTATTCTTTGATATTATCACTAAAGGATTCACATCAAAATGCAGTGGTTATGATGTCATCACTACACTAACACAACAAATTGCATATAGTGTATTGTATAATAGGCACATAAATATAGGGTTGCTTATTCTGCATAACATGATCACTAAATTTAAAACTAGTGATAAAAATAAAATATACTACGCTAGGTTTTTGATGATGATTGCAAATTATCTAATCCTTAACCTAGATATTACTAGTATGCAAATTGTGCCATCTGTTATGCATAGTAAAAGAATAATTACAGATGTGAATAAAAGGGCAGCAAAGGTAAAGGTTCCTCTTTCTTTTCCTCCTATCATGAGACAAACTCTCATTGATAGATTTCCAAACCTTTACAATTCTTCATATTTTGAGGATCTTGAGCAACAAACCCGAAACCCTATTGATCCTCCAACCCATTCTTCACAACAATCTGCAACCCTCTCCACAGTTTCTCAAAAGACTGTGGTTGTAAAAATAAATACAGCCAAAAAGTTACCTATAAAAAGAAAAATAATAGAGGGTGACAGTGAGGCTGAGGGAGTAAAGGAAACTGAGTTGGCTACTCAGAAAAGAAAGAGAGTGATTACCTTAAGCCAAAAACAATCCATTGCCTCCCAAAAGGCTTTAGAGGTTAAAAGGAAACACAGTACTCTGTTAACATTCTCCCAAAAGGATGCTAATATTGAAGAAAGTTCCCAACCAGGAACACCAAGTACAGAGTCTGCACAATCCCCTATACATACAAAGGGGCAAGCCCAAAGAGAGAAAAGAAATAAAAGAAAGAGTGCACACACTGAGTTTACTCAAATTGATGCTCCTCAAATTTTTGTTCTTGAGGAGCAGCCAACACTTCAAACTGTACACTCTCCTATCTCTTCTCCCATTCTTAATTCTTTAGAACTTGATAGTTCAAATCCTCTTAATTTTTTCCAAAAGGAGCCAATACTCAAAGAGACTGACACACAAGAACCACTTGTTCAAAGTACAAGTGCAGTTAGTTCTCCTATACATTCCATGGAGAGATTCCTAACCACAGAAATACGAAGGGAACCTCCTCTCCATGCAGTCTCAAATAATTCTCCTTTAAACTCCTCTTCTGTAGGACAGAGTGCACATATCCAAATGAGTAAGGATGTGAGAATAATTAGTGAGAGTCAGGCTCCTGACCTGGAAAAAGGAGAGATTATCTAAATAAATGAGAGTCAAGCTTTAGACAGCTTGGAAAAAGGAGAGGTAGAGCAGTTGGATGCCCAACTCCAGGAAAAAGGTGAGGGAGTGAGCAAGGATGAGATCCTTGAAGAAAAGAACAGAGAGAAAAATATATTCTCAGCAGGTGACTTTCTCACACCTGTTGAGACCTCCACCACCATTGAAGCCCAAATTTCCTCTGCTCCAACTACAACTTCACAACCAGAGGAAATTGGGGGAAGCTCACAGCCAGGGGATGCAGCATTACAAACTTTAGCAGAAATGTCCAATGTTGACTTTGAATTGCTATATGGTCTACAACAACATCAAGATCAAATTTCAGCATTGAAGACAAGGCTAACAGATGAACCTGAGCTTGTTGAGATTGAAGATGAAAATGTAGATGCTTGGTTGGATGCAAGCTTTACAAATTCATTTTATGATGCAGCTGCCCAGCTAAGGCAGGACTATTTGACCAATCTGGGGTCAGGTGCAGTCTCTGAGGATGTGATCAAAATTGACAAGAAATATACGAAGTTCCAGTACTTCATGATCACGGGTCTTAAGGCTGCACTGCAACATATTGAAGAGAAAATGGAAATGGAGACAGAAAATATCAGAAGATGTTATGAAGGACACCTGCTCTGGAGGATGCTGAATTCCATTGATTCAAGATTAAAAGATCAGTTACCCACCGACAGGCGCCTTCAAGCATTAGAAACAAATGTCCAGTCCATTATGCAAAAAAAAGATAAATTTGATCAAACTCTTCAACATTTTAGCCAATTGCTGGAAAAGGCAATTCCCACACTGGCTACTACTTCCTCCAAACCCTTAGATTCTGATGTCAAAAAGGGGGAGAGTAGTCAGTCACAACAATCAAAAGAAGCAATGCAATCAAAAGCAGCAGTGGCTGAAAGGCCAAGTTATGCTACCTTGATGGCTGAATTCCAACGAATTCAAGGTACCAAGAAAAATCTGGATTTAGCCATCAAGTCAAGCATAGCTACTACTACAACAACAACATCAACAAGAACAACATCAACAAGAACAACAACAAAATCAACAATAACAACAGCATCAGCAGCTCCTCCTTCTACTGCAACAATCCCAAGCACCAGAAAAGACAAAGGCAAAGGTGTTCTGGTTGAGGAAATAAAGAAAACAAAATCTGCTCAACCAGGACAGCCTAAGCTATTAAGGGATGCCATGAAAACTGCTCACTTTCCCACTCCAGTTGAATTGATAGTGGATGGGAAAGTAGAGTTAGTTTATCCTCAAGAGAAGAAATTGATTGAAGCTGATGCATTACTTACACAGAAATTACAAGAGGAAGAGGATATGGCTGCAGCAAGGGAGGAGGAGGAAATTAAGAAAAAGAAGGCCTTGTCAACAAAGAAGACAAAAGCTCAGAAGTCTGCAATGACAAGAAGGAGAAAGAAGGAGATTGAGCAGGCTCAGCAGAGGGCAAGGAGGAATCCATTGATGAGTGAATCTCAAACTGCTATGGTCACTTTATTCAAACCTCGAAAATCTACATCAGTGCCATGCAGCAGTATCTCCAGGATTGGAATGGCTAACACATCTGAATTAAAGGAAGCATTTAAGAAGAGTGTTAAGTCTATTAATCTTGAAAAGGATGGAAATAACAGGGAGTATCTCAAAGTCATTCAAAAAGATGGAGAGACTCTGCGTTTACAAAAACCAAGCCTGGAGATGAGATCATTCAAAGATATGGAGTGGCTGTTGTCTGTTGTCCCTGAAGATTCTGCTCTTAATTTGAAGTTTAGAAGCTAGATTCAAAAGGAACTTGAAGAAATGAGAAGGTTGACTACTTTACCTCGACTGGATCTTCCTCCAAGAGCTTATGGATTATGGTATGAAAAATTCCATGGAGATATAATTTTCTTTGATTATGAAAAGCAGATCAGCATAATTAGTCAGAGGGAACTTGAAGGATTCATTGCTCTACTCAAAGAGTCGACTGATGAAAATGATATCAAGTTCAAAAAATTGTTGGAGGATAAAGTTGTTGAGATCAAAAAGAAAGGTTGAAGTTGTTTGTTGATTGTTTATATTTGAAGCCAGACTTTTAGGATTTAAACCTGAGTCTTGCTGAAGCAGAGTTTAAGATCAAAGATCTTAATTCAGGTACATTTGTAGTTAGCAAATTCTTTAAATTTTTGATTCTAAGTTATTCTTGTAATTTTTGAGTTTTGACATCATCATCAACCTTGATTTATGTTTATCGCTTTGATAATCATAAATAGGGGGAGATTGTTAGGTTTTAAAACATTTGATGATGATTGTAATTAGAATACTTAGATATACAAATGTATAGAAAGTGCTAGTTTATAGCATTAGAGTTTTGTAGCTGATAGTTTACTCTCTGATTCATGTAATTTGTTTTTATAAAAGAGTAAGTTAAACTTTGTATTATAAGAGACTATCAGAATTGTATCAGAGATTTCAACAAGTCAGAGACTATGTTTAGTCTATCGGAGACTAAAGGATTTGTTCATCAGAGACTACAGCTTAAAGCATCGGAAACTAAAATCAAAGCATCATAGACTAATCTTAAGTCATCAGAGACTAAGCGTAAGGAATCGGAGACTAAGATTAAGTCATCGGAGACTAAAGCTTAAGTTGTCGGAGACTAAACATTTGATCAGAGACTAAAGTTGAAGCCGTCAGAGACTAAATTAAAATTACTCTCTGATACAAGACAAACTTCTAATTGGATTAGAAGTCATCTTTGATATGGAGATTTGAAGAGTGATTAAAAGTCGAAGCTGGTTAGGAAACAAGAAAGAATGAGAACAACCAGAGAAATAACCTATTCGTTTTGTACATAGAAAATATACATTGAATAGGATTAGAAGCTGAATTACGATTCAGATTTAGAAGTTGTAATTAAATTTACATAATTGTATTAGAAGTTGTATGTTTGTGAAGATTTATAAAGAGTGTACAGAATTTTGAAGATGACAATCAGATTGTGATTGTTAGAATTTGTAATCAATTGTTCATCAATAAAAGCAATTGTTTATAAATTTGTTCTTGTTTTTGTTCTATAATTTCTGCAAGTAAATATACTTTGACGAACAGAAATTTGAAAAGATTTCAAGAACTTGTATTCAACCACCCCCCCCCCCTCTACAAGTTCTAGGCTGTTTCACTGGGACAACAGATCCCTAGACCATTTGGGCTTGGAGAGGTATCTTGATGAGCTTACCTGATTATCATCTCCTCCCTCTAAGTCTGTGTTACCAGCTTCTGAGAAAACTCGCCCTGAATTTATGCTTAAATCAGGGTTAAAGTTATCCCCTAATGGTACATTTCTTGATGGATTATCCCCTAATGGAGTACTCCCTGATCTGTTGTCCAGGAGATTAACTCCATCAATTGAGTGGGCTTCATTGTTGGTAGGATTGACATCAGGAGTGGTTAACTCTTCAATTTGTTTGCACTCATCAGCTTCTTTCTCTTGATAATCAGAATCATCTTCATTTTCAAATCTAAGCTCTTCATAAAAACCAGGGTCTTCGAGTCCAGAAATTTCTTGATCATCAAAAACTACGTTTATAGACTCCATCACCACCTGGAGTCTCTTGTTGTAAACCCTGTAGGCCTTAGATGTTAGGTAGTAACCTAGGAAAATAGCTTCATCAGCCTTTGAGTCAAATTTTCCTAAGTTCTCACCAAAATTCCTTAATACAAAGCATTTGCATCCAAAAATAGATAGGAACTTGATGTTTGGTTTCCTCCATGTTATTAGCTCATATGGTGTCTTATTGTGAGCATTGTTGATCAAAGACCTATTTTGAGTGAAGCAAGCAGTGGAAATTGCCTCAGCCCAAAAATAGATAGGAACTTTTGCCTCTCCTAACATTGTTAGAACAAAATAGGCTCCAGTGTTTGTGGAAGGGGGGGGGGGGGGGGGGGGGGAATGAATGCAAACACTCAAATCTTTTTCGATCTTTAAGAACTTTGTTAAGCACAGATGGAAATAGTTAGTCTATCAGAAAAACTATATTGACTTTAAAATGAAAACACAAGCTTTCAAGTTAAAATACTTGAGGTTTTTCTGGAAATCTGGTCAATCACAACTGTGATTAATTAGCTACAAATTATGTAACCAGTTACAGCTTCTCTTTCACACTCACTAGCTACAATACTTCTTTGAATATTTTCTCACAAGAATATTTCAAAGCTTCTCTAGTGTTTTTGTGTGCTTCTAAGTATTGGTTGATCCGTTGGATTGATACTTTTTTGTGATGAGAACTCTTTAGCATATATAGAAGATCAGTAGTTGAATCCACTTGCTTAGACGTGCTGCTCTTTTCAACTTAGTCGCATATATGTCACATCGAAGTCCTCTAGGAATGATGTGTTAGACTGCTGTTGCTTTTGTTGCTTCTTTTTCTTCCCCTGATCTGCGTGCATTTAATGATCGAGAGTTGTCATTGGACCATCAAACTTCAAGAAATATCTTTCCAGTTTATATCTCTTGCTTCTGTAACAAGCTTCATTGATTTGCATGTAAGACCTGATGTTGAGTGTATGCAGTCATAACTATCCACTGATAGCAAACCCTAATGTGGACTTGATCAGTGCTTCCAAATCCCCCTGACGACGAATCCCGACTAAGACTCGATCAGTGCTTCAACTTTGACTTAAGTTATTCAAGTGCTACTTGATCCCGTGACGTTAAGACTCAAAGCATCCACTGATGGCTTCCATTGATGCAGTGTTGAGCATTCCCTCTGACGGGTTAGCTTGACACTATCATAACCTGATGTATTCCCCTGACAAATGACTTGTCACTGTCATGCCCTGACGCGTTCCCCCTGATGAATTTGGCTTGCCACTGCCATACCCTGACGCGTTACCCTGACAGGTTGGCCTACCTTTGTCATCCCCTGATTGGTTCCCCTGACAGATTCCCCTGATGGTTTTAAACACTGGAGCTTTATTGATTTTGTTTGGAATGTCTGATGCGTGTAATACTCAATTGTTTTTGAGTAACAACAGACATCCCTCTTCACTATCAAGTCCTTTAGTAGTTTCAGCTAGTGACTTGCCTAATGAGTTATACTTCATCCCCTGATGACTAAGTTGATCATCAGTGGATGCAAAACGTGTGCAAATACTTAGGTTTATAGAACATCCTGAGTATGTACAGATGCACAATCAAAACTAAAATCATCATCATCATTTATACTTAACAATCTCCCCCTATTTATGATTATCAATTTGATAACCATAAATCTACTTGATGCACTAATGATGATGTCAAAACCAAAACTATACTCTAACAGAAATTTTACAAAATTGTATTGATCTATTCTATTGTATTTGTATGAACAACAAAACAACAACAAAAAATAACTGTATAAGTATTTCCTATAACTATTACAAAAGTAGGTATTTTAGACATCAGGATCCCCTTCTCTTTTGAACTGAAACAAAGGGCAATGAATGACTTGATTCAATCGGTTGATATAGGTTTTTCTTTGTCTTGATCCCCTGATACACCCTTGGGAGGTTGAGATTTCTTTGGCTGAGGCTTCGTGGAGGATCTTGGCCTGACACTCTTTCTCTTCTTTTCTTCCTCTTCTTTCTCCTTTCCTATTTCCCTTTCTTCCTCCTCTTGAAGTTGTTGTGTATATAGTGCATCAGCTTCCACAGGCTTCTTGTCTTGAGGGAAAACAAGCTCCACTTTCCCATCAATTACTGCTTTGACGGGTGTTGGAAAGTGGGTTGTCTTCATGGCATCTCCAAGTAACTTAAGCCTTGATTGAGTTTGTGATTTCTTTTTGGGTTTCTCAATCAGGATGCCTTTGCCCTTATCCTTGATTTTTGGAGCAGGAGCAGTCACATCCCCTGATGGTTGAGCATTTGAGGACTTCTCTGGAACATCCCCTGACGATGGCCCTGAAGATTTCTCCCCCTTTTTGACAGCATCATCAGTGGAAGTTGAGAGTCGGGATGTGACTTGAAGAACTTGTTGTAGAGTGTCGGTCATTGATAGTTGCAGAGTTTCCATGTTGGCCAGTTTGGTGGAGAAGTCGGAGATTTGTTTGTCAACATGGTCAGCAAGTTTCTTCATCTGGAGCAAGGTTTAGCTGGTGATAAGAGAGTCAACAACTTGTTGTACATTGTTTATTTTGTTGGTAAAATTTGTATAGAGCTTCTGATTTTCTACATCTAGAGATTGCCCAATCATTATTTGTGATTTGAGCATCTTTGACAAAACTGGATCTGTAGTCCTGGAAAGCTCCTGTTTTAGTAACTGTATTGTCTCTGTCATCTAATTTTTCTGAAGAAATAAATCGACTCCCAGGATTGGTAAAAGTTCATCCATAGGAGTGTCATCTTTATCACTATCAGAAGAGGATGTTGTATTTATAGTATCAGTATCAAAATTTTCTCTATGTTCTTTATTTACAAGGATCTCATCCTTATCTCCCCCAATCTCTCCTTTTTCTTTGCCTTCTAAGGCATCTCTCAAAGACTCTCCGTTTTCTTTGCCTTCTAAGGCAGTACTCTCATCCTCTCCTTTTGCCAAAGTCCTCTCAAGGGATTGACTTTGCCTCTCTTCACTATGTATTCTCACATTCTCACTCAAAATTGTCCTGGAAGGGCTCCTATGGGCTGTGAGATCAACTACTGTGGTCAGTTCAAGTAAATTATGTACAGTTCCTGGTTCCACAGAAGTGATAGGTGAAGTAGTGGATGTAATTTGTGTATGTACAATTTGAGAAGTGTATGTTTCTATAGAAGATGTATATATAGGTGGGGGAACATAAAGATTTATTGTAGTAGTATATACAGATGAATTTATGTCCCATGTCTGATCATCAGTGATTGTATCAAGTAAAAATGAGTCAACCATTTGAGTGTGTTGACTATTAATCACTATGTCAGGGAGTGTTGGCTCCTCCATGAATTGAGAGTTTGGAGAATCTGATCTTATGACACTCAATGTTTGTGTCATAATATCTGAAGAAATTTGAGGATTAGTAAGAGAAGGAAAAGGTGTAGAAGGGAGTGTTGGCTGGATCACTGAATGGGGAGGTGATCCATCAAAGGAAGTTGTGTGTGCACTCACTATGTCAGTTATCTGCAAGTGGCTCTCAGAGATCCTGATGTTAGTTTCATCAGGACTATGGTCAGTGTATGTGTCTCACTCAACTGTGTCCCTGGTTGGGGACTATTTTCAATAACTAATTCCTTTTGAGAGGAACTAGTAAGAAAAGTGTTTAATTCCTTATCAAAAGCATTATCCTTCTGAGAGGATACTGCCTGGTCTGGCTGTTGGGTAACACTCTCATGGCCACCTTCTTCTTGTTCAATCTCCTATAGGCAATCACTCTCTCTCCTTGCTCCCCCTCACTTGTTGCGGTTACTTCAGAGGGTTTTCTTTTGGTACCCTTAGACTTTTGGGAGACTAAGGGTTGGACTAATGAAAGTGGTTGTGTTGAAATTGGTTGTACTACTGGGGTAGGCAGAGAAGTGGTTGTGATCTCTGCCATAGTAGTTGAAGGAGAAGAAGTAGTAGGTTGAGAAGTAGAAGGGAGAGTTCAAGATATCTGATCCTGATCCATAGAGGACGGGAGTGCAAATGGCTCTGCGGTATACGATTTCTTTATTATTTCTACAAACAACTTCTTTGTTTGTTTGTAAGTCAGTACAAAAATGTCATTCTCAAAAGAAAGGTTAGTTATTTGATCTTTAATGATCATTGACAAAAATCTAGCATAATAAATTTCTGATTTTCTAGAACTAAAACTACCCATTTTATTTACAAGATCATCAAAAATTAATTTTCTTATATTTATATGTACATTTTTAATCATTGCATAAGCTATCTTTAAAGTTAATTCAAAGTTAGAAGACTTACTTGAGAACACCTTTGTGATGGTGTCAAAGAGATAAGAAATCTCTCGTTTCACATTGACTCTCTTGAGGTCCTTGAACCTTAACACTTTACTGGGAGCAGCGTTGTAGCCCAGTTCCCTCAAGAAGTCGAGTAGATCAGCATCACTGGGCACTTCCACAAAGTATTGTGCAGGCAGCCCCAGTGCTGAGTTGATTCTAGAAGGGGTTATTTTTCCCTTCTCAGAAGAGATCTTGAATGAGATCCCCTTCATTGCCTCTGGTCTTGTTGACGAGTTCATGAACTTAGCACTTGACCAGAGTTGTGAAAGGGCTTCCCCAGACATTTCATTATCGGTAAAGATTGCTCGACTATACTTAGAGTTGAGTAAATAGTTCATCATAGGCTTGAAGCAATCATTTACCTCATTAATGTCAGAGAAACCCACATAGTTTATGGGTGGAACCATCAGATTTCTTGGAAGTTGTTGAACATTGCTGGGTGCCATTGATGTTGTTTGAGATCTGAAGTTCTAGGGTTTCCATGAATATGAGAGAGAGAGAAAAAGAAAGCTCGAGTGAATATCAGAGTCATATTAAATGTTTTGAGGTATTTCAGAAAGAGAGAGAGAGAGAGTATAAATACCCGCCTTTTGACATTTGAAAACCACTCCTGAAAACACGCTATCAGGGTGTCGCATCAATTCTGTGGCGACACGTCATCAGGGACAAAAGAATTCCTTGATGAATTGTTATCATAGACTCGACACAATCCCCTGATGCAGTCAAAAGCCTTTTACCTGACCCTGATTTTCTTTGTATATACATACCCTGACCCTGATGCACGGATCAGATACCCTGACCCTGATGCTTTAGTCGAATACCCTGACCCTGATGCGCGAGTCGGATACCCTGACCTTGATGCTTCTCGACAGAGACCCTGATCCTGATATATCAGACAAAAACAAACAAACACAAGCAAAACAACCGAAAATATATGTGCATATTTACATTTTTAACATACATAGTCACATATCAACTAATTTTATTAGGAATTCATGAGATGAGTTAGGAGTACCAGAACTTAGTCATTTGATTGTTTGTGTTGTTCCAATAACCTTTCTGACAGATCTTTAGCAAGAAAATTGAATTTCATTTTGCATAATTTACCATACCCAGCTCTCCCACAAGATTGGAAACAGTGGCTTCATCAAGAGCCTTGGTGAATATGTCTGCCAGCTGCTTGTTTGTTGGTACAAACTGTAGTTCAATGGTTCCATTCATAACATGTTCCCTGATAAAGTGATATCTGATTTCTATATGTTTGGTTCTGGAATGTTGCACTGGATTTTCAGCAACGGCAATGGCACTAGTGTTATCACACCTTATTGGAATTTTGTTGAAGTTCAGTCCATAGTCCATTAACTGATTTTTCATCCATAGGATTTGTGCACAGCAACTTCTAGTTGCAATATATTTAGCTTCAGCAGTTGATGTTGAAATTGAGTGCTGCTTTTTGCTGAACCAAGATACAAGCCTTCCTCCTAGAAACTGACAGCTTCCTATTGTACTTTTTCTGTCAATTCTGCATCCTCCAAAGTCAGCATCAGAATATCCCAGTAATTCAAATCCAGACTCCTTTGGATACCAAAGTCCCAACTTTGTAGTGCCCTTGATATATCTCAAGATTCTTTTTATTGCAATGAGATGAGACTCCCTTGGATCAGCTTGATATCTTGCACAAAGACATGTTGCAACATAATGTCAGGCCTACTTACTGTTAAATACAACAATGATCCAATCATTCCCCTATAAGTCTTCAGATCAACTTTCTTTCCATTCTTATCAGGGTCAATCTTGGTTGTTGTGGCCATTGGTGTCTTTGCTACTTTTAAGTCCTCCATTTCAAATTTCTTAAGAAGTTCTTTGACATACTTTGTCTGATGGATATAAATCCCATCAGTGACCTGTTTGATCTGCAGTCCCAAGAAATAAGACAATTCACCCATCAAACTCATTTCATACTTGCTTTGCATAAGCTTGGAGAAGTTTTCACACAATCTAGTGTCAACGGATCCAAAGATAATATCATCAACATATATTTGAACCAGGATCAGATGACCTTGGTGTGTCTAAAGAACAATGTCTTGTTAATGATACCTCTTGTGAACTTGTTTTCCACCAGAAACTTTGACAGTGTGTCATACCAAGCTCTAGGAGCTTGCTTCAATCCATAAAGTGTTTTCTCTAGTTTGTAAACATGATTTGGGAATCTTGAGCTTTTAAACCGAGGTTGTTGTACATATACCTTTTGTTCCAGTTTCCCATTGAGAAAGACACTTTTCACATCCATTTGATAAACTTTAAAGTTTGAATGTGCTACATAGGCTAAGAAGATTCTTATTGCCTCAAGTCTGGCTACTGGTGCAAAAGTTTCATCAAAGTCAATCCCTTCCTCTTGAAGATAACCCTTTGCAACTAGTTTTGCTTTATTTCTTATAACAATGTTAGCACATCCATCTTGTTTCTGAATACCCATTTGGTACCTATTATAATTCTGTCTTTGGGTTAGGCACCAGTTTCCATACTTGATTTCTTTCAAATTGATTCAGCTCTTCTTGCATAGCCATTATCCAATCTACATCTTGAATGACTTCTTCAATTTCTTTGGCTCTAATTGTGAAAGAAAACAAGCATATAGGCATTCATTAGATGTTGCTTTTTTGGTTTGCACTTTCTTGTTTGGATCACCAATAATCAAATCTGTTGTGTGACTTCTAGACCATTTGGGATTAGAGATGTATCTTGATGAGCTTGCTTGATTATCATATCCTCCCTCTAAGTCTGTGATCCTAGCTTCTGAAAAAACTCCCCCTGAATTAATGCTTAAATCAGGGTTAAAGTTATCTCCTGATGGTGCATGCGCTGATGGATGATCCCCTGATGGAGTATTCCATGACCTGTTGTCCAGATTAACTCTATCTGTTGAAGGGGCTTCTATTGTGTTTGGATTGACATCAGGGATGGTTCAATTTTCCATTTGTCTGCACTTATCAGCTTCATTCTCTTGATAATCAGAATCATCTTCATTTTCAAATCTGAGCTCTTCATGAAAACCAGGGTCTTCAAGTCCAGAAATCTCTTGATCATTAAAGGCTACATTTATAGACTCTATCACTACCTGGAGTCTCTTGTTGTAAACCCTGAAGGTCTTAGATGTCAGGGAGTAGTCTAGGAAAATTGCTTCATCAGCCTTTAGATCAAATTTCCCCAAGTTCTCACTAAAGTTCCTTAATACAAAGCATTTGCATCCAAAAACATGTAGGAACTTGATGTTTGGTTTCCTCCCTGTCATTAGTGTTAAAGTGTATGCCCTAGTGGCCAATTATGTAATGATTGTGACACTATATTTATATTATGTTTTGGTTAAATGATAATTTCTTTTATTATGTTTTATTTACTGCGTTATATAAATGTTAACATAATAAATGTCCTTAGAAGAATGATACTAATTATATGGATTCAAGTATGTGACTTGAATATGAGATCATATAAGTATGTAATGTATCATTATTCTTAAATGTCCCTAGTCGAGTATCATTGTCAGTGGGACAACAATAATACATTGAGACTAGTATGTGGATTAACTGATGGCCATATCTCATTGGTCATAAATATATACGAGATATATTAAGTTGATACATAGGTACATGTTAGAGAACATAGTACTGGACAGACCCACCATGAGAATTCTACATGGAGCGTTATGCTATGTGTCATAAGTAATTCTCATAGTGACAATGATGTAATGGTCCTTCGACCTGAAGTCATGACATTTCTACATAAGGAGTTATGCGTTTTGACATTATCAAAAGTCACCTTTAATCGGGTGGACGATAAAGGTGATTGTTGGATATATAATGAGAAATGGGAATGATGTAGATGGAATTTAACCCTCCTATAAATTAGGGGTGATATCTATAGGCCTCTTGATTAAGTGAAACTATAAAATGCATGGCCATGCTCAAATAGAGATTTGTTTCATATAGTTAACTCATTGATTAAGAAAACTGAGATTAAATTATGAAGAGGATGACACATCCATGCCTTGAATTTAATCTTAGATATCATGGTTAAAAGGATTAAGTTACATTGAAACATTGGTCACGAAAGGTAACGTCGAATCTATGACTTTATTATTACTTGGGTAACAGTGATGTATTACTAGATGCCGCTCACTGTTTATAATTTTGTAATATGATTTAAAATTATTGCCAACGTAATAATAACCTACAGGGTCACACGCAAAGAACATTCGTCAAGGAGATATAATTTAAATGTCAATGATTTTAATATATCAATAAGATTGATTTAATTAAATCATGGCTTTAAATTTTATATATATATATATATATATATATATATATATGTAATCTGTATGAAGTAAAGTCCTTTGGAAGGAAATACGAATATATATTTATTTGTACATATATATATTAATTAAGTCAGACTTGATTAAATATATATCTAATAAATATAAAATTCGGATTATAATTCTCCTAATTAGATTAGGTTTTGGAATTACTCTATAAAAGGCTATATATATGATATATCAGCTATTCTCTCTAACCAACGTTTTACGTAACCGCTCATAAGAGAGAGACTAGAGTTAAGAGAGATAAAGAAAAGAGATACAAATCATACAGCTAGTACTGCAACTCTTCTTGTTCGAATCACGAGACGGTTCGTGGGTGTTCGTGTGGATACCGTAGAGATGTTGTCCAGTTGGATTGCGTTAAAAATTTGGAGATGATCAACACCTTCACCAAAGCTTCAGATTCGCATAATTAATCGGTAAAATCTTAAACTATCCGTATTAAATTGTTTCGCATAGATCCTTGGGTTTGGGTTTCATTTTGTTTTATTTTAATCGTATTTTTCCGCTGCGTTTAAGATTGAGAAACCCAACAATTAGCTCATATGGTGTCTTTTTTTGAGCCTTGTTGACCAAGGACCTATTTTGAGTGAAGCAAGCAGTGGAAATTGCCTTAGCCCAAAAATAGGTAGGAATCCTTGCCTCTGCTAGCATTGTTCTTACAGCTTCTCTCAAGGTTCTATTTTTCCTTTCCACTACACCATTCTGTTGAAAAGTCCTTGGAGCAGAGAATGTATGATTGATGCCTTTCTCCACACAAAATCCATCAACAGCTGCATTCTTGAATTCAGTTCCATTATCTGTCCTTAATATTCTAACCACTGACCCTGACTCTATTTTCACTTTCTTTATATGGTCAATGATTTGTTGAGGTACTTCTATTTTAGCATTTTGAAACTTAACTCAAGTGTATCTGGTGTAGTCATCCACAATAACCATTGCAAATATTTTCTTTGACACTGACATTATGTTGACAGGGCCAAAGAGATCCATATGAAGCAATTGAATTGGATCCTTGATCATTATGGCTTCCTTGCTAACAAATGATGTTTTCCTTTGCTTCCTTTGTTGACAAGCTAAACATAATCCTTCTTGAATGAATTCCACTTGAGGTAGTCCAGTTACCAACTCTCTCCTTACCAAATCATTGATAGCTTTGTAGTTCAGGTGAGAGAGCTTCTTATGCCACAGTCTGCTCTCATCAGGGGTTGCCTTGCTGTAGAAGCATGATTCTCCACTTACTGAGTTGAAATCAACAATGTAGAGATCTCCTTTCCTTATCCCTGATAAGACTAGCTCCCCATCATCTTCATTTGAGATCAAGCACTGATCCCCTTTGAAAGAGATGATGTATCCCTTGTCACATAGTTGACTTATGCTTAATAAGTTGTGCTTAAGTCCATCAACTAGTGCTACATTTTCAAATGAGACATCCCCATTTGCTGCTTTGCCATAACCAAGAGTTAATCCTTTGCTGTTATCACCAAAAGAGATCACTGGACCAACCTTTTCATGGAACTCTGTGAGCAGGGCTTTATTTCTTGTCATGTGTCTTGAGCAGCCGCTGTCTAGAAACTAGATTTGACTACTTTTGACTTTTTCCTGCACACAAAGAACATTTAATTTGTTTTTGGTACCCAAGTGACTTTGGGTCCTCTAGGTTTAGTCACAGTTAATGGTAAAACAACTTTTTCATTATATGTGACTTTTGGTTTTGAGAAATTAAAGACTTTCTCCTTTTTAGGAGCTACATTATACACTTCTGATTTAACAACAATTTTCTTATCTTTACCCTTAGGGGTGCATGCTTGAGCAGTTGGTAAATCATCAGCATATAATATTGTGCCAGAAAGAATCTGTGGTTTTTCTTTACACTGAAAAGATAAATGATTATTGCTACCACAATTCTAGCACACTTTCCTAGGGGCTTCTGAATAAAGGTGTAATTACTAGCCTTGTTTACACCTAACTTACCATTCCTATTCTTTTTATTTTCCCCTATTAGGCCTTTACCCCTTGACGGGCTACGATGGCCTGATGCACTCTTATCCCCTGATGACTGTGTATTCACTGATGCACATTTTAGTTCTTTCTTGACTGGGGGTTTGAGTGTTTTGGCAAGAACAGGTTTCTTGCCTCTCCTACCACTTGTGGAAACTTCACTCTTTGGGAAAACATTCCCTGGTTCTAACTTTGTTACAGCCTTTACAAATTTGATAGGTTGTATTGGCCGTTTTCCAAAGCTAGCTGCATTTTCAACCTCAATAGGAGGTTGCTTTAGAAGAGTCTTTGCATAGCCTAAACCAGACTTGGGATCAGATTTCTGACAATTTAATTGATCATCCAATTTTTTGCTAGACTCATTCTATTTCTTTATGACTTCCCTTTCTTGACTCAAAAGATTGGAGGTCCATTCCTCTCTTTTAACAACACAGTCAAGGAGATTTTTAGTCCTTGAAAGTTCTTTTTCAAGACTCTCAAGTCTAGAGAGTTCTGATTCTAAAAGAGTATTTCTAGAAGTCAAATGTTCATTTATTTTCTGCACTCTCTCAGTCTCAGCTACAACATTCCTTAGGGTGTCATAAAGATCTTTTATCTCACAAGTCATTTCCTTAATAGTTTTAACACAATCATTTTTAGACATGTTAGAGGAAATTTCTAGACTTACTTGTGAGCTATTACTGTCAGTGGATGAGGCCATCAGGGCTAGGTTGACATATTCTTCATTATCTTCTTCATTTGAGTCAGCCAAGTCCTTTCCCTCTGCAATGTAAGCTTTTCCCTTCTTGGAAGCATTTAGAAGGTAAGTATTTCTTCTTGTAATCCACATCAGCTTCCTTTCCCTGGATTCACCTTCCTTTGTGGCCTTGCGACACTCATTTGCAAAATGGCCCATCTCATTGCATTTGTAGCACTTTATTCTTGATTTGTCAATGAAGTTTTTAGTGCTACTAGGTTTCCTTGCTGAAAATCTTTTTGAGCCAGATGGTTTTTGAAATTTCAGCTTGGAAAACCTCTTTGCAAGAAAAACCATGGTTTCATCCAGTTCTTCTAACTCTTCAGGAGTGTACTCATCCTCCTTTGAGTTAGCTTCATTGTCCCCTTCTATTTCAGCATCCCCTGGCTGCTGCTTCATTAAGACACTTAGTCTTGCTTCTTCTTTATCCTTCTTAGCAGCCATCAGGGCTACAAATTTAAGCTTTCTGGTATCCCCTAACATTTTAGATCATTGCTGAACTTCCAGTTCATATGTCTTTAGGGTACCATAGAGTCTGTCCAAGTCTAGAAGATTCATATCTTTGGATTCCCTAATGTCTGTCATTTTAGGATCCTATGATATGGGAAGTGCTCTCATGAACTTTCTATTCACATCTTTATTAGCATAAGCCTTCCCATATAATCTCAGGTCATTTACCAACCTGTTAAATCTGTCAAACATTTCAGTGAGTGTTTCACCATTTTTCATTATGAACCACTCATATTGTTGTGTTAACAATTGCAGTTTATTTTCCCTCACTTCTTTAGTTCCATCACATAGGATTTGGATGGTATCCCATATTGACTTAGACGTTGTAAGATTCATGATATTGTTCAGCATATCATCGTCTAAACCATTATATATGATGCCTGTGACTTTTACATCCTTCTTTACTTTCTTTCTTTCCTCTAGAGTCATTTCTTCAGTAGTCTTTGGAATTAATTTTTTTGGAACACTGACTCCATTGACAACCTTTTGAGGAATGAGCTTCTTCGGAACGTGAGGGCCTTCTTCTAAAATTTGCAAGTATTCATCATCGATTGTTCTTAGATGAACTATTATTCTTTGTTTCCAAAAAAAGTGCTTTCCCCTTTCCAACATGGGGACTTTGCTATATCCAGCTTTGTTAGCCATTTTCAACGATCGTCTAGCAAGTGTAATCTGCTAGTTGGCTCTGATACCAATTGTTAGAACAAAATAGGCTCAAGTGTTTGTAGAGCGGGGGGGGGGGGGGGGGGGGGGGGATGAATGCAAACACTCAAATCTTTTTCGATCTTTAAGAACTTTGTTAAGCACAAATGGAAATAGTTAGACTATCAGAAAAACTATATTGACTTTAAAATGAACACACAAGCATTCAAGTTAAAATACTTGAGGTTTTTCTGGAAATTTGGTTAATCGCAACTGTGATTAATCAACTACAAATTCTGTAACGAGTTACAGCTTCTCATTCACACTCACTAGCTACAATACTTCTTTGAATATTTTCTCACAAGAATATTTCAAAGCTTCTCTAGTGTTTTTGTGTGCTTCTAAGTGTTGGTTAATCCATTGGATTGATACTTTTTTGTGATGAGAACTCTTTTGCATATATAGAAGATCAATAGTTGAATCCACGTGTTTAGACGTGCTGCTCTTTTCAACTTAGCCGCATATATGTCACATCGAAGTCCTTTAGGAATGATGTGTTAGACTGCTGTTGCTTTTGTTGCTTCTTTTTCTTCCCCTGATCTGCATGCATTTAATGATCAAGAGTTGTCATTGGACCACCAAACTTCAAGAAATATCTTTTCAGTTTATATCTCTTACTTCTGTAACAAGCTTCATTGATTTACGTGTAAGACCTGATGTCGAGTGTATGCAGTCATAACTATCCACTGATAGCAAGCCCTGATGTGGACTTGATCAGTGCTTCTGGATCCCCCTGATGATGAGTCCCGACTAAGACTCGATCAGTGCTTCAACTTTCACTTAAGTTATTCAAGTTCTACTTGATCCCCTGACGTTAAGACTCAAAGCATCCACTGATGGCTTCCACTGACACAGTGCTGAGCATTCCCTCTGATGAGTTAGCTTGACATTGTTATACCCTGATGTATTCCTCTAACAAGTTGACATGTCACTGTTTTGCCTTAACGAGTTCCCCCTGATGAGTTTGGCTTGCCACTGCCATACCCTGACGCGTTCCCCTGCCTTTGTCATCCCCTGATGGGTTCCCCTGATGGATTCCCCTCATGGTTTTAAACACTGAAGCTTTGTTGATTTTGTTTGGAATGTCTGATGCGCATAATACTCAATTGTTTTTAAGTAACAACAAACATCCCTCTTCACTATCAAGTCCTTTAGTAGTTTCAGCTGGTGACTTGCCTAATGAGTTATACTTCATACTTCATCCCCTGATGACTAAGTTGATCATCAGTGGATGCAAAACGTGTGCAAATACTTAGGTTTATAGAATACCCTAAGTATGTACAGATGCACAATCAAAACTAAAATCATCATCATCATTTATACTTAACAAGAAGGTTCCTAGTCTTAGATAGTTCTTTTTCAAGATTCTCAAGTCTAGATTGTTCTGATTCTAACAGAGTATTTCTAGTAGGCAAATGTTCTTTGATTTTATGTACTCTCTCAGTTTTAGCTACAACACTTCTTAAAGTGTCATAAAGGTCTCTTATCTCACAAGTCATTTCCTTAATAGTTTTGAAACAATCAGTTTTTGACATGTTAGAGGAAATTTCGAGACTTACTTGTGAGCTGCTACTATCAGTGGATGAGGCCATTAGGGCTAGGTTGACATATTCCTCAGTGTCTTCTTCATCTGAGTCAACCCAGTCCTTTCTCTCTGCAATATAAGATTTTCCCTTCTTGTTAGCATTAAGAAGGTCACAGTATTTCTTCTTGTAATCCACTTTAGAATCTTTTGCTTTGGATTCATCTTCCTTTGTGGCCTTGCGGTACTCATTTGCAAAGTGACCCATCTCATTGCATTTGTAGCACTTTATCCTAGACTTATTAATAAAGTTACTTGTGCTACTAGGTTTCCTTGCTGAAAATCTTTTTGATCCAAATAGCTTTTGGAATTTCAGTTTGGAAAACCTTTTTGCAAGGAAGAACAAGGTTTCATCCATCTCTTCTAACTCTTTAGAAGTGTACTCAGTCTCCTTTGAGTCAGCTTCATAGTCCCTCTCTTCTTCAGCATCTCCAGACTGCTGCTTCATCAAGACACTTTGTCTTGCTTCAACTTTATTCTTCATGGCAGCCACCAAAGCTACATATTTAAGCTTTCTGGTATCCTCTGAAATTTCAGATCTCTGTTGAACCTCCAGTTCATATGTCTTT
The DNA here is from genome assembly GCA_014636745.2 of Centella asiatica. Classification (NCBI taxonomy): domain Eukaryota; kingdom Viridiplantae; phylum Streptophyta; class Magnoliopsida; order Apiales; family Apiaceae; genus Centella; species Centella asiatica. Next base: position 55,957,494 of record CM025786.1, read on the forward strand.
AGAGTACCATAGAGCCTATCCAAGTCTAGGAGATTCATGTCCTTGGATTCTCTGATGGTTGTTGTCTTTGGATCCCATGATATGGGAAGTGCCCTCATGAGCTTTTTGTTCACATCTTTGTTGGCATAGATCTTCCCATACATCCTCAAGTTATTTACTAACCTATTGAATCTGTCAAACATTTCAGTGAGTGATTCACCATTTTTTATTGTGAACCACTCATATTGTTGTGTTAACAACTGTAGTTTATTTTCCCTCACGTCTTCTGTACCATCACATAAGATCTAGATTGTATCCCATTTTGACTTAGACGTTGTAAGATTCATGATATTGTTTAGCATATCATCGTCTAAGCCATTATATAGAATACCTGTTACTTTGAGATCTTTTTTCACCTTTTCTCTCTCCTTTGGAGTCATCTCATCGTAGTCTTTGGGACTAATCTTTCTGGAACATTGACTCCATTGACAACTTCCTGAGGAATAAGCTTCTTTGGCACGTGAGGGCCTTCTTCTAGAATCTGTAAATATTCATCATCGATTGCTCTAAGATGAACTATGAACTATCATGCGTTGTCTTCGGAAGAAGTACTTTCCCCTTTCCAACATGGGGACCTTACTATTTCCAGCTTTCTTGGCCATTGATAAAGATCTTCTAGCAAGTGTAGTCTGCTAGTTGGCTCTGATACCAATTGTTAGAACTAAATAAACTCAAGTGTTTGTAGAGGGGGGTGGGTTGAATACAAACACTACAAACTTTTTGCTCTTTTAAGCCTTACATTGCACAAGCTAGAATAACTACCACAACCAGTAAAACTTTAACGAAATTAAGATGAATACACAGGCATTCAAGTTAAAATAGTTGTATTAAAACTTGGTGTTTTTCTGGAAATCTGTTATATCACAATTGTGGTTAACAACTACAAATTTGCAATAAATTACAGTTTCTCTTTTCTCACTCACTAGCTACGTTTTTCTTTGAATATCTCTCAAGATTTTTACAAAGCTTCCTTTCTAGTGTTTGAGTGTTGTGGCTTGCCTGCTTGGTTTTTCGTGTAACAACTCTTTCTTTATGTATAGCAGATCAGTTGGTGAACCCACATGCTACACATGCTGCTTTTTCAACATAGCCGCAGTATGTCACATCAACGTCCTTTCGGAGTGGTGTGTCAGATTGTTGTTGGCTATTGTTGTTTATTTTTCATCCCCTGATCTGCATGTATTTAATGCTCGAGAGTTGTTAAGCCCTGATAGAGACTTGATCAGTGCTTCGTTATCCACCGAAGTCAAGCCTTAATAGAGGCATGATCAGTGCTTCGTTGTCCACTAATGTCAAGCCCTGATGGAGACTTAATCAGTGCTTCATTATCCACTGATGTTATGACCTTCTTGTATGAACTGATGAGTTTCCCTTGACGAGTTGATCTTTCGTCGTCACCAAACTTGTCGGGTAATCCAAGTCATCGCCAAACTCGTCGATCGATCGAAGTTATCGCCAAACTCGTCGGGTAATCAAGGTCATCGCCAAAGTCGTCGTCAAATATGCTATCGCCAAAGTGACTTATAGCCATCGCTAAACTCGTCGGAAGATATGCATCGCCAAAGTGACTTATAGCAATCGCCAAACTCGTCGGAAGATATGTTATTGCCAAAGTGACTTCTTGTCATCCTCTGACGAGTTCCCCTGACGGGTTCATCCCCTAACGGCTCCCCTTACCGAAGTCATCCCCTGACGAGGTCATCCCCTAATGCGTTCCCTAATGAATCTCATCCCCTGACACATTATTTTTAGGCTACCCCTGATGGGTTCTTTTTATTGATGCCTTTCAAAAAATACTTGTTCTCTTGATCACTGATACTCTGTCGGCTTAGCCTAGAATGCCTGCCATGCGGAATACTCATCTTCTTTTAAGTAACAATAGTCATTCCTTGACACTGTCGAGTCCGTTCAAGTTATCACTGATGACTCCCCCAGTGCAATGTAGACCATCCGCTGATGACTAAGTCATTCATTAGTGGATGCAAAACTTGTGCAAATATACTAAGGTTTATAGAATATCTTGAGTACTTACAGATGCACAATTATTCCCTTAGACATCATCATCATCATCATCATTTATATCTAACAGGAACCTTCAGCTTATCTTCGAATCACGACTCCTCACTGTATCAGAGAGTATTTTTACTTTAGTGTCTTACAACTTAAAAATCTTAGTCTCCAATAGGCAAACTTTTAGTGTCTGGTAGGCTTGACTAAAATTATCCTCTGATGGCCCAGGGACAATTTATCCCCTGATGTAGAATTTATCCTCTGATGGCCAATTTATCCCCTAATGCACATTTAACCTCTGATGTGTAATTTATCCTCTGATGCACATTTAATCCTTTGATGCAAAGTAACCAGTGATGTGTAATTTATCCTCTTATGTGTAATTTAACCCCTAAAGAACATTATGCACTAAACCTAACTATTATCCACTGATGACACATACTTTGGCGATGACTTTGGCGCTATGGTCCAGAGTTAATCATTGAAGCATTTAGCACAGACTTTGGCGATAGTCGAATGACTTCGGCGCTATTTATTTAAGTTTGGCACTTTGTAAAGCTCATACATTGGCGCTGGCTTCTTGAGTTAGGTGATGAACAAAATTTATCCCCTGATGAATAAGAATTCATCCCCTGATGAGCATATGATATCTCTAACACCCATTGTATTCCCTGATGGCCATTTTTTTTATTTCCCAATGGCTATCCACTGAATTGTTAGTTATTCCCTGAGGTACAGGTTGCACCTTCAGAAGGTAATTAACCCCTAAACCTAACCATCACCTACTGATGAACAATAACTCATTAGATGATAATAATACTCAAAGAAAAAAACTATTCTACTAACATTATAAAACACACCAATAGCTACTATACAATAACAAAATTAACAATTTCAAGTATATGCACCATCATCAGACACTATACTCCTAACAATGCATTCAAGAGCGACAACTATGAGCTAAAGGTTTCATTTAACTCCAAATGAATAATTCTGTAGTAATTGTTGGCATTTATAGCCATAGCACACCAATTGAAAATTAATGAACATCTTGTCATTCTAAGTTGAGCAGCCTGAATCCAATCATCCCTCAATATAGGAATACATAACAACTGAAATGAGACACTCTTAATAAATTATATGTTACACAATCTGATAGACATTACATAAAGAGTCATGTTGCTTAGACATAGCTATAATTCTAACTTTTGATCATTTATAGATCAAAAACAGATCTCACAGGGACAGTTGAACCAAATATAAGTTATCACCATGATCAAAGCAAGTAATATATTTATTATTCTTTCAACGTATAGCATAATTGTTTATGCAAACATATATGAACTCTGATGCTTATTGCAATTAAATGCATGATCAATTGATTCGATCTGCATTATGATATGATATGCAAATGCTTAAACTTTTCTTCTTACGTATACATAATTGTTTCGTATACGTACTCATACAGAATAAAAGTTATTATTGTAAATACTTGACTACTTGTATCTAGTTACGAGCATCCTGTCTGTTTCATGACAATACAGAATATAATGAGTTATGTGATTCAGTTTAACTATTTTAATGCTATACTTTTGCATTCTTATGAAATCATCTATGTTTCTACCCAATGACCCTTGCTGAGGTGTGACGTCCCGGAAAATTTGTTTATCTATAAATAATTTATTCAGTCATTTTTTTTTCTTATTAATATGTATATGGTTATTATATGATGTTTTTAAATAACAAAACATTTTTTTTAATCCATTAGAGGATTATGCTTGTTTGGATATTGGATTATAAGATCAAGCAAATTATGTTGATATTGCTTGAAGGAGCCCACTATTCCGGTTTAGCAAGTTCCCTGAGGAATGTAGTAGTTTACGTAAGGGAATGCAATGATGAGTACATATGTTAATTTGATTAATAAACTGCTTGTGTGTCATCAAGTGGATTAAACGTATGTGCATGTAGGACAACAGGTTTATTACTATGCTTAGCTGTTAAGAATCATGATGAGCAGCCGTTTTTACCGTCCAGTTTAACCAATCATTTTATTTCAAAGCTTAATCTCAGCCTACTATAAATACCTCATTCGGAGGAACATTTTAGACTCTTTTCTAAAGATTTCCTTTTCCAAAGTTCTTCTTTAAACCTACCATCTCCGTTTAATTTCAAGTTCTTTCTTTTGGACAATCCCTTTTAAACAAGCTTTGATCTCTTTAGTCAACCCAGGAGGTAAGAATCTTAAGTTCTCTTTTGCCTTTCTTTTTGCTTGATATCCGAGAAGTTTAGTTATAGGAGCAAGTCTTTAAGAAATAAAAGAAAGGATTATATTCTTTTGTGTCTAGAAGTGTTGCTCATAGCTTAAAGCACGTTGAAAGTTGATTTATGGAGTTGTAGTTGAGATCACCACCCTTGGAGAAATGAGGAAGACGACCCTGCATCTGAGACGAGGTCCAACTTAGTCTCTAATGAGACGTTCTTAGTCTCTGATGAGATGTGGTTAGTCTCCGACTGTGTTGATGTTAGTCTCTGATGACGTCAGCATTAGTCTCCGACTGTGTTGATGTTAGTCTCTGATGACGTCAGCA
>CM025786.1:55962143-55986105 GCA_014636745.2 Centella asiatica
GCATTAGTCTCCGACTGTGTTGATGTTAGTCTCTGATGACGTCAGCAGTAGTCCCTGACTGTGTATACGTTAGTCATTGATGATGACGTCAGCCTTAGTCTCCGATAAGGTTAAGATGACGTCATCAGTCCCTGATGAGATAATTAGTCTCTGATGAAGGAATAATTAGTCCTCGATGACGTCACCCTTAGTCCCCGATAGGGTTAAGATGACGTCATCAGTCCCTGATGAGATATTAGTCCCCGATGACGTCACCCTTAGTCTCCGATAGGGTTAAGATGACGTCATCAGTCTCTGATGAGTTAAATAGTCTCTGACGACTGAAATTTTTCCCCGATGGGCAACATCATGCCCTGATAACCATTTTCTTTATAAATAGCCATCTATTAAGTATGGATTTCTCATGATATACCCATAATGATGTTATGTAGAAACCTTTTTCAATCGATATAGTGAATTTTTAGCTAAGGACCAAGGAAAGTATATTTTCATTCCACTTCTTTCTTACTGATTACGTAGAATCATTGATTCGATTTACGTAAATGAATGATGCTAATGCCTATGCATGATGATGAATTCTTTTATGATTAAGTAACGTACGATCATTGAATCCGATGTACGTGAAAAGATGATGATAATTGAACTATGTGTTATTGGGTGGTTGCTAGCTGTTTAAATTTTCCTAGCAAACCAAATGATGATAAAGATGTTGTTTGGGTGTTGCAAGTCATGGACTTGTATGCACACCCAAGTAACTTCTGTATGGATATATAGTTTCGCCTGTGATGATCACTGTCTTTTAATTGTTGAGCACACCAATATGTGTTGTTGGCAGTCGCTACTTTTAATTGATTAGCACGTCAAGGCTATTCAAAATTGAGAAAATGTTTACAAGAAGATATATCCATATGGAAAGTTAAGGGGGCTGTTGAATACTTTCGCCTGGTATTTTAGCCAATGATGATAAAGAATGATAGACCGAGGCAAGGCATCGGTAATGTGATTCTTTCTGCAGACCATATTCTTTCTGTGAAGGACTACGTATGTCAAATGATGAATCAAACGACCAGGGTGACCAGCTGGGAGGAAATTTGATTATGTATGGTAGTCAGATAATGATTAGTCTGGTCAGGTGATGCATTATCTGATGAATAAAGGGCGAATCATGATTTATTGAAAGAGGGTTAACCCTTGATATCACTCGGGCACCCTAGATGATATATGTTTATTGTTTTATGAAGAGGTTTTGGCATTGCTTCGCATAATCTCAATGAATATTAAAGCTTTTGAAATATCTATTCTTCTTGCTTATGGTTATATACTTGCTGAGCGTAAACGCTCATGTGGAATGCTATGAATGTTTTTCAGGTTATGTCGTGAAGGATGAGTCCCCTAAGAAAGAGAAAGAGAGAATGGCTTAAGAGTGTTATAGTTGTAAGGCCATATGAGCCATCTAAAGTTTTGTTTCCGCTGCAGCTTGTTTATTTTCAAACTTTGAGGTTTTGTAAGATGTTGTAATAATGTATTTTGGGAATATATTTCCCACAGGTATGTTGATAAGGCTTGGCTGTGTTCTTTTTGTTTTGCTGTTGTGTTGTAGTTTTCTGGTGCAGCCCAGGGTTCCAGCATGGGGATCTCGGGGACTGTCACCCAAATCGCTGACAGTGTCCGGGGCCCGGCTTGGGTGATTTTCGAGGGCGCCACAGTTTGGTATCAGAGCAACAGCAGCCAAGTACCAGCTATGAGACCTGTTCTCTGCTGGAAAATAGAAATTGGGAATTAGTAAAGTATGGAAATGATTGAAAGGATAAGGAGAGCTGAATAAAAAAAAATAATAGATGTCTAAGTTAAGTCTCGATCGTTTATGGGTTATTTGATAAGGTATAAGGTTATAAGATAGATCAATTCATGCTGATTACATTGTATATTCTGCTGCAGTAATATTATGTATGATAGATCCTTATTATAAATGTTAAGTTGACATTGATTTAAGCTATGTTTCCTTTATAGATGAATCCACCTACTCCAGGACATGTAGATAAGGGCAAGGCACTTATGATTAAAAGTTCAAAGCAGGAACATATCCCTAGTAGTAATGTTGTTCGACCTGGCAAGCCTGGTAAACATCTTATGTTGGATGCCAACCGAGGGAGGGCACGTGCATGTTGGCGAGTGACACCTCGCAAGAGAGTGAATAAACCAACTCAGGTTTTTCATTTTGAAATACCTAGAGGTTCTGATGAGCATGTTAAGGAGTCTGCAAAACCTGAGGGAGCTAAACAAAACCCAACCAACCCATTTGAGGGGTCAAGTTTCTCAGTTCACATGAAGAATCCTTCCTCACACTATGATCAAACAGATTCTCCAACTTTAGATCCTTCCCAAATAAGAGGTTTCCTTGCTGATAGGCACACATTACCTACGGTGTCAGCCACTCCATATGCTGTTTCTACCCAAGTTACCTTACCAAATGTTGCACCTGCAGTATCACCACCAGAAAATTCTGTACCTTTGCCTTTTCCAAATGGATTCTGTTATTACCTTCAACGTAGAATCTGTATGACACAATCAGAGTTGGCAACACGTAATACCATTATGATGCGTCAGTCGATGGCTCATCAAAGAACTAGCAGACTGTTGGACCTTTGGAGGGTATCATTTCAGGATGTGTCTTTAGTTCTCACTGAGACTTTGACAGAAGTTGTGATCTCGGTCAATCATTATTTTAGGCTGTGCTAGCCCACTATAGCAGATCGAGATCAGTTGATGTATAACCTTATAGAGAAGGTCGAAGGAGCATGTCGTTTTGCACGCAGAACAATGAGTGAACTTGATTTCCAACCCTTGTATTAGGTTTTAATAGTGGCCAATGTTGTTATGTTTTTTTTGTTTAATGTTGTAATGAGAAAGCTTTATTGTACAAATTTGCTATAATATAACTTTTGTTACTTAATATATATATTTTGATGGTTTAATTTAGAATTCTTTCTTTCCTTTTTGTATACATGTTTTTCTTTGAAGAGAAAGAAGGAACTGTTAATAGTAAGTTTATATTTTCCTTAATTTATAGGAAAATGGCCCCAAGAGGAAGACCTCGAACTCGTCAAGCTACCAATCAAGCTGACCAAGAGAACCCCAACCTGAACAACAATCTAGAAAATAATGATCAGGAGAATCCTATTACCTTATTGGTAAACATGATTAAGGAAGCCTCCCAGAATAACAATAACCAAGTACTTCCACAAGTACAATCTAAGAAGGTGACATTTAAGGATTTTACCAATAGTTGTCCACCTACTTTTAATGGTGATGGAGGACCCACTGCTGCTCAAATATGGATTAAAGAAATAGAGAAAGCTTTTCGTATAGCAGAAGTAACTGATGATCTTAAGACGGAATATGCTACATATCTATTGAAAGAAGAAGCTAGTTATTGGTGGGAGAATACTGAACGATTAGAAATGATTAGGAGATTGGCAGTTAGGAATGAACAAGAAGATCCTGAAGTTGAACAAATTGTCACCTGGTCCTAGTTTAAAGAATTTTTCTATAGCCAGTATTTTCCAACCAGTGTTGCAGATGAGTTAGAAAAACAATTTTTAGAATTGAGACAAGGAAGTATGACAGTGGAAGAGTACGAAAAGAAGTTTAATGAATTACAGAGATTTGCTCCACATTTGGTAGATACGGAGAGAAGAAAATCTAGAAGGTTTGAGCATGGATTAAATCCATGGTTGCATGATAAGATTGTTATTCTATGTCTAAACAACTATGCTGAAGTGGTTCAAAAGTTAAAGGTAGCAGAGAAAAGTGGATAAGTTACTGCGGGAATTCAATTGGGAGAAACGTAGGGAAGGGCAGAAGAAAGGAAGTTATTTTAGTCATAATCTTAATCAAAGGATGGGAGGACAAGGAAAACCACAAACTAGTTCAGTCATGATGAAACAAGGGGAAGGAAGTAGGTATAATGATAATAATAGGAAAAGAAATTTCAGTACGAATTTAAGTGAGAATAAAAGGAGGATTGTTATTTGTGGCAAATGTGGAAGGAACCATGAAACTTCCCAGTGTTTAATAGGAACCAATTTGTGTTTCAAATGCCATCGATCTGGGCATACTGCCAGTAATTGCCCAAACCAAGCACCGATTGCTTCCCAACCGAGATTTCCTCCGCAGCATTATCAACCACAAGGAATTAGTCGTGTAGTTGGAACTACAAGGAGATGTTTTAGTTGTGGTCAGGAAGGCCATATCTCCACAACTTGTCCTCAGAAAAAGAGTCAAAGTAAACCCCCATTAGTAGGACCTGGCATAACAGTCAATCGACCTTAAGCTAGGACTTACAATATGACTGCACAGGATGCCCTAATGTCTGACAATGTGGTTTCAGGTACGATATTGGTCAATTCAATTAAAGTGCATGCTTTATTTGATTCTGGTGCAACTAGATCTTTCATATCTGAACATCTTCTCAAGGATATAAATTTTATTCTTGAATATTTAGAAACACCTCTAGAAGTTATAATAGCTAATTAAGAGGTGTACGTTGTCAAGAGTATACTACCTGATTGTAGTATAAGAATTGGAAAGCATGACTTCCCTGCAAATCTAATACCTTTTCCATTGGGAGAGTTTGATCTAATACTAGGCATGGATTGACTACATAAATTCCAAGCTAGTATAGATTGTAGGAAAAAGAAGGTTTTCCTAAGAACACCCTCAAATAGCAAAGTGACATTTTATGGGAGTAAGTCTACTAAACCCTCTCATCTTCTTACAGTATTACAAGCTAATAAAATGTTACGCAAGGGATGCAAAGCATTTTTAGTTCATGTTTATGACAAGAAGGTAGAAGGATTAAATATTTCAGATATCCCGGTAGTAAAGGAATTTGGAGATGTATTTCCTGAAGAATTACCAGGTATACCCCCAGAAAGACAAGTTGAATTTGGAATTGAGCTAGTACCAGGAACTGCTCCAATTTCCAAAGCTCCTTATAGGATGGCCCCTTCAGAATTAAAAGAGCTCATGTTACAACTACAAGAATTGTTGGATCAAGGATTCATTAGGCCAAGTGTTTCACCTTGGGGAGCACCTGTTTTATTTGTAAAGAAGAAAGATGGATCACTGAGGTTATGTATTGATTACCGAGAATTGAATAAAGTAACGGTGAAGAACCGGTATCCTTTACCTAGGATTGATGATTTGTTCGACCAACTCAAGGGAGCAAAGTACTTCTCGAAAATTGACTTGAGATCAGGATATCATCAATTGAAGATTAAGACTGAAGATGTCCCTAAGTCAGCTTTCAGAACCCGTTATGGTCATTATGAATTTGTGGTAATGCCTTTTGGACTCACCAATGCCCCAGCTGTTTTCATGGATTTGATGAATCGAGATTTCAAACCATATTTGGATAAGTTCATCATTGTATTCATAGATGACATTCTTATCTATTCTAAGACGAGAAAATAACATGATGAACATTTAAGAATAACACTGGAGACATTGAGACGAGAAAAACTTTATGCCAAATTTTCCAAGTGTGAATTTTGGTTAAGAGAGGTGAAATTTTTAGGACATGTGATCAATGAATCTGGAATTTTGGTTGATCCTATCAAAGTTGAAGCCATCATAAATTGGCCTCAACCAAAGACACTTACTGAAGTGCGAAGTTTTCTAGGATTAGCAGGATACTATCGTCGATTCGTTCAAGATTTTTCTAAGATAGCAGTCCCATTAACGAATCTATCAAGGAAAACAGAAGAATATGTTTGGACCCCAACTTGTGAGAAGAGTTTTCAAAAATTAAAGAAAAGGTTAACCACCGCCCCCCTGTATTAGGTTTACCTGATAACAAAGGAGATTTCGTGATCTATAGTGATGCCTCGATGAATGGATTAGGAGCTGTACTAATGCAACATGGAAAAGTTATTGCCTATGCATCTTGGCAATTTAAGGATTGCGAAAAACGATACCCAACTCATGACTTGGAATTGGCTGCGATCGTTTTCGCATTAAAGATCTGGAGGCATTATTTGTATGGAGAGAAGTATGAAATTTACACAGACCATAAGAGTTTAAAGTATATATTCACCTAAAAGGAACTGAACATGAGGCAAAGACGGTGGTCGGAGCTAATTAAAGACTACGATTGCTCGATCAACTATCATCCTGGCAAAGCAAATGTTGTGGCTGATGCTCTAAGTAGATGTGAAAGGTTGAATGTGATAACAATCCAAGAAAAAGTTAGGATGGATTTGGAGAGGTTACAATTAGATGTTATCACAACTCAACAAAAGAAAGAGTTAGAGCAAGAGGTTGGTGTAAAACCAAGCTTACTAACTGTTATCAAGGAAGCTCAAGAAGAATATGTGGAAGATAGGGAAAAGTTGTTAAGAAGAGAAAATGGGAAATGTCGGATCCACGATGATGGATTGATGAGATTTGAGAATAGAATCTGGATTCCGACAAAATTGGAATTAAAAAGAAATCTACTACAGGAAGCCCATAACTCTAAATTTTTGATACATCCAGGTGGAACCAAAATGTTTCAGGATTTGAAACAAAATTTTTGGTGGCCTAATATGAAGAAGGAAATTGCTGAATGGGTAAACACATGTTTTACCTGTCAACAAGTTAAAGCAGAAAACCAGAAACCTAGTGGTTTGTTGCAATCTTTGGACATCCCAGAATGGAAGTGGGAATATATCACAATGGATTTCGTAGTTGGATTGCCAGTAACTCAAAAGGGATTAAATACAATCTGGGTAGTAGTGGACAGATTGACCAAATCTGCACATTTCCTACCTATTAAGGACACCTATAAGATGGACCAATTGGTCAGATTGTATGTGAAGGAAATCCTTAGCCGTCATGGAGTGCCAATTTCAATTGTGTCTGATCGTGATCCTCGTTTTACGTCTAGGTTCTGGAGAAGTTTTCAAGGGTATTTAGGAACAAGATTGGACATGAGTACTGCTTTTCACCCGCAAACCGACGGGCAATCTGAGAGAACAATCCAAACCTTAGAAGATATGCTGAGAGCATGTTCTTTGGATTTTGGAGGACGATGGGATGAACATCTACCACTCGTTGAGTTTGCTTATAATAATAGTTATCATGCAAGCATCGGAATGGCACCATTTGAAGCTTTGAATGGGAGAAAGTGCAGAACACCATTGTATTGGAATGAAGTTGGAGAAAGAAAGTTAGAAGGACCTGAAATAGTCCAACAAACTGAGAATGCAATCCGGAAAATCCGAGCTAAAATAAGAGCAGCTCAAGATCTACAAAAGCAATACGCAAACCAAACCTGAAAAGATCAAGCATTAGAAGTAGGAGGTTATGCGTTGCTTAAGATCTCACCTTGGAAAGGCTTATTGCGCTTCGGACGAAAAGGGAAATTAAGTCCTCGCTTTATTGGACCTTTTGAGGTACTTCGTCGTATTGGTGAAGTGGCTTATCAACTAGCATTACCTCCAGCTCTAGGTCATGTTCATGATGTTTTTCATGTCTCGATGTTACGACCTTATAAAGGAAATCACTCTGGCATTATTGACTACCAACCCATTGAGCTACAACCAAATTTTCATTATGAAGAAACGCCAATACAAATTTTGGATCGTCAAGTAAAGGTTTTGAGGAATAAAGAAATTGCATCTGTAAAAGTTTTATGGCAAAATCACAATGTTGAAGAAGCAACATGGGAACTAGAAGAAATGATGATGCAAAAGTATCCTCAACTATTTCACCAGTAAAGTTTCGAGGACGAAACTTATTGTAAGGAGGGGAGAATGTGACGTCCCGGAAAATTTGTTTATCCATAAATAATTTATTCAGTCATTTTTTTTTTCTTATTAATATGTATATGGTTATTATATGATGTTTTTAAATAACTAAACATTTTTTTAAACTATTAGAGGATTATGCTTGTTTGGATATTGGATTATAAGATCAAGCAAATTATGTTGATATTGCTTGAAGGAGCCCACTATTCCGGTTTAGCAAGTTCCCTGAGGAATGTAGTAGTTTACGTAAGGGAATTGAATGATGAGTACATATGTTAATTTGATTAATAAGCTGCTTGTGTGTCATCAAGTGGATTAAACGTATGTGCATGTAGGACAGCAGATTTATTACTATGCTTAGCTGTTAAGAATCATGATGAGCAGCCATTTTTACCGTCCAGTTTAACCAATCATTTTATTTCAAAACTTAATCTCAATAAATACCTCATTCAGAGGAACATTTCAGTCTCTTTTCTAAAGATTTCCTTTTCCAAAGTTCTTCTTTAAACCTACCATCTCCGTTTAATTTCAAGTTCTTTCTTTTGGACAATCCCTTTTAAACAAGCTTTGATCTCTTTAGTCAACCCAGGAGGTAAGAATCTTAAGTTCTCTTTTGCCTTTCTTTTTGCTTGATATCCGAGAAGTTTAGTTATAGGAGCAAGTCTTTAAGAAATAAAAGAAAGGATTATATTCTTTTGTGTCTAGAAGTGTTGCTCATAGCTTAAAGCACGTTGAAAGTTGATTTATGGAGTTGTAGTTGAGATCACCACCCTTGGAGAAATGAGGAAGACGACCCTGCATCTGAGACGAGGTCCAACTTAGTCTCTAATGAGACGTTCTTAGTCTCTGATGAGATGTGGTTAGTCTCCGACTGTGTTGATGTTAGTCTTTGATGACGTCAGCATTAGTCTCCGACTGTGTTGATGTTAGTCTCTGATGACGTCAGCATTAGTCTCCGACTGTGTTGATGTTAGTCTCTGATGACGTCAGCATTAGTCTCCGACTGTGTTGATGTTAGTCTCTGATGACGTCAGCATTAGTCCCTGACTGTGTATACGTTAGTCTCTGATGATGATGTCAGCCTTAGTCTCTGATAAGGTTAAGATGACGTCATCAGTCCCTGATGAGATAATTAGTCTCTGATGAAGGAATAATTAGTACCCGATGACGTCACCCTTAGTCCCCGATAGGGTTAAGATGACGTCATCAGTCCCTGATGAGATATTAGTCCCCGATGACGTCACCCTTAGTCTCCGATAAGGTTAAGATGATGTCATCAGTCTCTGATGAGTTAAATAGTCTCTGACGACTGAAATTTTTCCCTGATGGGCAACCTCATGCCCTGATAACCATTTTCTTTATAAATAGCCATCTATTAAGTATGGATTTTTCATGATATACCCACAATGATGTTATGCAGAAACCTTTTTCAATCCATATAGTGAATTTTTAGCTAAGGACCAAGGCAAGTATATTTTCATTCCACTTCTTTCTTACTGATTGCGTAGAATCATTGATTCGATTTACGTAAATGAATGATGCTAATGCCTATGCATGATGATGAATTCTTTTATGATTAAGTAACGTACGATCATTGAATCCGATGTACGTGAAAAGATGATTATAATTGAACTATGTGTTATTGGGTGGTTGCTAGCTGTTTAAATTTTCCTAGCACACCAAATGATGATAAAGATGTTGTTTGGGTGTTGCAAGTCATGGACTTGTATGCACACCCAAGTAACTTTTATATCGATATATAGTTTCGCCTATGATGATCACTGTCTTTTAATTGTTGAGCACACCAATATGTGTTGTTGGCAGTCCCTGCTTTTAATTGATTAGCACGTCAAGGCTATTGAAAATTGAGAAAATGTTTACAAGAAGATATATCCATATGGAAAGTTAAGGGGGCTGTTGAATACTTTCGCCTGGTATTTTAGCCAATGATGATAAAGAATGATAGACCGAGGCAAGGCATCGGTAATGTGATTCTTTCCGCAGACCATATGCTTTCTGCAAAGTACTACGTATGTCAAATGATGAATCAAACGACCAAGGTGACTAGCTGGGATGAAATTTGATTATGTATGGTAGTCAGATAATGATCAGTCTGGTCAGGTGATGCATTATCTGATGAATAAAGGGCGAGTCATGATTTATTGAAAGAGGGTTAACCCTTGATATCACTCGGGCACCCTAGATGATATATGTTTATTATTTTATCAAGAGGTTTTGGCATTGCTTCGCCTAATCTCAAGGAATATTAAAGCTTTTGAAATATCTATTCTTCTTGCTTATGGTTATATACTTACTGAGTGTAAACGCTCATGTGGAATGCTATGAATGTTTTTCAGGTTATGTCGTGAAGGCTGAGTCCCCTAAGAAAGAGAAAGAGATAATGCCTTAAGAGTGTTATAGTTGTAAGGCCATATGAGCCATCTAAAGTTTTGTTTCTGCTGCAGCTTGTTTATTTTCAAACTTTGAGGTTTTGTAAGATGATGTGGACCTTAAGATGTTGTAATAATGTATTTTGGGAATATATTTCCCACATGTATGTTGATAAGGCTTGGCTGTGTTCTTTTTGTTTTGCTGTTGTGTTGTAGTTTTCTGGTGCAGCCCGGGGTTCCAGCCTGGGGATCTCGGGGACTGTCACCCAAATCGCTGACAGTGTCCGGGGCCCGGCTCGGGGGATTTTCGGGGGCGCCACATGAGGTGTCAGGATTAATCTATTATATAAGTTGATGAGAGAACACCCTAGAATTGAGAATAGTTTATTCTATTCTGCCAAGCCCTATAGATGGAATTATATCTACTTTAAGTGTCATACGTATGTACACTGTAGACCATATTGAGATAGAATTGACCTTCTATCGTGAAATAGTAAGAAGTACTCTCAGTAAGTTCTAGTGCTGAACAGAGTTAAGGCGATCTAGTAAGTCATGAACTGAAAGACGTCAAATGCTTATGTGAAATTTCATTCAGAGGTATTAATTGTCAACTTTTCCTCAACTGAAAATATGAATTCACCCCATCTGCGTTCGGAATCCAACTATTTGCACTCTTTATGTTATTCATATTTTCTTAATCTTGCTTTGAGATGAATTACCTGAGCTAGCTACAAAGCATTTGTTGTTCTCATTTGCCTTATAGAATTTTACTTGTTGAGTATTTATCGATCATACTTGTTTTGATTCTCTTTTAATTAAATACAAAAAAGGTGAAAGTTTCAAGGGCAAAGAAAAGATATATCGGTAGGACTGGTTGTTAAGGGTTCATAAGTACGAATCTGGTTTTGGTACTATAGTAGAGGACCTATTATGTTATCCGCTGTTATAAAATTTTGACACAATAATTGTAATAATTGTTGGTTATACTTTGTTCCAGCTCATGTTATGAATGTAAGTTTGTTCTTTTTATAACCCTTTGATGGTTCAGTGTTTCGCTGAAAGCCGGAGTTGCAACAGTTGGTAATAAACTAACAACTCCAGTTTATAGTCGGAAACCGGGTCTATCACAATTTTGGTTGAATTCGTAAAAGAATTTCATGGTCAGACAACACTCAGCTGAGTCGACTCTTCTTTGGATCGTCACTGCTGAATTAATAGATAGTAATAGATAGATAGAAAACTCATTGTTGCATCATCAACATGAGGTACATATCTTTTTTCCATGGAAAATATCCAATGTTGTCTAATAATGTCGACATCATTATTTTTAAAATTATCAAACCCTTTTTTTTTTAGTTTTTCCTTAAGTGTTAGAGTATACCATGTGTCTTTTTAAGAGTAAAATTTACAAACTATTTATAACTTTAAAAGAACGATGGGTAAGAAAATAATTAATAAGACTCAAACTCTCTCGACTAATAAAAATATTTGCTGTGTTTTATCAATTAAATTAATTTTTTTAACAAAAATATTAAAATTTTCATTGGAGAAAAAGACTAAAAAAGTATACTACATAAATTTATCTTTACAATATATAAGTTGATGATATGTATACATATCATAGAATATTAATGATATTTTATTATATTTCATATTGTTCTACATAATATATATATATATATATATATAATATATATATATATATATATACACACACACACACACATATACATATACTATACATAGAGATGAGAAATAATTTTTTAACAGTGAATTATGTAAAATTTTATCCATGGCTAAATTTATCCATTTTTTATTATTATATAGGAAAACATGTAGAGAGAGCGTAGCGTAGTGCGATGCGGATATAAGCACTCGCAATGCGGATATGAAATTTAAAAATCACAAAATGTGATTTTATGCGGATGCAGTTACATACAAATACAGTGGAAACATCAAAAAAAAATATTTATCAAAGGCTTATTTAAATTTTGTATTAAAAAACTAAGCTTACTAATAAGAAACTCACAATCATAATCCCCTAATTATTTTACATTACAATCAAATACTCAACTAGTATAATTCTCTTAATAGTCCTTATCATTTAAAAGTAAAAAAATCATAACTCAAAAGTAAACATTCATGATCCAAATGAATTCTAAGTCACATCAATAACATCTCATAGACTTTATCTATCACATATTAAATAAGTGTGTATTTTTAATACTTTACATAATTAATAAAAACTAGTAAATAACATGAATATCAAGCTTCTATTACAAATAATACAATCTCAAATCTCAAGTTTCACATTCAAACATATAATAAGTTAATTATAATATTATTATGCGGTTCAGTTTGATGCGATGTGGATATTAAGTATATTCGTAACCGCATATATAATAGTGCGACTATAAAAAATAAAAATCGTATCGCGTAATTGTACTGTATTCACGTGTAAATTTTACTGTTTGTCAAAACTAAGAGCCATTCTTGTTTCAGAAAATAAATCATTATGTTATTGTTTTACTTCGAAATAAATTTTGAGTTAAAAGTCGATAAATACTAAAAAATATTTATACGAAAATAACAACAGCCCTAAATTCAAAGCCCTCTTTTACCGATTAGCACGAACTTGCTTTTTTTGTTTTTTTTCGCTGTTATAACTTTACAGTATATGAACGGATGTTATGGTCCATCATATTAACTAAAACAATGTGAAGGTACTCTATACCGAAAACTAAGAAAAAACAAAGCGCAAGTGTTTTATTATATACTCCTTCACAAAAAGCAGTATATCTAACTCCTCCACAAAAAGCAGTATATTTCAAGTCGACATCGTGTTTCTCTCTCTAACTTTTCCTCCTCCTCCTCTCTTTCCCACCTAAAACCTTAAGATGCAACCCTCCTCCCGCCCACCATTGTCGCCCTTCTCCCCCCCACCCCTTATTCCCTCTTCCTAGTTGTTTTCTCCCCCAACTGCTTTTCGTGAGGTTTCACGATGGTTGAAACTGATTTGCCTGTTCTGGATATAGATAGTTCAAATCCAAACCCAACTCCAATCACTTTGTTCACTGCTGAATCTAGTTCTGGATCTGAGTCGGAAGAGCCTTCTTCCCCTCTCAAGAACCTTTTGACTAATGAGATCTATGCTGCAGCTGCTTTGTTAACAAAAGCTAATAGATTGGACGCTGTCAAGGAAAGGAAACACAACTTTGAGCTCTATAAATTTATCTCAGCTCTGGGTTGGACTTCGTCTGATGTAGATGCTTTTATAAAGGATGGAATCACTCCCCAATATTCGGGTTATTGCCTCTCTGGATCTCCTGCAGATTCTATGCTGCTTAAATCCTCTACGGGCCTAGAATCACAAGTTGTCCCAGATTCGCTGACCACAAATGTGGAGAAGCTCCCCCTAAGGATTCATATGTGAATCTACCCAAGATGAACTCGTCCTCCCCCTTAAACCTGTTGCTGCCACTACAGAGATCCCCTCAAAACCTTCATGGAGCAAAGTTGTAGCTTCGATTCCAAAAGCTGAAGACTTGCAGTTCTTCCCTCCCTCCATTAAAGATGGTAATATCTCTATCTCACCACCGGTGGAAATCCTCCAAAAAGGTACTGACCTCTGAAACTACAGTCTTGAAGGCTCATTTTTGAACTCTAGGCCCCCCTTTAATGTCATTGAGGCTTTTGCAAAGAAAGCTTGGAGTGGCTTTGGGTTTGCGAAACTCACAACTTACAAAGTGGCGCTTTATCTTCAAATTTTCCTCTGCTCTCTCCAGAGAGAGTGTTTTGGCTGCTGGGCCTTAGTATATTGCAAACAAACTCCTCTCCCTTAAATCATGGAAAGAAGGCTACTCTATTGAGGATGAAAAGTGTACTACTGCCCCTATTTGGGTTAAGTTCCACAACGTACCTATTTTGTATTGGACGCGTGAGGGGCTAAGCTATCCGGCCTTGGGGGTAGGCAAACCATTATTCTTAGACAATGCTACCTCTAAACTTGAACCGATGGGCTATGCTAGAATTTGTATTCAAGTTGATGTTGAGTCTACCTTTCCCAAGTCCCTCCCAGTTTCAATCCTCCGCGGTGGAGATTTAGTGGAGTTACCTGACACAGTTCAGATTGAATATCAAAATAAGCCTCAACTCTGTCCTCATTGCAAAGTTTGTGTGCATAGTCAGTTTAAATGCCCAAATGCCAACTATAGATGGGTCCCAAAAACTCCTTCAAAAGCTGGACAAGAGATGCTTGTAGCACCTGAAATCAAACACTCTACTACATAAGCTCGGGCATTGGGGCCTGCTGACAAAGGGAAAGGACCCCTCAGCCCAAAAGACAAACCATGCAATGGAAACAAAAATGATTGGCACCCTACTCAAAAAGGCCTTAAAATCATGGATCGAATTGAGGACACCTCTTCTAATCTTCACTCTCCAAACAGCTTTCAAATCTTTGAGCTTGCTACCAGTGACAACGTTGGTGCTAAATCAAATGTGGATGACTTTGTCTCTGATTCGGAAGCTACTCCTCCCCTGCTCCTCAACAATCTTGCAGCTAAGCTCAAATGCATTGATGGTAAAGGCTTCAGAACTGCGTTGGAGCAGGAACCAATATGTGCTCCCTCTACCTCCGGGAAACGGAAAAAGAAAAAGAAGGGGGCCTCGCCCACACCTCCTCCATAATTATATTTATGAATTCCTTTTTTTCTATGAATGTTAGCAAGCCAAAGATTTGTAATTTCTTACACTTTTTAAAGAAGCATAATCTATCTTTTGTTGGGATTTTAGAAACTCGAGTTAAATCCCATAATTTTGTTTCCACTACTCGAGCTCTTAAGGAGAATTGGCTTTGGCAGCACAACTATGAAGATCACCCCAATGGGCGGATTTGGGTGGGTTGGGACCCCACCCTTTGGAAAGTCATTGCTATTTCAAAATCTGTCCAATTCATACATTTACACTATTTTTCCCTTGTAGTTAATACTGAGTTCTTTGTTTCTATTTTCTGTGGCCTCTACTCTGAAGTCGACAGGAAGGTTCTTTGGGCAGGACTGAAGTACTTCTATCCTAACACTCTATTCCCACTCCTTGGTGTGTCATTGGAACTCTCAAACTTCCGGCCCTATTTTCAAGAATCTTGACAGAGTCCTCGTTAACCCCCACTTGGATGAGCAATCTGCGTACCTCCTAAGCTTTATTTGGTGCTAAAGAACTTTCTAATCATTCCCCAATGATTGTTCTCCTCATCCTAAGCACTAAAAGAATTAGGAAACCCTTACTTTTCTTTAACTTCCTAATCAACACGAAGGGGTTCCTTCTTGCCATCACTTCTGCTTGGAACTTCTCTAGTCCTGGCTCCTCAATGTAGCAACTCTGGATAAAGCTAAAAGCAACAAAAGCTGCTATAAATTCTTTGAACAAAGCTCATGGAAATGTTAGCTCTACTGTACAATCTTTAAGGGATTCATTGAACCTAATCCAAACCAGCATTGACAACTCTCCGCATAATGGATATCTACTGGACACTCATCGACAGCTCTCTTATTATCTAAATGTAGCTCTTAAACATGAGGAATGTCTAGCCAAACAAAAGGCTAGGGTTAGATGGCTAAAGTAAGGTGACAAGAACTCCAAATTTTTCTTGTCCAAAATCAAGTCAAACTGGAACTCCAACAAAACATTCTCAATCTCTAATTATAATGGGGTAATGGTCTTTGGGCATGATGAAGTCCAAAAAGTTGTTCAACATTTGCAATATATTTGAGCCCCCTCAATTAACAGCTCCTTTGTAAGCCTTCTTGATTTGACTCCCTCCAAAACTATTATACCTTCCGAATCTGCTCTATTGGGTTGTAATGTTACTGAAGTGGAAATTTTGGCTGCTATTAAATCTATGAAGAATAGTAAGAGCCCTGGCCGGGATGGGTTCACTGTGGAGTTCCTAAAAGGTTCTTGGGACATTGTAGGGAATGATGTCATTCATGCCATCTTATCTTTCTTCAATGAAGATTTCCCTCTTGGAAATTTCAACAACACTGCCATCACCCTTATTCCAAAAATCAAAACCCCTTCTAGCATGCATGACTTTAGACCTATTGCTTGTTGCAATGTAATATACAAGATTATCTCAAAGGTTCTTGCAACTATACTGAAAAAAGTTTTACCTTCCATTGTCTCCCCTTCCCAAACTGCTTTCATTCTGAGAAGATGTATTTGGGAGAATATTCTCATCGCTCAAGATTTGGTTTGGAACTACCACCAGCAGAAGGGTCCCCCTCGTTGTACCTTGAAGATTGACCTCCAAAAGGAATTTGGCTCTATAAATTGGGACTTCATGGTAGCCGCTCTTTGGTTATTTCAGGTTCCCCCCAAATTCTGCTTCTGGATCAAGGAATACATAATCATTGTCTAGTATACCATCAAGGTCAATGGTTCTCTCTGCGGTCATTTTAAAGGAATGCGGGGCCTTTGGCAAGGTGACCCCATTTTACCTCTTTTATTTGTCTTGGCAATGGGAGTCCTTATTATCTTCATAGTGTGACGACCCCAAAGTTCCTTACCGAACTAGGGCTTCGTCAAAAGAGAAAATAAAATATCATCACGTCCATTCATAACATAAATAAGGTTTAAAGGAAAAATGGTAACGAGCTATTACAACCCAAACTAGTACAATTCTAGCGGAAACTAAGCTATCTCTATTTTATAGCCCACAACATAACAACTTCAAAACATCTTCTTTCCTTCCTTGGCAGCCACCCAAAGGGGTCAACAAAACTCAGTAGCCAATCATCTTTGCTTTCCCCTTGTAAGAGGGTTTAGCCTTTGTACCATGTCCTGCAAGACATTGAGGTCAACAAAAATGAGCGATTTACGCTCAACAAATATATAAACAAAACAGAGGAACAAATTTGGAATATTAATAGAGATTCAATTCTGTTTGGGAGGCTCAGTGAAACAACACCAATGCCTCGAAAATCTTTAAAGAACTTTGAGGATCACTGATGATAAACAATGTGTAACTCTCCTCGAAGAAAGACAAGTATACACATATGCATATCTTTCTCAAAATATCCATCGGGGGCTAAAGCCGTTGGATCTGCTAACCATATGGTATACAGTTAGCCTAACTGTGACCGCATGATCCCTCCTTGTGTGAATGTACGTAGTCACTTATAATTCCTCTAGGTCCAATGATAGAACAAATCAGCACCTTCCCTTTCCTCTTACCAACCATGTGACATATCTTAATTAAGGAACATATCATTCTCATTTGTTGCACGGATATAGCATTAAAGAATACTGATAAATCAAAGTTCAGTTATATACATGCACATTTATTCAACTCATGCTAGCGGAATTTAAAGCATAGCATTCTTATTCATAAAAACAATTGAAATGTATGAATCATAGCCTTGTGCGCATATCGAATCAAAAGATAATGCGTTGAATTGAAATAAGCATCAGATTGAATATGTACTTGCCTCAGTCTTCAGTTAAATCTAATTCAATTCACTTGTGAGCGAAAGACTCTGTAAACATGTATATCATAAGAAGATTTATTATCTTGATAAATATATGAAAGAAAATGCATATGTGATGTCTGGAAACTTTCAATGTTTTTAAAACTGACGAGACAACCGTTGAGGTTAAATAAATAATTAAAATATCTTAAAATAATTTAAGAAAATAATATTTTAGTTTCAAAGACAAACTACATATCAGTGGATAAACGTTGAAGCATAATAGTGGTCATCAGGGTTTAAGAATGACCATCGGAAGATAATCTAACCATCAGTGCATAATCTTCTACGTCAGGGAATAATTAGTCATCATGGGATAATTATCTGTCAGGGGATGTTTCCTCGGCCATCAGGGGATAGCCCTCGATCATTAGGGGATAGCTTTTGATCATCAGGGGATGATCTCTCGGCCATCACGGGATGACTTACCCATCAGGGGATGGACTTGTTTATTGCCAAACTCGTCGGGTGACAACTTCTTCAGCGCCAAACTTACTTAAGTCATTGCTGAACTCATCATTGGATAATTTGTTCAGCGCCAAACCCAGTTGGCTATCGCCAAACTCTTCGGGAACTAATATCTTTAGTCATCAGAGACTAACATACTTTGCCCATCGGAGACTAAACAAAATTTCCTTCATCGGAGACTAATATTATACTATTAGAGACTAATATTATACTGTTGGAGACTAACTCAGAATCTCCCAGGGACTATTTCATACGGTCAGGGACTAACTCCAAGCCGTCGGAGACTAAGTTAGAACTTGTCTCAGATACAGTGGTGTCTTCCTCACTCCTTCATGCGTGGTGTTCTTAACCATAACCATACATAGGTCAACCCCCATCATCCTCTCGGTAATATAACATTTCTTGTTGCCCATAAACTTTTATAGACACTATTTAGGCTTCAAAACTCAGGTTGACAAAGACTCAAGCACGGTGTTTTAACTACTCATGAAAAGAAATATTTAGAGGTTAACGGTTGACAACATTTCTTACGGTCATCTTGGATAGCTTTATGAAATAAAAGGCATTAAATCTAGGTGTTAAAAGCATGCATTAAATCGTACTTTTGGAAATGAATGAACGAAGTATTTAAACATGGCATGCATAACAGAACAAAAGTTCAAGAAACAGAGCAGGACTTTAATGCAATGCTCTTACCTCCTTGGCTGCAAAGAAGAAGTTAAAAGCTAAGGTTGTTTTTCGAGAAGGATAGTTGCTCTAAAAATGAACCTGGATTTGGTGGTATACTGTATAGAAAATTTATAAAAGTGGAGCTAGGGTTGTACCCAAACGATATATATATATATATCTCACTTGCCGAACAACAAGAGCTGTTGGATTGTTTGAGATTTGATTTCAGCCATTGACTGGAAAAAGAAAGTAACGAGCTTTAGAATGAATTGATTGGTTTGAAAAGGCGGTGTTACGACTGCTAATAGTCAATCAGTCATTTATCATAGCTAACACACTAACGTACTGTTGGAGATGATATACACTTGACGGGTCATATGCACAACTCTGAAATACATTAATTACTTCTTGTCCCACAGCAGTTGTGAGAACCTGAAAATTTTAAATGAGTTTTGTTATATGATTAATTCATTTTGTGGTTTATTTATTTGGGCATGGAGGTTAAATTTTTGGGTATGAATAATGAATTCATATCTTAAATGAAAATTTCATGGCAATGTGATGTCCAAAAGATTTTAAATGTATTTTGAACACAAGTTTTCAAATGAATATTTTATTCAAGTTTTATCTTGCATATGTGTATGCTTCCATGCGAGAAGAAGCACATGAAGTGTGAACGAGTATAAGCTACAGTACCCATTTTTAAACCAAAGACAGCAGTGAGACAAGAACATTAAATACACTATGTCAGGGTTGAGAGCATGTGACCAGTCTAACCAGCTAATCTACTCCAACAGTGCACTGGATTGTTGGCTATGATAGATGATTGACTGACCTTAGCAGTCGTTGCATCCACCCTTTTTCACCAATCACTTCTTTCTAAAGCTTGTTATTTCTTTTCACAGCCAACAACTGAAATCTAACTCCAAATAATCCAACGACTCTTGTTGTTCGGCAAGTGAGATATATATATATCCTTGGAATACAACCCTAACCCCACTTTCATAAATCTTCTATACAGTATACCACCAAATCCAGGTTCACTTTCAAAGCAACTGTCTTTTTGGGAGAACAACTCAAGCTTTTAACTTCTTCTTTGCAGCCAAGGAGGTAATAGCATTACATTAAAATCCTGCTCTATTTCTTACACTTTTGTTCTATTATGCATGCCACGTTTAATACATTGTTCATTCATTTCCAAAAGTACGATTTAATGCATGCTTTTAACACCTGGGGTTAATGCCTTTTTATTTCAAAAGCTATCTAAGATGAGTGTAAGAATGTTGACAATCACCTGGTAGACAAACCTTTAATTACCAAACATTTCTTTTTATCAGTAGTTACAACACCATGCTTGAGTATTCTTCAACCTCAGTTTTGAACCCTAAACTGTGTTTATAAGAGCTAGTAGACCCCAAGAGATGTTATGTATGATTGAGAGGATGATGAGAGTCGACCTATGCATGGTTGTTGCTGAGAACACCACCCATGGAGGAGTGAAGAAGACACCAATGTATCTGAGATGAGTTCTAACTTAGTCTCCGACGGGTTGGAGTTAGTCTCTAACAGTATAAAATACTCCCTAGGAGATTCCAAGTTAGTCTCTGACAATATAACAGTTAGTCTCTGATAGGCTAAAACTATTAGTCTCCGATGAAGGAAATTTTGATTAGTCTCTGATGGGCTAAAACTGTTAGTCTCTGATGAAGGAAATTTCTTTAGTCTTTAATGAGTAAATTTTCTTAGTCCCCAAGGAGTTCAACAATGACTTATCGAGTTCAGCGCTGAACAACTTTTCTCCGAGGAGTTTGGCGCTAGACAAGTTATCCACTGATGAGTTCAGCGATGACTTAACGAGTTTGGCGATGAAGAAATCATCCCCTGACAGTTGAGAGGGTTTGGCGATAGTCAAAGTTATCACCCGACAAGTTTGGCGGTGAACAAATATCCCCTGACGGATAATTATCCCCTGATGACTATCCCCTGACGAGTGAATGATACCCTGAAAGCCGAGAGATCATCCCCTACTGGTCAAAACTTATCCCCTGATGGTTGAGAGATCATCCCCTGATGGTTAAAACCTATCCCTTGACGGGTAGTTTACCCACCGATGACCAGTCATCCCCTGATGACTAATGATCCTTTGACGTGGAAGATTATCTTCTGATGCGCAGTTTGTCTTCAAAACTATAAAACATTATTTTCTTTTAATTATTTATTTAACCTCGACGGTTCTTATGTCATATATGAGACATTAAAAGTTTAAGGACATCACACATGCATTTTCTTTCATATTTTAACCAAGGTATTAAATTTATCATGTGATATGCATGTTTTATAGAATCTTTCACTCACGAGTAAATTGAATTTGATTTTGTGCAAAGGACCGAGGCAAGTATATACATTCAATCTGATGTTTATTTCAATTTAACGCAGAATCATTTGATTTGATATGCGTGCAAGGCTTGATTCATATGTTTCAATTGCTTTTATGATGAGAATGTTATGCTATAAATTTCGCTAGCATGATATTATAGAAAGTACATGGATATAACTAAACTTTGATGTATCAATTATTCTTTAATGCTATATCTGTGCAACAAAGGAGAATGATATGTCCCTTAATTAGGATATGCCACATGGTTGGCAAGAGGAAAGGGAAGGTGCTGATTTGTTCTGTCACCAGACCTAGAGGAATTATAAGTGACTATGTATGTTCACACAAGGAGGGATCATGCAGGCACAGTTAGGCCAATTGTATATCGTATGGTTAGCAGATCCAACGGGTTTAGCCCCCGATGGATATTTTGAGAAAGATGTACACGGGTGAATACCTGTCTTTCTTTAAGGATGATCACACGTTGTTTATTATCAGTAATCCTCAAAGCTCTTCAAAGATTTCTGAGGCATTAGTATTGTTCCACTGAGCCTCTCAACAGAATTGAATCCCTATTAACATTTCAGTTTTGCTTCCCCAATTTGTTTATATACTTGCTGGGCGTAAATCGCTCATTCTTGTTGAACTTAATGTCTTGTAGGGCAGGGTACAAAGGCTGAACCCTCTAATAAAGGGAAAACAAAGATGATTGGCTACTAAGTTGTCGACACCGTTTTTGGGTGACCACTATGGAAGGAAGGAAGGAAGATATTTTGAAGTTGTAATGTTATGAACTGTAATTTTTAAACGGTTTAGCTTCCACTGAAAATGTCATAGTTTGAGTTGTAATAACTCACCACTATTTTCTTTTACCAAAATTTATACTATGAATGGATGTAACGTTATCTTTTCCTTCTCTTGACGAAGCCCTGGTCCGATAAGGGAATTTGGGGTTGTTACAGCAGTCTTTGGTTCAAAGTGAGTACTGTAGCTCACATCAGCTCATACTCGCGTGCTTCCATCCACGTGAAAACACACGCAAGGTAAAACTTGAATAAAATAACCTTTTAAATACTTGTGCTCAAAATACATTTAAAACCTTTTGGACATAACATTGCCATTGGGACGACCCCAAAAATCCTTTAATGGATCAGGGCTTCGTCAAAAGAAGGAAAAGATAACCATATATCCATTTATA
Organism: Centella asiatica; assembly: GCA_014636745.2. Lineage (NCBI taxonomy): Eukaryota > Viridiplantae > Streptophyta > Magnoliopsida > Apiales > Apiaceae > Centella > Centella asiatica. The sequence continues at coordinate 55,984,562 of CM025786.1, forward strand.
GCATAAATACTGGATAAAGGCAGTATTAGAGAGTTATTACAACCCAAGAATAATACAATTACAGCGGAAGCTATTACATCATCTTTAATTACAAACCAAAATCAACACTACTTCTAATATCTTCCTCCCTTCCTTCAATCTTCCTTCCTTCCTCAGTCTTATCGAAAGAGTAAATAACTTAGTAGTTTATCATCTTTGCTTTCCCCTTATCAGAGGGTTCAACCTTAGCGTTCTGTCCTGCAAGCCATTAAAATTCAACATAGGTGAGCGATTTACGCCCAACAAGTATATACACATCAAAGAAGTATATAAACAATTTTAACGAATGTAGCTGGAACATCGAAGGGAGTCATGTCTGATTATGAGGCTTGGTGAAGCAATGCCAAGGCCTCGGAAACCTTCAAAGATCATTGAGGATTCACTGATGATACACAACGTGTGATCCTCCTTGAAGAAAGACAAGTATACACCTGAGCATAACTTTCTCAAAATATCCATCGGGGGCTAAACCCGTGGATCTGCTAACCATACAGTACACAGCTGGCCAAACTGGACTGCATGATCCCTCTTGTGTGGACTACGTAGTCACTTAGCATTCCTCTAGGTCAGGTGAAGAACACATCAGCACCTTTCCTTTCCTCTTGCCAGCCATTTGGCATAACCCATTTAAGGGACATCATTCTCATTCATTTGCACAGATATAAGATTGTAACATATCCGATATTCAAAGCTCATTTATATCCATGCATCATCATTCATATCATGCTAGCGGAATTTAAAGCATAGCATGCTCTTTTATAAAAGAAAGAAAAAAAAACAAACAATTGAAACATAACTCAAGCCTTGCACGCATATCGAATCAAATGATAATGCGTTAAACTGAAATAAACATCAGATTGAATGTATATACTTGCATCAACTTGCAATTAAACATAAGATTGTGAATATACTTGCCTCGGTCCTTTGCACTCAACCAAATTTAATTTACTCGAGAGTGGAAAATTCTGTAAGAATATACATATCACAAGATGAATTTAATATCTTGGTTAAAGTATGAAAGAAAATGCACATGTGATGTCCTTAACTTTTAACGTCTCAATTTGGTATAAAAGCTGTTGAGGTTAAGAAATCAATTAAAACATCTTAAAAGGATTTAAGAAAATAATATTTTATAGTTTTAAAAACAAACTGTGCATCGGGGAATTACTTCACTTTAACTCATCGGAGACTACGGATGACGTCATCACAGACTAAACTTAGCCTGTCGGAGACTAAGGCTGACGTCATCAGAGACTAAACTTAGCCTGTTGGAGACTAAGGCTGACGTCATCAGAGACTAAACTTAGCCTGTCGGAGACTATGGCTGACGTCCTCAAAGACTAAACTTAGCCTGCCGGAGACTAAGGCTGACGTCATCAGAGACTAAACTTAGCCTGTCAGAGACTAAGACTGATGTCATCAGAGACTAAACTTAGCCTGTCGGAGACTAAGGCTGATGTCATCAGAGACTAAACTTAGCCTGTCGGAGACTAAGGCTGACGTCA
>CM025786.1:55989116-56011322 GCA_014636745.2 Centella asiatica
TAATTAAATTTCATAACGAAATTTATTTACAAATCTGGGTCTTCACAAATAATGCCTTGCACTTACCTACACATGATGCATATAACCTAACTACTTCTAATGAGGAATTAATAGACATGTTTAAAGACTTACACTATAATGAAGAAATTGCATCAATAGGTTCCATAACAAGACCTCATCTTAGGCAGGAATGATCTTTATTCTTTGATATTATCACTAAAATATTTACTTCAAAATGCAGTGGTTATGATGCCATAACTACACTAACACAACAGATTGCATATAGTGTATTGTATGATAGGCATACAAACCTAAGGCTGATAATTTTGCATAACTTAATGGCTAAACTAAAAACTTGTGATAAACATAAAATTTACTATGCTAGGTTTTTGATGATGATTGCAAATTATCTAATTCCTAACCTAAGTATCACTGGTATGCAAGTTGTGCCAACTGTTTTGCAGAGTAAGTGCATCTTTACTGATGTGAAGAAAAAAGCAGCAAGGGGTAAAGGTTCCTCTTTCCTTCCCTCCTATAATGAGATCAATTCTCATAGATAGGTTTGCAAACCTTTATTCTTTGTCTTACTTTGAGGATCTTTAGCAATAAACTAGAAACTCAATTGATCCTCCAACATCAACTTCCCAACAACCATCTACAGCCCACTCCACAGTCTCTCAAAAGACTGTGGTTGTAACAACAAAGAAAGCCACAAAGTTACCCATAAATAAATAAATAAAGAGGGTGACATTGAGGCCAAAGGAGTAAAAGAAGCTGAGGTGGCTCCTCAAAGAAAGAAGAGATTAATAACCCTGCGCCAAAAGCAATCCATTACCTCTCAAAAGGCAATGGAGGTTAAAAAGAAAAACAGTACACTAGAAACATCCTCCCAAAAGGATGTTGACATTAAAGCAAGTTCCCAACCAAGAACAACAGGTACAGAGACTGCATAACCCTTTGTACATAAATAGGGGCAGACCCAAAGATAAAGAAGAACAAAAAGAAAGAGTGACACAAGGAGTGCACACACAGAGTCTATTCCACTTGATGCTCCTCAAATTTCTGTTCTTGAGGAGCAACCAACACTCCATTCTATCCCTTCTCCTATTTCTTCTCCCATTCTTGATTCTTTAGAACATGATAGTTCAAATCTTCTTGACTTTTTCCAAGAAGAGTCAACACTCAAGGTGGATCAAGCTAAACCATTATAGACTAGTTCTCACATGGACTACTCGAAGTCTAGTCATCCACCAGAGACTAGCTCTCCACTAGAAAATATAGCTTATATCACACCAGAGACTGACACACAAGAACCACTTGTTCAAAGTACAAGTGTAGTTAGTTCTCAAACACTCCCCTTGGAAAAATCCCTAACCACTTCTATATTAAGGGAACCCCCTCTCCTTGGTGCCAGAAATACTTTCTCTTTACCCCCTTCTTCTGTAGGACGAGTGCCACTACACAAATAAGTGAGGAAGAGAGAATAGTTAGTGAGAGTTAGGTTCATGACTTGGAAAAAGGAGAGATACAACAAATACAAGAGAGTCAAGCTTTAGATAGCTTGGAAAAAGGAGAGATAGAGCAGCTGGATGTCGAACTCTAGGCACAAGGAGAAGGTGTGAGCGAGGATGAGATCCTTGAACAAAATAAAAAAGAGGACAATACTTTCTTAGCAGGTGATTTTCTCAAACCTGTTGAGCCCTCTACCTCTACAGTAGCTCAAGTTTCCTCTACATCTCCAACACATCAACAACCAGAGGAAATTGAGAGAAGCTCACATTTAGGGGATGCAACTCTTCAATTGTGGGCTGATATGTCCAATGCAGACTTTGAAGTCTTATATGGACTGCAACAACATTAAGATCAAATATCAGCCATGAAGAAAAGACTTGCAAGTGAACCTGTGCCTATTGAGGTTGAAGAAGAAAATGTGGACACTTGGTTGGATGCAAGCTACACAAACACTTTAGATGAAGCGGCTGCCCAACTTTGCCAAGATTATTTGACCACTTTAGGGTCTAGTGCAGCTGAACTTACACCAAGTGCAATCTATGAGGAGTTGATCAAAACTGACAAGAAGAACATGAAGTTCCAATACTTCTTGATCAACAGTCTCAAGGCTACACTCCAAAATGTAGAGACCCGAATAGAGCTGCACTCCAAAATGTAAAGACCCCAATGGAGCTGGTGACAAGATGAGATAGTGCTATGAAGGTCACCTTCCCAAGAGGATGCTCAATTCCATTGACATGCAACTCAAGGAGCAGTCCACTACTGAGATGAGACTTCAAACAATGGAATCACAAGTCTAGTCCATTCTGCAGAAACAGGATAAACTTTCCTTTGATATCCAAAACCTCACATAACTTTTGCATCAAGCCATCCCTACTCTGGCTATTACTCCTTTTCCTATCCGTTAAGATGTTGATGCCAAAAAGGGGGAGAGTAGTCAGGTAAGGCTTGCAGTTCAATAACAAGAAAAGAAAGTTGTCACTAAGGATAATACAAGCTTGGCTAGCTTAATGGCTGAATAACAAAAGCTTCAAAATGTAAATATTGAACTTGATGCAGCCATCAAGACTAGTATCTCCACTTCCACTACAGCAACAACAGCAACAACAACAGTTCCTCCTTTTAGTGCAACAAACCCACCTACCAAACAAGAAAAAGGTAAGTGCATTCTGGTTGCAGAATTAAAGAAGAGAAAGTCCATTCAACCATGACAACCTAAGCTACTAGGTGATGCCATGAAAACTGTTCATTTTCCCACTCTAGTGGAGTTAATAATGGATAAGAAAGTTGAGTTAGTTTATCCTCAAGAGCAAAAACTGGTTGAAGTTGATGCATTATATGCTTAGCAATTACAAAAAGAAGAGGAGATGGTAGCAGCTATGGAGGAGGAAGGAGCAAAAAAAGAGACATTGGCATCTCATAAGTCTAGAGCTTAAAAGTGTATGGAGACTAGAAAGAGAAATAAGGAGATTGAGCAGGCTGAAAAGAGTGTCAGGAGGAAGCCATTGATGAATGAGCCTCAAAAGAAGATTGAAAATGCTTTGGTGACTATGTTTAACACTCAAACATTCAAACATATAAACCAATCCCAAGTAGTAAAATCTCCAGGATTGGAATGGCTAACAAGTCTGCAAAAAAGGAAACATTCAAAAAGAGTGTTAAAGCCATTAATCTTGAAAAGGATGGAAATGACAAGGAGTATCTCAAAATCATTCAGAAAGATGGAGAGACTTTGCGTCTAAATAAGCCAAGCCTAGAGATGAGGTTGTTCAGAGATTTGGAATGCTTGTTGACTGTTGTGCCTGAAAATTTTGTACTCAATTTGGATTTCAGAAAATAGATTCAAAAGGAACTTAAAAAGATGGAGAAATTGTTTAAACTGCCACAAGTTTAAACCCCTCTACTTACGTTTGGATTACTTTATGAGAATTTTCATAGAGACATTGTTTTCTTTGACTATGATAAACAGATCAACAAAGCAAGCTTAGGTGAACTTGAAGGATTCATTGCTTTACTCAAGGATTCAACTGATGAAAATGAGATCAAGTTCAGGAAGCTACTAGAAGAAAAGGTCAAATAAATCAACAAGGAAAAGAGGAGTTAAAGTTGCAGTTGAAGTTTTTTTTTGAAATAGAAGCCAGACTTAAAGGATTTAAACCTGAGACTTGGTGAAGTTGAATTTTAGGATCAAAGATTTTAATTCAAGTACATTTGTAATAAACACATTCTTTAAATTTTTGTTTCTAAGTTATTCTTGTAATTTTGAGTTTTTTTGACATCATCATCAACCTTGATTTATGTTTATCACTTTGATAATTATAAATAGGGGGAGATTGTTAGGTTTTACAACATTTGATGATGATTGTACTTAGAATACTTAGAAATACAAATGTACAGTTAGTGCTAGTTTATAGCATTTGAGTTTTTGTAGCTGGTAGTTTACTCTCTAATTCATGTAACTTATTTTTGTATGAGAGTAAGTTAATTTGTATTGTAAGTGTGTCAGACCCAAAAATCTCATGCCAAACTTCGGGCACCGTTAATAATTGACAAAAGAACAGTAATAATATCCAAGCATCAATATCAATAAATAAGAGAAATAAATAGTATTCTCTATTACATTCATCTAAAATAAAATTCTAACAGCAGAAGTCTATGAGGGGCCCACACAGGCCTTACAATCTAAACATTTCAATAATTGCCTCATGCTTCACTCTTCCTCTGAATGACATCCATAAGAAGGCAATTAGGAAGCATTCACTATGCCATCCTCACTTTGCCTTTACAAGACGGCTCAACCTTCTCGCCATATCCTGTAAAACATTAGATAATAGCAACAAGAGCGATTTACACTCGCAAGTATATAATCAATTATAGGGTGAGCTTTGAAGTATAGATAATCTATTGGCTTAAGTGTTTATGAGGTTGGAGGAAAACAATGTCCACACCTCTTAGTAACTCAGAGGAAAAATAGCTTCCAGGGTCCCCGAGTGATAACGAGGGATTTGACCCTTTACTTGAAAGAAATCTTGAATCATTCATTAGCTTTCTCTGCAACAAATAGTGCATCACCTGGCCAGCCTAACCACTATCTGACTTCATCATCTCTTCATCAAACGACATATCAACCGGCCAGCCTGATCGCTTGACTTCATCATCATGACATACGTAGTCTAAGTAGAAATCTTTTGTCTGCGAGGGTTCGGTCACCGATGCCTCAGCTTCCATTCCCTATCATTCTTAGGCCCACGGTGTCAGGCATATGTAACCCACTAGCCTTTAGTTACCCACACAGATATAATTTACATGTATTGGGTGAAAAAAAAATTATGTCTTTTTCTATTCATATAGGATTTACCTTGGCGCGTTAGCGAATTTGAATAGTTAACATCCGCCCAAAGAATGCTCGATTCTAGTACAACATTGTTTTCCCAGTGAGATGACAAGAACTTGTAGAAGGGGGGTTGAATACAAGTTCTTTGAAAATTCTTCGATTACTTTTTTTTTTAAAAACTAAAATTTTCTTGCGGAATAAAAAGAATAAGAACACAAATCTATTTATAAACAATTGCTTTATTGATTTACAATTGAATACAAATCATAACAATCACAATAATGTAATCGTCAGCTTCTTTTCTATTCTGTATAGGAAAAGATATAAAACTATGAAAACCCAAGCATACTCTCAAGCATACTGTCCTTTTTGGAAGAACAACTAGAGCTTTTAACTCTTTCTTGCAGCCAAGGAGGTAAGAACATTTCATTAAAGTTCTGCTCTATTTCTTACACTTTGTTTCTGGCATGCATATCACGTTTAATGCCTGGGTCATTCATCTCTAAAAGATATGATGCATGTTTTTAAAACCCGGAGTTAATGCCATTTATTCCGAAAAGTTATCCAAGATGAGTGTAAATTTGTTGACAACCACTTGGTAGACAAGCCCTTAACTACCAAACATTCTTTTTGTCAATAGTTATAATCCCATGTTTGAGTTTTTTCTTCAACCAGAGTTTTGAACCCTAAACCATGTCTAGGAGGGCATGCAGACCATAGGAAATGTTATGTATCCTGAGAGGATGATGAGAGTTAACCTAAGTATGGTTATAGTTGAGAACACCACCCATGGAGGAATGAGGAAGACACCACTGTATCTGAGGCAAGTCTTAACTTAGTTTCTGATAAGGTGAGTTAGTCTCTGATGAGATGAGTTAGTCTCTGATGAGATGAGTTAGTCTCTGATGAGATGAGTTAGTCTCTGATGAAGGAATTTTTAGTCTCTGACGAAGGAAGTTGTTAGTCTCTGATGAAGGAAAGTAGGTTAATCTCTGATGACTAAAGAGGTCAGTTTTCGAAAAGTTTGGCGATGACTGTCGAGTTTAGCGATGAACAAATCATCCCCTGACAGCCAAGGAGTTTGGTGCTGAACAAATCATCCCCTGACAGCTGAGGAGTTTGGTGCTGAGCAAATCATCCACTGATGAGTTCAGCGATGACTTAGCAAGTTCGGCACTGAACAAGTTAACACCCGACTAGTTTGGCGATGGCTAACTGAGTTTGGCGCTGAACAGGTTATCCACTGATGAAGTTCAGCGATAGTCAAGTTACCAACCGATGAGTTTGGCGGTGAGTGAGTTATCCCCTGATGACTATTCCCTGATGAGTGAAAGATCCCCTGACGGTCGACGGCTATCCCCTGATGGCCGAGAGCTATCCCGTGATGGCCGAGAGACATCCCTTGACGGGCGAGACATCCCCTGACGGGTGAGATATCCCCTGACGTGCAGTCTGCCTTCAAAACTATAAAACATTATTTTTATTAAAATTATTTACGATGTTTAATTATGTATTCACCCTAAACAGTTTTCATAGTAGTTTTGGAAACATTAAAAGTTTAAGGACATCACATATGCACTTTCTCTCATATTTTAACCTAAGTACTAAATTTATTTTGGGATATGTATATTTTACAGAATCTTTCTCTCTCAAGTAAATTGAATTTGTTTGTGAGCAAAGGACCGAGGCAAGTATATACATTCAATCTGATGTTTATTTCAGTTTAACGCATTATCATTTGATTCGATATGCGTGCAAGGCTTGAATTATATGTTTTAATTGCTTTTATGATTAAGCATGCTATGCTTTAGATTCTACTAGCATGCTATGAATGATAATTCATGGATATAACTGAGCTTTGATTATTAGCTATTGTTTTTCATTATTATATCCGTGCTAATGAATAAGAATGATATGTCTCTTGAATGGGGCAAGAGAATGATGTCCCTTAAATGGGTTATGCCACATGGTTGGCAAGAGGAAAGGAAAGGTGCTGATGTGTTATTCACCTAACCTAGAGGAAATGATAAGCGAATACGTAGTCCACTCAAGAGAGATCATGCAGTCCAGTTTGGCCAACTGTGTACTGTATGGTTAGCAGATCCACGGGTTTAGCCCCCGATGGATATTTTGAGAAAGTTATGCTCAGGTGTATACCTGTCTTTCTTCGAGGAGGATCACATGTTGTGTATCATCAGTGAATCCTCAATGATCTTTGAAGGTTTCTGAGGCCTTGGCATTGTTTCACCAAGCCTCACAAACAGATTTGAACTTCCTTCGATGTTCCAAATACATTCTTTTAAAGTGTTTATATACTTCCTCGATATGTATATACTTGTTGGGCGTCAATCGCTCACCTAAGTTGAATTTTAATGTCTTGCAGGACAGAATGCTAAGGCTGAACCCTCTGATAAGGGGAAAGCAAAGATGATAAACTACTAAGTTATTTACTCGTTTGATAACACTGAGGAGGGAAGGAAGGAAGATATTAGAAGTAGTGATGATTTTGATTAGTAATTAAAGATGATGTATTAGCTTCCGCAGTAATTGTATTACTCTTGGGTTGTAATAACTCTTTAATACTGCTCTTATCCAGTATTTATACTATGAATGGATGTATGGTTATCTTTTCCTTCTTTTGACGATGCCTTGATCCAGTAAGGGATTTTTGGGGTCGTCACAGATCTCTAACCACTTCTTTATTAAGGGAACCCCCACTCTTGGGTGTCATGGATAATTCTTCTTTACCTTCTTTCTTTAGGAATGAGTGCACAGTCCCAAATGAGTGAGGCAGAAAGAATAAATAGTGAGAGTCAGGCTCTTGACCTAGAAAAAGGAGAGATGAATAAACATTAGAGAGTCAAGCTTTAGAAAGCTTGGAAAAAGGAGAGGGAGAGAGTCTGGATGTCTAACTCCAAGAAAAAAGAGAGGGTGTGAGCAAGGATGAGAACCTTGAACAAAATAAGAGAGAGAAATCTACATTCTCAGTAGGTGACTTTCTTAAACCTATTGAGCCATCCACCTCTATAGCAGCTCAAGTTTCTTCTACTCCAACTTCACAACAATCATCAGAAGACATTGAACAATGCTCTCTGTGAAGACCCGGATTTGTAAATAAATTTCGTTATGAAACTTAATTATTTTAGCTTATTTTCTTCATGAAAATTATTTTCTTATAAGTTGTGAATATCGAAATTATATATTTCTTTTATGAAAAAAATTTATCTGCAATGTGATGTCCAAAAGATTTTTTTTTTTTTATTTTGTAAAGCTCATGAGGTTATGAGTTGTTCTACCCTTAAAAGAGTGTTTCGCGGGTAGCTACAGTACCCATCTTCTTTTTAAAATACTTCACTGCTGGGGGGGGAACAGCAGCATTAAATGCTCATCATCCCTATCATTTCCCTAGAGTCAGCTATGAAAGATGACCGAAGGACACAGCAGCCATTTCAATCACTCTCTCCTTCTTCAGTCATTTCCTTTCTTTTCATAGCCAACAGCTGAGATCAAGTTGATCCTACGGTTCTTGTTGTTCAACCAAGTGATATATATACACATCACACTGTTGTAACCTTGATTCTACCTTTCTAAACTTCCATCAAACTTAAATATAATTTTCGAGACAGCAGTTCTTCTTTAAGGATAAACCGAAGCATTTATTTCCTTTCTGCAATAAGGAGGTAAGAGCATCTCATTTAAGTCTTGCTATATTTCTTGCGTCTCTGCTCTACCTACCACCTTTAATACCATGTTCATTTATTTTCAAAAGTATGACTTAATGCATATTCTAACGATCGGAGTAAATGTCATTTGTTTCAAGTTGTCTAGATGGGTGTAGTGTTGTTGACAACCACCTGATGGACAAACCTTTAACTACCAAACATTCTGTTGACAGTAGTCGCAACCCCATGCTTGAATATTCTTTAACCTGATTTTCTTTACCCTAAACCGTGTTTAGGATGGCATGCAGACCAAAAGAAATGTTATGTATCACTGAGAGAATGATGAGTTTTGACCTAAGTGTGGATATGGTTGAGGGCACCACACATGGAGGAGTGAGGAAGACGACCCTGTATCTGAGACGGACTTTAACTTAGTCTCTGACGGGTTTGAATTAATCCCCGATGAGTTAATCCCCGATGGGTTATTAATCCCCGATGAGTTAATCCCCGATGGGTTGATAATCCCCGATGGGTTGATAATCCCCGATGGGTTATTAATCCCCGATGAGATATTAATCTACGATGAATTAAAGCGTAGTAATTCCCTGATGCGCAGTTCGTTTTAAAAACTGTAAAATGTTATTTTCTTAGATTATTTTAAGATGTTTAAATTGATTTCTTAACCTCAATAGTTTTTATATCAGATTGAGACGTTAAAAAGTTAAGGACATCACATGTGCATTTTCCCTCATATTTTAACCCAGATAATAAATTCATTTTGTGATATGTATATTCTTACAGAATTTTCCACTCACGAGTAAATTAAATTTGGTAGTGAGCAAAGGACTGAGGCAAGTATATTCACAATCTCATGCCTATTTCAGTTTAACGCATTATCATTTGTTCCGATATGCGTAGAAGGTTGGATTTATACTTTAATTGTTCTGATGCATGAGCATGCTATGCTTTTGATTCTGCTAGCATGATATGAATGATGATGCATGGATATAAATGAGCTTTGAATTTCAGCTATGTTTTCAATCTTATATCTGTGCAACGAGAATGTGAATGATGCCCCTTATGGGGGTTATGCCACATGGTTGGCAAGAGGAAAGGAAAGGTGCTGATGTGTTCTTCACCTGACCAAGAGGAAATGCTATTTGACTACGTAGTCACTCAGAGGGATCATGCGGTCCAGCCTGGCCAGCTGTGTACTGTATGGTTAGCAGATCCGCGGGTGCAGCCCCCGTTGGATATTTGAAAGTTATGATCCGGTGTATACCTGACTTTCTTCAATGGAGGATCACAAGTTGTATATCATCAGTGCATCCTCAAGGATATGTGAAGGTTTCCGAGGTCTTGGTATTGCTTCACCAAGCCCCACAAACAGAATTTGAATTTCTCTCCTTTGATTCCAGATGAAATTCATTGAATTATTCATATTTTCCTCAATGTGTATATACTTGCTGGGCGTAAAACGCTCACCCATGTTGAATGTTAATGATTTGCAGGACAAAAAGCTAAAGCTGAACCCTCTGACAAGGGGAAAACAAAGATGATAAGCTACTAAGTGTTTATCCTTTTGATAGAACTGATGAAGGAAAGAAAGGAATGAATGAAGGAAAGAAGGAAGACGTTTGAAGAGTTAATGAAATTTGTTTTGTTATTAAGAAATGATGTAATAGCTTCCGCTGTAATTACTTAATTCTTGGGTTGTAATAACTCTTAAATGCTGTTTTTATTCAGTATTTATTTATGAATGGATGAATGGTTATCTTTACCTTCTTATGATGATGCCCTAGTCCGGTATGGGATTATGGGGTCGTCACACTCTCGCCCAGGGGATGCAACACTTCTAATGCTGGCTGACATGTCTAATGAAGACTTTGAAGTCCTATATAATCTTCAACAACATAAGATAGGATATCAGCATTGAAGACTCACACTGCAAGTGAACCTGAGGTCGCAAAGCACATTGAAGAAAATGTGGATGCTTGGCTAGATGGAAGCTTCACAAACACTTTGAATGAGGCTACTGCACAACTTCAACAGGATTATTTGACCACTCAGGGGTCAAATGCAGTTGATCTCACTCCAAGTGCAGTCTATGAGGAATTAATCAAATCCGACAAGAAAAACATGAAAATCCAACACTTCATGATCAATGGTCTCAAGACTACGCTACAGAATGTCGAGACAAGGATGGAACTAGAGGTAGACAAAATGCAAAAATGCTATGAAGGTCATCTTCCCAAGAGGATGCTCAACTTTATTGAAATGAAACTTCATGAGCAGTCCAACACTAAGAGGAGACTTCAAGCACTTGAATCCAGTGTCCAGTCCATCCTGCATAACCAATTAAAGTTATCTGATGACATTCAAGGCCTCTAACAACTTCTTCTACGTGTCATACCTTTTCTGGCTACCTTTTCTCCTCCATCTAAGGACGCTAATGTAAAAAAGGGGAGAGTAGTCAGGCAAGGACTGAAGTTCAAGATCCAGGAAAAAGAGAAGTTGTAACTGAGGGTTCCAGATTAGCTAGCTTGATGGCTCAACTCAACAGAATTCAACAAGCTAAAAAAGAGCTTGATGCAACCATCAAGACTAGTATCTCAGATGATGTGGAAGCTCCTACTGCAACAGTCCCAAATAGGAAAAATAAGGGCAAGGGTATCTTGGTTGAAGAACCTAAGAAGAAAAAGCCTACACAACCAAAACAACCTAAGCTGTTGGGAGACGCCATGAAGACTGCTCACTTCCCTAAACCGGTAGAAGTTATAATTGAAAGGAAAGTAGAGTACGTCTATCCTCAAGTGTAGAAATTAGTAGAAGCTGATGCATTATATGCTCATCAACTTTAAAGAGAGCATGAGATGGCAACAACTAGGGAGGAAGAAGAAGAAAGTAGCAACAAGGAAGTCTAGAGCTCAAAAGTCTGCAGAAACAAGGAAAAAGAATAAAGAAATTGAGTAGGCTAAAAAGAAAGAAAGAAGGAAATCAATAATAAATGAAGCTTAGAAAGATTTAGAAACTGCTTTGGTGACTATTTGTGAAACTCAAACATCCAAAGCAGTCCCAAGTAGTAGAATCTCGAGGACTGGAATGGCCAACACATCTGAGATCATGGAAGCTTTCAAGAAGAGTGTTGAGGTCATTAATGCAAAAAAAGATGAAAATGACAAGGACTATCTCAAAGTCATTCAAAAAGATGGATAGACTCTGTGCCTAAATAAACCAAGCCTATAGAAGATGCGATCTTTTAAAGATTTGGAATGGCTACTAACTGTTGTGCTAGAGAATTTTCAACTAGATTCAGAATTCAAAAGGAACTTGAAGAAATAGAGAAATTATTCAAGTTGCCATAAGTGCAAGCAATTCCTTTTGGACTGTACTATGAGAATTTTCATGGAGAGGTAGTTTTCTTTGACAACGACAAATAGATCAACAAAGTGAGTTTAACTGAAATTAAAGGATTCATTGCCTTACTAAAGGACTCAATTGATGAAAATGAGATCAGGTTCCGAAAGCTACTAGAAGGAAAAGTCAAAGAAATCAAGATGAAGGAACAATAGAAGAAGAGAAGTTGAGTGAAACTGTAATTTTTTTTTTCAAAATAACAAGCCTAGACTTAAAGGATTTAAACCTGAGTCTTGATGAAACTGAATTTTAAGATCAAAGATCTTAGTTCAGGTACATTTATAATTCATAACATTCTTTAAATTTTTGTCTCTAAGTAGTTCTTGTAATTTTTGAGTTTTGACATCATCATTGTGACAACCCGAAATTTTATTTTCTTAAATAACGGAAATAAAATGTTTATGAGATGTTTTTCCTTTGAGGTATGACGTTTGGATTTTAAATGCTTGAGTATTATGTCCATGTGATGTCCAAAATTTAATGATCTCAATTTCCTTTGTAAAATCATCCAAGGAATTTGAATACATTAATCTTAGAATCTTGTATGAGATTAATTTAATCAAGCATGAATAAAGATTGATGTTATGGAATATGAGTGTGGAGGTTAGCAAGTTTCATTCAAAACAATTTGAATGGCTTACGTAAGGGAAATGATCTCTTATGTACGTATGATGTTTGGGGTAAGAAGCTTTGTGTTTATTGGTTAAGTCCCCTGAAGGATTTAAGAGTTTAAGAATGATGACATCATTGTGTACATATGTTAATTTGGTTAATAAGCTGCTTGTGTGTCATCAGTGGATTAAACGTATGTGCATGAAGGACAGCAGGCTTATTACATGCTTAGCTGTTTAAGAATCATGATGAGTAGCCATTTTACCATCCAGATTAGTCAATCATTTTATCTCAAGGCTCAATCTCAGCTTGTTATAAATACCTTATTCGGAGGAACATTTCAATCTCTTTCGAAAGATTTTCTCTTCCTGTGACGACCCCAAAATCCCTTACTGGATCAGGGCTTCGTCAAAAGAAGGAAAAGATAACCATACATCCATTTATAGTATAAATACTGGATAAAGGCAATATTTAAGAGTCATTACAACCCAAAAATAATACAATTACAGCGGAAGCTATTTAATCTTTGTAAATTACAATTCCAAGATCATTACAACTTCTAACATCTTCCTTCCTTCCTTCCTCAGCGTTATAAAAGAAAATAACTTAGTAGTCGATCATCTTTGCTTTCCCCTTATCAGAGGGTTCAGCCTTTGCATTGTGTCCTGCTAGACATTTAAGTTCAACAAGAGTGAGCGATTTACGCCCAGCAAGTATATAAACAATTTAGAGGAATAATCTGAAATATTTAAAGAAGTTCAATTCTGTTTGTGAGGCTCAGTGAAACAATACTAATGCCTCGAAAATCCTTGAAGAATCTTTAGGATTACTGATGATAAGCAACGTGTAATCCTTCTTGAAGAAAGACAGGTATGCACTTGTGTACACTTTCTCAAAATATCCATCGGGGGCTAAACTTGTTGGATCTGCTAACAATGTAGTACACAGCTGGCCTAACTATAATTGCATGATCCCTCCTTGTGTGAACGTACGTAGTCACTTATAATTCCTCTAGGTCCGGTGAAGAACAAATCAGCACCTTTCCTTTCCTCTAGCCAACCATGTGGCATAACCCATTTAAGGGACATATCATTCTCATTTATTTGCACAGATATAAGATTTAGAATTAGCTGATAATCAAAGCTCAGTTATATCCATGCATTATCATTCATATCATGCTAGTAGAATCTAAAGCATAGCATGCTTAATCATAAAAGCAATTGAAACATATAATCAAGTCTTGCACGCATATCGAATCAAATGATACTGTGTTAAATTGAAATAAGCATCAGATTGAATGTATATACTTGCATCGGTCCTTTGCATTCAATCAAATTCAATTTACTTGTGAGTGAAAAATTCTGTAAAAATATACATATCACAATATGAATTTAATACCTTGGTTAAAGTATGAGAGAAAATGCACATGTGATGTCCTTAAACTTTTTAATGTCTCATTTTGATATAAAAGATGTTGAGGTTAAATAATTAATTAAAACATCTTAAAATAATTTAAGAAAATAATATTTTATAGTTTCAAAAACAAACCGTGCATCAGGGAATTACTTCACTTTAACTCATCGGAGACTACGGATGACGTCATCAGGGACTAAACTTAGCCTGTCGGAGACTAAGGCTGACGTCATCAGAGACTAAACTTAGCCTTCGGAGACTAAGGCTGAAGTCATCAGAAACTAAACTTAGCCTGTCGGAGACTAAGTTAAAACTTGTCTCAGATACAGTGGTGTCTTCCTCACTCCTCCATGGGTGGTGTTCTTAACCACATCCATACTTAGGTCAAAACTCATCATTCTCTCAGTGATACATAATATTTCCTACGGTCTGCATGCCCTACTAGACACGGTTTAGGGTTCAAACTCAGGTTGAAGAATACTCAAGCATGGGGTTGTAACTACTGACAAAAGAATGTTTTGGTAGTTAAAGGTTTGTCTACCAGGTGGTTGTCAACATTTTTACACTCATCTTGGGTAGCTTTTTGAAATAAATGACATTAACTCCGGGTGTTAAAAACATGCATCCAATCATACTTTTGGAAATAAATGAACAAGGTATTAAACGTGGTATGTATGACAGAACAAAAGTGTAAGAAATAGAGCAGGACTTTAATGAAATGCTCTTACCTCCTTGGCTGCAAGAAAGAGTTAAAAGCTCTAGTTGTTCTTCCAAAACGGACAGGTGTTTTGAGAGTAAGCTTGGATTTGGTGGTACATTGTATAAAAGTTTATGAAAGTGGGGCTAGGGTTGTACCAACGTGATATATATATATCACCTGTTGAGCAATAAGGGCCGTCGGATTTATTTGATATAAGTCGTTGGCTGTGAAAGGAAAAGAAGTAACTAGTGAGAAAAAAGGTGGTTGCAACGGCTGCTAGTACCCATCGGTCGTTTATCATAGCCCACTCTAGGGTACTGATGGAGGTGATGCACATTAAATGCTACTGTCTCCCAGCAGTTAGGTTTTAAAATAAAAACGGGTACTGTAGCTAAACATGTTCACACTTGGTGAGCCCTTTCCCGCGTGGACACACCCTCTCACAAGACAATTCTTGAATGTAATAACCTTTTAAATACTTGAGCTTCAAAATACATTTAAAATCTTTTGGACATCACATTGCCATTGAATTTTTTTTATAAGAAAATATAATTTCATCATTTATACCCAATAAGGAAATAAACCTTCATGCAAAAATAAAAGTAAATCTCATAATCAAAATTTCATTGACATTTTTGGGTTCTCACACTTCCAAAGTTCTTCTTTAATTCCTACCATCAACCCAAGAGGTAAGAATCTTATGTTCTTCTCTGTTTTCTTCTTACATAGCATCCGTGAGTATGAGTTGTGTGTGTTAAGTCTTCAGGAAAGAATAAAGCTTTTAAAGAATATGTTGTTTTTTTATGAAAAGAAGCTTATGCACCACAGAACGGATGATTATGTATCCTAGGTTTGAGTTTGTTCATTCTGAGTATCATTCTTGTTCTTAAAAGATTTTCCATCGTAGCAGAGACAAGCTCTAATATTAGTCTCTGACGAGATAATTTTAGTCTCTGATGAGATAGATTGTGGCGGCCCCGGAAATCCCCCAAAGTCGGGCCTTGGGCACTGTCAGCAATATGGGTGACAGACCCCCAAGGTCCCCAAGTTGGAACCCCGGGCTCTGCCAGGAAACACAAAACAACAACTTAAAAGAGACAGATACATCATAGCCAAGCATTTCGTGATCATATGAGAATATATTCTCAAATACATCATGTACAAAACTTAGAAGTTTATAACCTCTTACAAAACCTCAAAACTTAAAGATCAACAAACTGCAGCGGAACAAAACATTAGATGGCCCATCTGACTTTACAATCTAAACATTTCTATGATAGCCTCTCATTTCACTTTCCCTTTAAAGGCCATCCAAAGGAGAGAGATCAAGAAGCTCTCATCATGCCATTTTCTTTTTTCCTTTATTAGGCGACTCGGCCTTCTTTACATAGCCTGTAAAACATTTCATAACATTCCACATGAGCGTTTACGCTCAGCAAGTATATATTCAAGCAAGAAGTACAGATAATTCAGAAGCTTTAATATTCTTTGAGGTTGGGCGAAACAATGCCAACACCTCATGATAATCAATAAACATATATCATTTAGGGTACCCGAGTGATATCAAGGGTTAACCCTCTTTCAATAAATCATGATTCGCCCTCTCTTCATCAGATAATACATCACTTGACCAGCTTGATCATTATCTAACTTCCTTTAACAATCAAATTTCATCCCAGTTGGTCAGTCTGGTCGTTTGATCCATCATTTGACATACGTAGTCACTTGCAGAAACCAATTAATCTACGAAAGGTTTGATTACCGACGCATTGCCTCGGTCTATCATTCCCTATCATCATTGGCCAGAATACCAGGCGAAAGCATTCAACAACCCTTTAACTTCCCATATGGAGTATATCTCTTGAAAAAAAATTTCTCATTTTAAATTGGCATCCTCCACAATTAAAAATAGCGACTACCAAACACATTGGTGTGCTCAACAATTAAAAGTAGACAGCCGATGATTTTTCTATATACCCATACGGAAGCTGCTCAGGTGCCCATACAAGTTCACGACTGCAACACCCTTACATCATCATCATCATCTTTTGGTGTGCTAGCGACTTTAAACAGCTAGCAATCACCCAATAACATATAGCTCAATCATTAACATCTTTTCATGTACATCAGATCAATGATCGTACGTTACTTAATCATAAAAGAGATCATCATCATGCATAAGCTTTAACATCATTTATTTACGTGAATCGAATTAATGATTCAACGTAATTAGTAAGAAAGAAAGTGGAATGAGTATATACTTGCCTTAGTCCTTAGCTAAATTCACTATACTAGTTGCAAAAGGGTTCTATAAAACATCATTGTTGGTATAACATAAGAAATTCACATATTGAAAGATAAATATGGGAGTACGCAAAATAAGGGATGAGCATCATCAAGGGATTAATCATCCGTCAAGAAAAATAGTCAAACATCAGTGGGTATTTATTCGTCAGAGACTAACAAATATCTCATCAGAGACTGATGAATGTCATCTTAACCCATCGGAGACTAAGGATGACATCATCAGAGACTATTTGACCCATAAGAGACTGATGACGTCATCTTAACCCATAAGAGACTAAGGATGACATCATCAGAGACTAATTAACCCATAAGAGACTGATGACGTTATCTTAACCCCATAAGAGACTAATGATGAAATCATCATCAGAGACTAATTAACCCATAAGAGACTAACGATGACATCATCATCGGAGACTAATTAACCTATAAGAGACTAACAATGACATCATCATCGGAGACTAATTAACCCATAAGAGACTGATGACATCATCTTAACCCCATAAGAGACTAACGATGACAACATCATCGGAGACTAATTAACCCATAAGAGACTGATGACGTCATCTTAACCCCATAAGAGACTAATGATGACATCATCATCGGAGAACTTGCCTCTACAACAAGGAGGTCTTCCATGATCAAGAATGATATCTAGCGAAGAACAAACTCAATCTAAAACACCATATTCTCAACAACTTTATTCTTTCCTAAAGACTTAGCATAAATAGTAAATATTTCTGGATGCTACGTAACAAAAATAGAGGAGAACAAAAGATTCTTACCTCTTGAGTTGACGAAAGAAATCAAAGCTTGTTTGAAAGTATTCGCCCAGAAGAGAGAATTTGAAATTATATGAAAATGGTAGGTTTAAAGAAGAACTTTAGGAGAGGAAATACTTAAAAAAGAAAATGAAATGTTACCTCTGAATGAGGTATTTATAGGAGGCTGAAATTAAGTTTTAAGATAAAATCATCGGTTAATAAAACGGCTACTCATCATGATACTTAACAACTAATACATATAATAAGCAGCTACTGTCCTTCATGCACATACGCTTAGTCATACAAGCAGCTTACTAATCTAATTAATTATACGTACACATGATGTAATCACTCATACGTAAACTACTAATTTCTGCATGGGCCCCTTTACGCAAACATGACTGTTACCAAACATATGAACATAATTTGTTTGTTCTTAAAACCATCATCCAAAATAAACATCTGAACATATCATAACCTTTTTAATGGTTCCAAAAAAATATTTAAACATTCAAAACATCGTATATTAACTCTACAAGAGAATAAAATATGAGCAAATAAGATAAATTAAATATATATATATATATATATTATTATTATTATTTTTATTTTTATTTGGGTCGTCACATAGATGTTACTCTCTGATGAAGAAAATTTCTTAGTCTCCGATGAAGGAATTCTTAGTCTCTGATGAGTTAATGTTAGTCTCCGACGAGCAAATGTTAGTCTCTGATGATGACGTCACCCTTAGTCTCCGATGAGTTAAGATGACGTCATTAGTCTCTGATGAGTTATTTAGTCTCAGATGACGTCAACCTTAGTCTCCGACGGACTAAAGTTTAGTCCCCAATGACGTCATCCATAGTCTCTGATGGGCAAAATATGTTAGTCTCTGATGGCTAAAGATATTAGTCCCCGATGAGTTTGGCGATGGCCAATCTTTCCCCGTCGATCAGAACTCGTTGTCCTGATGGATGTGTAACGGTCTGAAAATCCCTCAGGCTTGTTTAAAATGAAAAGTCTCATTTTTCTGATGCAACAAATGATTTCATTAAAAGTCAAGAGAAGACAAATGCTCGGACATCACAGACATCACATTTGTACATACTCTCATTTATATTCTAAGCATAGATTCTCATGCTATGTCAGCATGTATGTTTTTCAGAGGTATTTCACCAAGCAAGTGAATTAGATTTAGCTTAACTAAGGACAAAGGCAAGTATATTCTCATTCCTATGCTTATTTCAGCGCATGGTCAATTGATTCGACATGCATACAAGGCTATGACTTTTATGTCTTGATTTTTTTATGAATCAGTATGCTATGCTTTAATTTCCGCTAGCATGATATGAATGAAAGTGCATGGATATAATTGAGCTTTGATTTATCAGTTATTTTTCTTTATCTTATATCTGTGCTAATGTGTGAGAATATTTCCACTTGGACATTGAGCAAGTGCTTATGTTAGTCTTAAGAGGAAGGATGACGTACGTAGTTTGCGAAAACCTCCTTTAAGCTAAATAAGACATGCAAGATGTTTAAGAAAGGAAAGAAGGAAGAGTTCGTAA
Source organism: Centella asiatica (assembly GCA_014636745.2). Classification (NCBI taxonomy): domain Eukaryota; kingdom Viridiplantae; phylum Streptophyta; class Magnoliopsida; order Apiales; family Apiaceae; genus Centella; species Centella asiatica. The sequence continues at coordinate 56,008,403 of CM025786.1, forward strand.
CTTCAAAGTCAAGGATATTTTTCTAAAGTGTTAGAGGTTTTGACATTGAATCCGTCATACCTCATAAACAGTTTGAACCCTTGTTGTGCTTCAAACCCACCATACAGGAGTATATACTTGCTGAGCGTAAATCGCTCATCCTTGCTATTGTTAAATGTTTTAAAGTCGTCGAGTAATTTACACTAGTGCCAAATTTTGTTAATCAACGGATAAAATGTGAAGTACCAAAGTACTCAGCATCACTGGATAAAAAGGCCATCGCCAAAGTACTCGACGTCAAGGGATAAAAAGGCTATTGCCAAAGTACTCGACATTAGTGGACAAAAGCCTAGCGCCAAAGTATGGTTAAAAGACTTAGTGCCAAATTGAGTAGTAACATCAAGGAATAATGAACTTAGCACCAAAGTCTACTCTTGACCATCGCCAAAGTCCACCGATTTCGTGCATCAAAAGGAAAGACAACTTCACACGATATGACAGAGCTACAGAAATAAGAAAGAAAAGTAATTGGACTTTTTTGGCTACTTTTCTACATCATGTCAAGTATACAACAATCAAAGCAAGAGGGAAATATGTCTACAAATAGTTAGCCCTCTCTATCACAGAAAAAAGAGAAGAGACATAGAGAGAAAAATACATAGTCAGGATATAGACTCAATGGATAGATTTCTCTCTTCTAATAGAAACTAAAACGTTGTTTCAGAAAAGCTGATTAAAAAATTAGGTTGTAGCAAAACCTAGAGATTAATAAACTTTATTAGTCTTGAAATTTGTGTGTTGTCTTAAGTTCTCTATTATATTTTTTCTCTTTAACACACATAAGCTACAACAAAATACAACACTTGTTCATCTCTTTTGTTCATTATTTGCAAAAATCTTGAAAAGTAAAGAGTATTGTATTCAACTCCCCTTCTACAATACTCATCCAAAAAAAACAAAGGTTGTTTTTGTCCATAGGTAATTCAAGGGATTCCATCCTCACTTAAGGGTCACTTTCGAGAATAACCGTTGCTTTCAGCCGGATTACCAACGTAATTAGTTCACTGGTTTTTAGTAGGCCTCTAGTTTCAAAACCTACATCTTCCCAAGCCAAGTACTTGTCATTACGTAAGTTGGAAGAATTTTATATTGGTTTGTTTCTTTTAATAATCTAGTACAGATAGGATCTTTGTAAGGACGTCCAAGTCATTGTCTTCTCCTAGCCTCGTGTTACACAAGCTTTTGTGATTCAACGACAATCACTTAAATTGAACTTTAACTAATTTAAGTGAAAAGACACATAACTTGTGTTTGTCAGTTAATTTAATTAAAACTTGCTAACATAACCTCTATATATTATTTGTTGCAAGTTGTTTGTTTCTATTTGTGCTTTACTCATTTATTATTTGTCTAGCACTTTACTTATTATTTTTACATTGTTGTAAGGGGTTTTTATTTACTTGCTTGGTTTTCTTTGGCTTGTTGTGAGATAGTGTAATTAGTTGTATCTCAAGACCATATCCTTAAAATTGTTTGGGGTCTATGGGTTCTAGTGTGTTTGTGAGAGGTAGGAACTACTTTGCAAGTATCAAGACCAAAAGCAAGGAAGTTTGCAGTGCAAGTGGTTTTGCTACATATTTTGAAGAAACTACGGGGAGTAGTTGTCTAAGACAAATAAGTAGTGTTATTGTTGTTCCATTTAAAGTATTTGTTGTAATAGTTTTAAATATGGTTGTAAAGGTTTCTTTACCTACATAAGGAGGGAGTTTTTATATTTGATAGTGGATAGACTCTTGAATTCGAAGAGTAGCTCAAGAACAAGAGTAGGAGTATATCTAGGTGGTATATTTCGAATCAATATAAATAGTTGGTGTAATACTTTGTTGTTCTCACACTCATACTTGAAACTTGACTAAGGAAAGATAAACACTTAAAAGAAAGTAGTATTAATTTTTAAAAAAGAACAAAGATAGCAATTGTTGTGTACTAATCTATTCCTCCCTAACAACCCCCCCACCCCCAACCCCCCAATTATAACCAGACCCCTTCGATAATAATAATAATAATATATTTCATTTGTAATAACTAACGGTAATTTAGTAAAACATACAATATAATCACTCAAATACAAAAATAAACTAAACATATATATTCAACATTATCATTGTGAGAACCCAAAAATTTTAAGTGAGTTTTGTTATATGATTTATTTATTTTATGCATGGAGGTCTAATTTCTTTTATTCAGTATGAATAATGAAAGTTCAATGGCAATGTGATGTCCAAAAGATTTTAAATGTATTTTTGAGCTCAAATCTTTATATGATTATTGTATTCAAGTTTATTAAAAGGAAGTGTAATGATTTTTAATGTGGAGAGAAGCACACGGGTGTGAACGGGTTTAGGCTACAGTACCTGTTGTTGAACCAAAGACTGCTGTGAGACAAGAGGCAACTAATGCATATCATCTCCAACAGTACACTAGAGTGGGCTATGATAGATAACCGACTGTCTATTAAACATCCGTAACACCACTTCTTTCAAACCAATCAATTCATTCTAAAGCCATTGCTATTTTTTTTCCAGCCAACGGCTAAAATCAAATTCCAAATAATCTAACGACTCTCGTTGTTCGGCAAGTGAGATATATATGTATCCCTGAAGTACAACCCTAGCGCCACTCTCATAAATTTTCTATATAGTTTACCACCAAATCCAGGTTCACTTTCAGAGCAACTATATTTTTCGAAGAGCAACCCAAGGCTTTTAACTTCTTCTTTGCAGCCAAAGAGGTAAAGCATTACATTAAACTCCTGCTATGTTTCTTACACTTTTGTTTTGTTATGCATGTCATGTTTAAATACCTCGTTCATTCATTTCTGTTAGAGCAAAATAAGCTCAAGTGTTTGTAGAAGAGCGGGGGGGGGGGGGGGGGGGGGGGG
>CM025786.1:56030255-56051954 GCA_014636745.2 Centella asiatica
AGGGGGGGGGGGGGGATGAATACAAACACTCAAAACTTTTTCGCTCTGTTAAACTTTGATAGCTCCTTCCAGAAATAGCAAGATAACAGAAAAACAGTAAAATAATAACACTTAGATTCAAGTTAAAATAGTTGTATTATAACTTGGTGTTTTTCTGGAAATCTGTAATATCACAAATGTGAATTACAGCTACAATTTCTGTGAATGAAATTCACAGCTTCTCACACTCACTAGCTACAAAGATTTCTCTCTGATAATAAATCTCTCAAGAAATATTACAGAGCTTCCTAGTGTTTTTGTGTGCTTCTATTCGTCTCGTCTCGTATCTTTTATCAATGAAAACTCCTTCTTTAAATATGTAAATCAGTGGTTGAAAATCACGTGTTTGAGACGTGCTGCCTTTTTCAACTTAGCCGCAAGTATGTCACATCACTGCCTAATGTGTCAGACTGTTGCATGCTTTGTTGCTTCTTTTTTCTTCCCCTGATCTGTATGCATTTAATGCGCAAGAGTTCTCATTGGATGGATACAGACTTCAAGAAATATCTTTCCAGTTGATATCTCTTGCTTCTGTTCAAGTTACATTGATTTTTGTGTATATGCTGATGACGAATGTATGCTGTCATAACGATCCACTGATGGTCAACCCTGATGTATCTTGATCAGTGCTTCTGGACCCCCTGATGCATATTGACTGGATCAGGGCTTCGTTCTTCACTTAAGATTTACTCAGTGCTTCTTGATCCTGATGGTTATGACTGACTGCATACATTTATGGCTTCCACTGATGTCATGTTTGACCAATCCCCCCCGACAGGTTACCCTGATGAATTGGCTTGACACTGACATATCTTGAAGTGTCCCCCTGATGGGTTGGTCTGCCTTCGTCATCCCCTGATAGGTTCCCCTGACTGGTTCCCCTGACGAGCTCCCCCTGACGGGTTCCCCCTGACTGGTTCCCCTGACGAGCTCCCCCTAACGGGTTTCCCCTGACTGGCTCCCCCTGACGGGTTCACCCTGATGGGTTCCCCTGATGGTATGAAATCAACGTAACTGTTTTCTTAGAATATCTGATGTGCGGAATACTTTGACTGTTTAAGTAACATTAGACATTCTTTTCCACGAAGCCAAGCCCTTCAAATGTTCCATTTTCTAACTTGTCTTGTGAAGAACTAAATCATCCACTGATGGATATTATTATCATCAACGGATGCAAAACTTGTGCTTATTTCAAGGTTTATACAACACCTCGAGTATTTACAATTTGCACAACTTATTACTAAACTATCATCATCAGTGTTTAACCTTAACAATATCCAAAAGTGAGATTTAATGCATGCTTTTAACACCTGGAGTTAATGTCTTTTACTTCAAAAATCTATCCAAGATGAGTGTAAGAATGTTGACAACCACCTGGTAGACGAACCTTCAATTACCAAACATTTTTTTTATCAGTAGTTACAATGTCATGCTTGAGCCTTTGTCAACCTGAGTTTTGAAGCCTAAACTGTATCTATATGAACTAGTAAACCCCCAAGAAATGTTATGTATCACTAAGAAGATAATGAGAGTTGACCTAAGTATGGTTATGGTTGAGGAACACCACCTATGGAGGAGTGAGGAAGACACCACTGTATCTGAGACAAGTTTTAACTTAGTCTCCGACGGGTTGGAGTTAGTCTTTAACTGTATAAAATAGTCCCTGGGAGATTCCAAGTTAGTCTCCGACAGTGTAAAAGTTAGTCTCCGATGAAGGAAAATTGTTAGTCTCTGACTAGGAAATCTTTAGTCTCAGATGAAGGAAGTTTAAATTAGTCCCTGATGACGTCATTCGTAGTCTCTGATGGAAAAAATATGTTAGTCTCTGATGGTTAAAGATATTACTCCCCGAAGAGTTTGGCGTTAGTGCGTTGAACAAACTAGTCACCGAGGAGTTTGGTGCTGGACAAATCATCCCCTAATAGCCAAGAGAGTTTGGCAATAGTCAAGGTTATCACCCGACGAGTTTGGAGGTGAACAAATTATCCCCTGATGGATAAGTCATCCCCTGATGACTATTCCCTGATGAGTGACTGATACCCTGATGGTCGAAGGCTATCCCATGATGGCCGAGAGATCATCCCCTGATGACCACTCATCCCTTGACGGGGAACTATCCCCTGATGACTAAGTATCCACTAACGGTTAGATTATCTTCCGATGGTCATTCTTAAACCCTGATGACCATTGTTATGCTTCAATGTTTATTCCCTGATGTGCAGTTTGTCTTCAAAACTATAAAACATTATTTTCTTAAATTACTTTATGATGTTTAATTTATTTATTTAACCTCAACGGTTCTTTTGTCAGATTTAAGACAGTAAAGGTTTAAGGACATCACATATGCATTTTCTTTTATATTTTAACCAAGGTATTAAATTTATCATGTTATATGCATATTTTTACAGAGTCTTTCACTCACGAGTAAATTGAATTTGATTTTGTGCAAAGGACCGAGACAAGTATAAACATTCAATCTGATGTTTATTTCGATTTAACGCAGTATCATTTGATTCGATATGCGTGCAAGACTTTGATTATATGTTTCAATTGCTTTTATGAATGAGAATGCTATGCTTTAAATTACGCTAGCATGATATGAATAAATGTGCAAAGATATAACTGACCTTTGATTTATCAATATTCTTTAATGCTATATCCATGCAAACAAATGAGAATGATATGTCCCTTAAATGGGTCATGCCACATGGTTGGCTAGAGGAAAGGAAATGTGCTGATTTGTTCTTCACCTGACCTAGAGAAATTATAAGTGACTATGTACGTTCACATAAGGAGGGATCATGCGGTCACAGTTAGGCCAACTGTATACCGTATGGTTAGCAGATCCAACGGGTTTAGCCCCCGATGGATATTTTGAAAAAGGTTGTACACAGGTGAATACCTGTCTTTCTTCGAGGAGGATTACACGTTGTTTATCATCAATGATCCTTAAGATTCTTCAAAGATTTTCGAGGCATTAATATTGTTTCACTGAGCCTTATTAACAGAATTGAACTTCCGTCAATATTCCAGATTTGTTTCTCTAATTTGTTTATATATTTGCTGGACGTAAATCGCTCATTCTTGTTGAACTTAATATCTTGTAGGGCATGGTCCAAAGGTTGAACCCTCTGACAAGGGGAAGACAAAGATGATCGGCTATTTAGTTTTGCTAACCCTTTTGAGTACCGATAAGGAAGGAAGGAAGGAAGATGTTTTGAAGTTTTAATGTTATGTATTATAATATAGAGATAGAATAGCTTCCGTTGAGAATATAATATTTTGGGTTGTAATAACTTTACTAATTCTTTTTATTAGTATTTATGCTATGAATAGATGTGAAGTTATCTTTCCTTCTTTTGACGAATCCCTGGTCTGGTAAGGGATTTTGGGGTCGTCACAATCATTTACAATCAATACCTATATATACAACTTCCAAGGGAGATCTTATCTTGATTTCAATTAGTCGAGTTAGTACAACATAATCAATTTAGTTACTATTTTTGTTCTCCTTATATTTTTTCAACTTGAGTTATGCGAGTAATTTTTGTACACCGAATTTGTAGAACGAGTTTAGGATAATTAGATAAACATATCATCGATTCAAATGTTTGGAACAACATATGCAACCAATACATAATTAAAAAGAATCACAGATAAATATTTTAAAAAAACATAAAAAAGACATGACATATCCTAAAAACTTGATAAAAGCCCCTTTCGCAATAAAATTGACACACGGGCATCCAATGGCTATCACAACTGAGAACAAAAAATATATGAACAAAAATATACGTAACTAACAAAAACCAAATATATGAACAAAAAAACACAAAGTTTAAAAAAAAAGAAAAACAAAACCAAAAATACGCAACTAAAAATATGAACAAAAATATTATAGTATCGAAATTCAAAACCAAAAATTAAAAAAATCCAATAACAAACACATTATCATCATAAATATAATAATTACAACGTGTTAAGGTTAAACACTGATGATGATAGTTTAGTAATAAGTTGTGCAAATTGTATATACTTAAGGTGTTGTATAAACCTTGAAATAAGCACAAGTTTTGCATCCGCTGATAATAATAATAATATCCATCAGTGGATGATTTAGTTCTTCACAAGACAAGTCAGAAAATGGAACATTTGAAGGGCTTGGCTTCGTGGTGAAGAATGTCTGATGTTACTCAAACAGTCAAAGTATTACGCACATCAAATATTCTAAAAAGAGTTACGTTGATTTCATACCATCAGGGTGAACCTATCAGGGGGAGCTCGTCAGGGGGAACCCGTCAGGGGGAGCTCGTCAGGGGAACCCGTCAGGGGGAGCTCGTCAGGGGAACCAGTCAGGGGAACCTATTAGGGGATGACGAAGGCAGACCAACCCATCAGGGGGACACTTCAAGATATCTCAGTGTCAGGCTAATTCATCAGGGTAACCTGTCGAGGGGATTGGTCAAACATGACATCAGTGGAAGCCATAAATGTATGCAGTCAGTCATAACCATCAGGATCAAGAAGCACTGAGTAAATCTCAAGTGAAGAACGAAGCCCTGATCCAGTCAATATGCATCAAGAGGTCCAGAAGCACTGATCAAGATCCATCAGGGTTGACCATCAGTGGATCGTTATGACAGCATACATCAGTCATCAACATATACACGAAAATCAATGTAACTTGAACAGAAGCAAGAGATATCAACTGGAAAGATATTTCTTGAAGTCTGTATCCATCCAATGAGAACTCTTGCGCATTAAATGCATACAGATCATGGGAAGAAAAAGAAGCAACAGAGCATGCATCAGTCTGACACATTAGGCAGTGATGTGACATACTTGCGGCTAAGTTGAAAAAGGCAACACGTCTCAAGCACGTGATTTTCAACCACTGATTTACATATATAAAGGAGTTTTCATTGATAAAAGATAGAGACGAATAGAAGCACACAAAAACACTAGGAAGCTCTGTAATATTTATTGAGAGATTTATTGTCAGAGAGAAATCTTTGTAGCTAGTGAGTGTGAGAAGCTGTGAATTTCATTCACAGAAATTGTAACTGTAATTCACATTTGTGATATTACAGATTTTCAAAAAAAACACCAAGTTATAATACAACTATTTTAACTTGAATCTGAGTGTTATTATTTCACTGTTTTTCTGTTATCTTGCTATTTCTGGAAGGAGCTATCGAAGTTAAATAGAGCGAAAAAGTTTTGAGTGTTTGTATTCATCCCCTCTTCTACAAACACTTGAGCTTATTTTGCTCTAACACAAGGGTTATTAACTAAAATTCACATGGATAGACCCAAAACTTACATAACAATGAACAAAATTTTTAGTAATCAATATAAATATTCATATAACTATTTATTAATCAAGTAGATATGTTCAACATAAAATTTAATTTCATTACTATGTCTAAATGATCAAAAACTTTATAAATAGAATATACATTTTAAATAAATTACTTAAAAAATTATATAAAACGACACAAAATGTGTTCGTATTTGTACGGACAACTAAACTAGTATTACATAAAACAAATATTTTTTAAAATCTATTATCGATCATTTGAACAGTACTAATTACCGATGATATTATATTTTATTATCATAAGAAATTATATGAATCAAACGTACCCCAAATTTAATATGCAGCAAGTGTGTAGTACATCCAAACCCGGATGCGCACGCATACAAAATAAAAAATAAAAAATAAAAAAATAAATCTGAGATTATAAGATCATGTTTGGCACATTCCACTCTCACAAATTTTACAAGTCTAAATTTGCAAGTAATCGCATCACTCCGTATACCCACCAGCCAATACATTGCTGTTGTCCATGAATCGACAACTCGGAAAAGGTCCCATGTCACTTTCTTCATCTATGGCCACCGGAAAGAGTTGAGTTTGGCTGTTGCAAATCTTGTTTTATTGTCTATTTTGTTTTTTTCTTAAATCAACAAGCCGCTTATTATTCAATTATTTTAATTAAAAAACTAAATTCTAAGAGGGTATGTAATTACCCTAATAAGAATAGAACAGACAATAAAATAGATAACGTAACAAGTTATCTCATTTTCACCGAAAACAACTCGTTAATGCATTTCACTTATCCATTTAAAGTTTCACTATCTAAAGTTCTACTCATTAATAATGCTAATTTCAGGGACGGATATCCCATTCAACAAGAGCTAGGTCAACAACCAACTACGACCCCTTAGCAAGTTTTCTTTTACTCTCTTGGTTTCTAAATAAATGTCACTTAAACATTTGTTAGGTTCAATTTGGTCAGATTTTGATTTTAAAACTATGCATATATATATATATATATTTATAATTGAATATGAAAATTGAATTTTATTGTATATTGTATAAATTTTCTTATAATTAGAATTTTGTCAATTACATATTTATAAAATAGTACTCTTTTCGTTCCACAAAATTAATAATATTTTATTTTTTTATAATAGATTGTGAAATCTTAAAATTTAAATTGTGACAAGTTTCATATATTAAAGAGTTTATCAAGTTGAAATTGTAATATATTATGTAATATTAATCATTTTACAATTAAAATTAATTAAATTTAAATTAAATTTCAATAATAAATTTTCGCAAAAGTACTAAATTACTTTTAAAAATGTTATTATTTTTTCGGAACAAAAAAATAAAAATTTTATGTAAAACAACGTTAGCTTATCCATAAAAAGTCAACAAATGTCTACGGTAGAAGATTTGACTTTCTAGAGATACTAAATCAATTTTGAGCTGCTAAATTGACTTCCACAGCTCTTATTGAAGGACGACGCGGCTTCCTAAACTCTCTTCGTTCAGAATATCTGAAAACTCAAACATGGGATAATTTACCTCCGCCAACAGATTAACATATTTCCTTTTTCTTTTTTCTTTTATTTTAATTATTGATTTATTTATTTTTTTGGGGGTTGAAGTATGAGAGACATTGAGCTAGAGCCTCAGCAGCAGTTTAAAAGCTTCAAAATATGTGTTCTTTTAGGTATTTCGAAGATAGCTTTGGCAAAATTATAGCTGTAACTGTATCTGTAAAATACATCAACTCTAGTGTATCACTGTTCATAAGACATCCACTATATATTAGTTTTTTATTCTATTGTGGGTTGTAATTCACCTATATTTCTTTATCAAATGTTTTTAAAAAAACTGCAAAATTATATTTCATACTCCATCCATTATAGAAATTGTGATGACATTCTAGTATTTTAGATTTATTTAAATATTCATAATATAAGTGTTCTCATAAAAAAATAAATTGTTCTTTTATTTTTTTCTTCAATTTTAAAGTAATATTACACAAAATGACATCATATTTATTTAATTGTCGGATTAAAATAATATTGATAATGAAAATAAAATGTTATTACTTTATTATTGTAAAACTTAAAGTAAAGAATTTGATATATATGTGATAAGTAAAAATTTGATAAAAGTGAAGAAAGTTGTGTTTCAATACTTAAAATAGAGAATCTAATAAAAGAAATCGGTATAGATAACCTCAATCATAATATAACAGAAAATTAAATTAAGATAAAGTAACCCCCAACGTGTCGGTGTTTATTGATACTGCCAGACTTCCATCAGTCAACTAGTTTGATGATACATTCTAGACATTCGTACCTTTTTTTTGTTTACTTTTTCTTCAACTTATTTATATCTTTTAATAAAAAGGATAGGGTGAGGGAGTTTACCCATCTCAAAGCCTCTTTGAAACTATGAGAACTTAGAACGGTGCTTATAGAATACAGATTTTACCAAGAGAGATCGCTAACAAACCTAAGCCCCTTATTACAAGAATAGCTCATTACATGATCCTTTGTATTCACAGAAGAAAAACATAACATCAATATAGCAATAATGCATTTTCCAGTCCCAGACACCTCGAACTGTTTCAGACCCTTTACGAGCAAAAGTTTCTTTCAAAAATTAAAATCCAGTCCATACAATTAACCAGAAAATGTTAATTGAGATGCTCAATATTTATCATTTTATCTACATTTATCTGTAAATTTCTTATGTTTGAACTTCACTACACGCTGCAAGTAACTAGCAAAAGAATAAGTTTCAGTTCCTCAAGATTTCAGGAAATTATATCATAAAAGTAGAGAAAAGATAAGCAGCAGAAGCTTTGTAGCATTAAGAGATGTAACACCACAAAACTTCTAAGGAGAATGGGTGCACATGCTATCTCATAATCCGTTCGAGAGGAATCAATTTTGAGCAGATTGCATTTGATTCCATCAAGTGGTTTGATACAATATGAAGAATACACCCATAACCATATGCTCATTTCTACATTATATCATCAAATATCAATCAGAAACTAAATTATGCATATCACCTAAAGTATCTACAAACACAAAGGAGTATGAACCTCACCTATTCAAGAAGACTGATTTAACAAACATTCAAACCGCGAATCTTGAGTGATTGCCATCACCATCAAGTATCTTCAACAACGCGACCGCCTTGCCCTTTCCCTTCGAGCTCCCATTCTCTGCAACCTCTTCAATTCCATCGTACAAAACAAATCCTAAATCACGAACAGTTTCTACCATTTTTTCTTTACCATATTGCACCAAATTCAACAACCCAGAAACAGCATTTTCCTTTACTCGACTACTAGATCCTGTTGAAGAATCCAACAAATCTACCAGTACACCCAACCCAGAAACCTTGACGAAAGCCTCTCCAGCCTCCTCACAGCCTGCAATTTGTGCAATCACCGCGGTGGCGTCCTCAACAACCCCAACTCTCCCATCCCTCATCACCAACGAAAACAAAACCTGCACTGCTCCCAATTCAATTACAGTAGCACGGTTGAGAGGGTATAACGATATTCCGAAAAGGGCTTTCAAGGAATCCTTGATTGTTCTCGGATGCGAATTGGGGCTCTTCACAATATCTATAAGGGCATAAATAATGTCACGTTTAGAGCCGATGATCGGCCTATATTCCTCCACCGTGAGGAGGCTGAAAATGGTCGCGGCAACGGATTGCGCAGCCGCGGGGATCGTGGGGTTTCGAAGGGCGTGGAAAAGGGCGTCGAGAAGACCACTGGTGGACATGATCGCTTCTTTAGAGGTGATTGAGAGGTTAAGGAGTGTGGCTGCGCCGTTTTCCTGTAAAATCGGGGATGGCGAGTAAAGGGTTTCGGCGACATAGGGAATCGCGCCGGCGGCGGCAATCATTGATCGGCTTTCTGGATCATATTTAGAGGTTAGTCGGAGCTCACACAATGCTTCAATCCGGATTTGTTCTGAAACAGAGCTTAGTTTTGTGACTAGATTTTTGACTGTTCTTCTCTTGGGTTCCATTTCTGCTGCTTCAACTCAAGCGATTTCTACTCGATGACAGATGAAAAATCATATATATGTTTATGAAAATTTCTGTAATTTATTCTTGATATTATCTTTATGTTATGTGAGAAGGATGCAACAGTAGCCCAGGTGGGAAAGGAATAAGGTTTGAGAATTCCCCAAGTTTCAAACCTTTATCCACCTAACTCCCTTTTCCAGATAATTTATTAAGGTTGTTTGTAAATTGAGCTTCCAAGTTTGACCCATGTAACTTCTTGCTAGTTCTTCACGATTTTCTTTAACAATCAGACCCTTCAATATTCTGTTTTTGTTATATATTTATTGCAACAGTTTTACTTGACACACTTATTAAAAAAAATATTTAATTTTATAATAAATATCTAATTTATTCTTAAAGAAATTTTTTTGAATAATAAGGTAAAGAAAAATAAAGTAAAAATTGTAATGATAATACGTGAGTACATAAGATAAAAGTAATAGAGGGAAAAATTAATTTGGTTTTCTTACACTTTAAATATTACTAAAATAGAAAATATTGCAAATATTATAGGACGTCCTAAAAAAAGTGTTTCAACTTTTATGGGAAGAATAGAATATATTTTTGTTCAAATTATTTAATCCCTCGATTCTGAATTATACCAACAACAACTTGTATAACTGTAATAAAATTTTCATTACATCAAATTCCAATATTATAATAAAATTTTAGATGTATAAAAATATTATTAGTAAAATATAATTAATTATTCAAACACTATATTATATCTAATATCTAAATTTTTGATTAATTATTCATGAAATTTATGTATAAGTTGAATGTGTATCTATAGTATAATCAACTATTCCAATTAATTAAAGATAAATTTAATTAACCACAAATTTGTGGTTATTAACGATTTAGGGGCATCTCACCATGTCACTTGTCACGTAGGCCAAAAACGAATTTCATAGACCTCATCGGAGCACTATGTCATCAACCCTTACAAAATGAGTCAATATTATCCCAATATCTCAGGAGCTACCCATGGAATACTTAGAATGCCTAAGGAAATTCACGATCAACCTTAAAGATAACTATGCCAATATAGAGAAAAATTGAGTAAGTGTTGGAGAAAGTCTTATAAGGCCAAAATAACTCATGTGTGGAAGTCATAAGATATGTGTTGAAAGGAACCTTCAAGGTCATTATATCATTAAGCCTCATATTGTTTATACAACCTCCCCTCACATATACGAAATGATAGGCAAATACTTGGTGTAACATATTTTAGGAGTTAAGTACGAGGACACCCGAACTTAGCCAAAATTTGACTAACTATAGAAATATGACCAGCAATGTGAGAAACTGGAATTTTAAATAAAATGTAATTCTATTAAATTCGTTTTATAATGAAATTTTCGTTTCATTTCAACGATCAATAGATTTTACGTTTAAGTTTACGTACATTTCACGCAAATCGACGCGTGCACGTCCACTGACGACAAAATTATAACGAACATAATGTTATAAAGATTATGAGACGTTAATCATAACAATAATCGTATGAGTACATTATTTTTACCTTGCCAGGGCGGGAAAACTTTTCGGCTTATGCATTAAACTAATGCATAACCATTAAATTTAATTAGTGGCTAAATAAATCAAGTAAAACACTAATTAAATATAAATTTCATCTTATCCCAAAATGGTAAAAACAAGTGAATTTTTTTTTACCAATCTAAGTAAATTTTTTTAAAACTAATCCAATGGTCAAAAATAAATTAAAGGTTATATAAATATAACATTATAGAAAACCCTAGCCTCCACTTCTGATCTTTTCTCCAGCAAATATTTCCCAAAAATTCAGATTTTTCATTTAAGAAAAATCATTGAACTTTTGGCTTTTTGTTCATTAAAGTTTTAAAGAGGTAACCCCACTGCTCTATTATTTTTGCATTTATTGTCATTTATGATTTTACCATTGTGTAGATTATTTTTTTCAGTATCATTTTCATATATAGCACTCATTTATAGCATTTATGGTTTGTGAGATATTAATTTTTAAAGTTTATTCAAAATAAAAATAAAAACATTCAAGAACACATGAAGAACACATGAACCCTAAGTTTTTCGGGTCAAGATTCGGCCGTGGAAACTCATCTAAAATGAAATCAAATGTTATAATCTTGTTCCTGACGTTTATGGATTCATTTTCCCTCGATAAATTTTTAAAAATAGTTAAGTTTCGAACACGTTCTTGTTCGGTCGAAGTTCATAATACCCGAATGAAAGATTTCAATTTTTCTTGCATTTGTGTTGTCGAAACTTGAAATAAATTTCTTGAATGAGTTTCTGGAAGTCTCTAGAATCATTTACATGCTTGAATCGTCAAAAATGGTCAAGGGAAAAGGTTTTGAAGTTCGGCTGTGAGCTTCGCCATCGTTAATGGCGAGCTCGCCGGCGACGAGCTTCGAGCTCCTGCTATGGCTGCTTTTAGGCGACGACATGAAGGCTAGTGGGGTATTCTCCTATGGGAATCACTACGGCGACGTCGTTACCCCCTCTCCGTACGTGTAGGTGCGTGTGTGTGGTGTGGAATGGCCGCAGCTCGTCGTCCGGCAGACACGAGCTGGCGACAACTGTTGCTGCAAGAACCCTAGCAGGCTTATGAGGAAGATAATGGCTCGGGTCAAACCGACCCGGTTCCGACCCAAACCTTGACCTTATCTGACCCGGGTTGACCCGTCTGACCCGGTTCGACCCACTGTTGATCCGGATCCGATCCAATCTAAATTTAAAAATAAAATACCTATATATTTTTTAATTAGTCAACAAATGACTTTTGAAAATTTATTTTAACATGTAAATAAACTTTTACATGATTAAAATTTTTACGATTTAAAATAAAATAAATTTATGATGTTAGAGTCTCTTAATTATCACAATTAAGTGACGAGTCATTAATTCATAAATGATTATTGTTTAATTAAATAATAATTAAGCAATAAACTCTAAAATTTTATTAAATGATTAAATAAATCATTTAAACTAAGGATTAATTGAGGAATAATTCTTAATTAATTAATTAAGGAACCAAGACCAATTATTATTTAATTAAAATAATTAATGAATAAATTTTTCATGATTATTAAATGATCAATAAATCATTTAATTCAAAAGTAATTTAGAAATAAATTACTTAATTGGTCTATAATTATTATTTAATTAAGGAGATTAAATAATAATTTAAGAACAAATGTTTTAATAATTAATAAAAGATCTATAAATCTTTTAAGATTAAGATTTAATCAAGAAATGATTATTGTTTAATTAAAATAATTAAACAATGATTAAAGAACAAATTTTAATAAATGTTAAATTATTAATAATATCATTTAAATAAATAAAATTGATTAATTAATATTAATTAATTAATCTAAGGCCTCTAATAATTTAAAATTAAATTATCGAGAGCCTATGAGTGATGTTATCAAGTCCACAAATCTTTCGGACTCCGATTTACTTCTGACCGAATCTCAATTCAACGTTTGACGACTCAATTAGTCAATCACAAGACTTGAGAATTCCACGAACACTTTGCATGTAAATTCTGATATGTAATTAAGTTTAGATTTCTCATATTATTGCATGTACATGTTTTATAGAATTATTCCTACGCGAGTGTTAAATCTAAGATCTCACTAAGGACTCAAGGCAAGTATATATTCACTCTGTTTTCTTTCAATTAATATGTATGATTATTCTTTCGGTATACGTAATGCATTCAAGATATTATTATGTCAATATTCATGATTTAATTTCTTCAAAGTTAAATAACGTACGATCCCTTGATCTGATGTACGTGAAAAATGTTGTATTTGAATCAAATGTTCTTTGGGTGGTGGTTAGTCATTTAAATTCCGCTAACACACCAAAGGAAATTCTATACGGATGTAAAAAACTTATTCTTCACCCCATACTTGTTACGTATATTCGTGTGGGTAACTAAAGGCTAGTGGGATGCATCTGTCTGGCATCCCGGGCCTAGGATCTATAGGGAACGGGAACCGAGGCATCGATAACTGGACCCTCGCAGACAAAAGGTTTCTGCATTGACTATGTATGTCATTATGATGTAGTCAGATAGTGGTCAAGCTGACAGCTGATATACTGTTTGATATGAAGTTCCTAAGGGCACGTGCATCAAACGGATATGGTTATAAGGCGTATGTGAAATTATTCTTTATTCTTTTAAGTAAAGGGTCAGATCCCTCATTATTACTCGAGGACCCTAGAACCTATCTTTTCTCTAACCTATTATGAGATGTTGACATTGTTTCCGTCCAACCTCATAAACACCTAAACCCAATGATTTATCCCTGTTTCAGAATGCACCCAATACTTGTTTATATACTTGCGAGCGTAAATCGCTCATGTTGCTATTATCAAATGTTTTACAGGTTATGGCGAGAAGGCTGAGCCGTCTTCTAAAGACAAAGAGAGAATGACATGATGAGCACTTCCTGATCGGCCTCTTATGGATGACATTTAGGGGTAGAGTGAAGTGTGAGACAATTATAGAGATGTTTAGATTGTAATGCCTGTGTGAGCCCCTCACAGACTTCCGCTGTTAGACATTTATTTTTGGGATTATTGTAATTGAGATTTCTATTTATTTCTCTAATTTAATGATATGCATGCTTGAATGTTATTACTTTTCTTTTGTCAATTTTTGACAGTGCCCGAAGCCCAATATGGGATTTTTGGGGCCATCACAAGCAAGACATCTGGAGCATTGTACTACATAAGGACACCATGATACATACGACCCTCAGTCCACACATACATATATTTTGTATACCAATAAGACAAGTGAAGGGCAAATATACCCAAGGGAAGGAATTAAGAAGAGTTAGAGATCCATTGAGGTACTGTATTCAAGATGTAATTAACAACCCTAATTAATTCAAGATAAACCTAATTAACCACAATTAGTATTAGTTTCTGCTAAGAGAATTTTCAGATATCTTAAAGGAACTAGCTCCAAAATTAAGAATTTGGTATCTAAGAGACTACTTTCAATCTTGTTGGATATTCTTATGCGAACTTTATTGGATGTCTAAAAAAGCACTAATATGACTTGTCAATTTCTTAGTGGAAGAATTGTCTCATGATTCAACAAGGAATAAAACTCGGTGTCAACTTCATTGCTAAAAAAGAGTATATATAAACATGACGTTGTGTTCAAATTTTATATATCAGAAATCAACGTACTAATTATGAGTTTGTTTCTATCTTTTGTGATAATACTAGTGTTGTTATGGATTATAATTTTGTCTTGCATTCTAGAACTAAATATATAGGTATAACTCATCACTTCATTGGTGATCAAGTTTAGCAAAGTAACTGTAATGACCTGAAATTTTATTTTCTTAAATAATAGAAATAAAATATTTATGAGATGATTCCCTATGAGGTATGAATTTTAAATGCTTGAGTATTGTGTCCATGTGATGTCCAAAATTTAACGATCTCAATTTCCTTTGTAAAATCATCAAAGGGATATGAATATATTAATCTCAAATCTTTATGAGATTAATTTAATCAAGCATGAATAAGGAAATGAGTGTGCTTAGTAACTGCAACGGAAGAAGGTTTCCCTAAGAACACCCTCAAATAGTAAAGTGCTATTCCATGGATGTTTGGATATTATTTTTTGGAACCACTTAAGGGTTATGATTTTTGGATTTCTGAGATGAGGGCAAACAATTTATGTATATATGTTGTTAATGATATTAATAAAATTGCTTAAAAGAATGCAAGTATGAGGATTAGCAAGTTTCGTTTAGAGCAATTTGAATGGCTTACGTAAGAGGAATGATCTCTTATGTACGTAGGATGATGTTTGGGTTAGTAAGCTGCTTGTGGGTCTTTTGAAGCTTATGTGCATGTGTGACAATAGCTGCTTATTACGTTGCTAGCTGTTTAAGAGTTATGATGAGTAGCCGTTTTACCGTCCATATTAGCCAATCATCTTATCTCAAGGCTCAATCTCAGCTTGTTATAAATACCTCATTCAGAGGTAACGTTTCAATCTCTTTTCTAAAGATTTTCTCTCCTAAAATTCTTCTTTAAACCTACCATCTCCATATAATTTCAAGTTCTTTCTTTCAGACAAGCTTTAATCCTTTCCATTAAGTCAAGAGGTAAGAATCTTATGTTCTTCTCCGTTTTCTTCTTGCATAGTATCCGAGAGTATGAGTTGTGTCGTGTCATTGAAAAGATGATGAGAGTTGTCCTAAGTGTGGTTATGGTTGAGAATACTACCCATGGAGGAGTGAGGAAGACGACGTTGTTTCTGAGACGAGTTCCAACTTAGTCTCTGATGGGTTGGAGTTAGTCTCCGATGAAGAAAATTTCTTAGTCTCCGATGAAGGAATTCTTAGTCTCTGATGAGGTGTTGTTAGTCTCTGATGAGTTAATATTAGTCTCTGATGAGATGTTATTAGTCTCTGATGAGTTAATATTAGTCTCTGATGAGATGTTCTTTAGTCTCCGATGCTTTAAAATTTTAGTCTCGGATGACGTCAGCCTTAGTCTCCGACAGGCTAAGTTTAGTCCCCGATGACGTCATCCGTAGTCTCTGATGGGAAAAATACGTTAGTCTCTGATGACTAAAGATATTAGTCCCCGATGAGTTTGGTGATGGCCAATCTTTCCCCGTTGATCAGAACCCATTCTCCTGTTGGATGTGTAACGGTCTGAAAATCCCTCAGACTTGTTTAAAATGGAAAGTCTCTACTTTTCTGATGCAACAAATGATTTCATTAAAAGTCAAGAGAATAAAAATGCTCAGACATCATATTTGTACATGCTCACATTTATATTCTAAGCATAGATTCTCATGCTATGTCAGCATATATGTTTTTCAAAGGTATTTCACCAAGCAAGTGAATTAGATTTAGCTCAGCTAAGGACGAAGGCAAGTATATTCTCATTCCTATGCTTATTTCAGCGCATGGTCAATTGATTCGACATGCGTACAAGGCTATGACTTTTATGTCTTGATTTCTTTGTGAATCAGTATGCTATGCTTTAATTTCCACTAGCATGTTATGAATGAAAGTGCATGGATATAACTGAGTTTTGATTTATCGGTTATTTTTCAATCTTATATCTGTGCGAATATATTAGAATGTTCCCACTTAGGCATTGAGCAAGTGCTTATGTTAGTATTAAGAGGGTAAGATGGTTATCGTATGTAGTTACGAGCCTCCTCTGAGCTAAATAAGACATGCAAGATGGTTAAGGAAGGAAGGAAGAGTTTGAAATCTCAAAATCAAGATATGTTTTTTAAAGTGCTAGAGGTTTTGACAATTGAATCCGTCATACCTCACAAATAGTTTGAACCCTTGTTACCCACCTTGCATGATTATATACTTGCTGAGCATAAATCGCTCATCCTTGCTATTGTTAAATGTTTTACAGGTGATAAAGGAAAGATATATGGGCTTAAGGTTTCGATGAGTTAACTGGGAGTAGTAATGAGGAGAAGTAGAGGACTGAAGGTGTAAGAGCATGATTGAAGTGTTAAGTTTGTTAGACCTATGGGTCTCAACTTCTTGTAAGGATGATGATTAAAGCTGTTGTAATAGCTTAATTTCCACTGCAAGTTTTGTACTCTGATTAATTGTAAGGATGTACTATTAAACACTTTAGTACATTAGGGTTGTATGGATGTGAGGTTGTTGTTTGTTTTCTTCCCCTGACAGCGCCTGGGTCCCGTGTGGGATTTTTGGGGTCGTCACAGTAACATAGAGATACATTACATTTATACTGAAAATCAATTAGCAGATGTTTTTATAAAATCATTGGATGAAACATGTTTGAACAAGTTAATAACTGAATTAGGCATGCTTAACATGGCAGTAGCTAGATTTTTTTTATATACTAACATTTCATAGTGTTTTTCCTGGATGAGTATTGTAGAAGGAGAGGTTGAATACAATACTATTAACTTTTCAAACTTTTTGCAAACAATGAACAAAAGGGATGAACAAGTATTGTATTATATTGTAACTTCTGTGAGGACCTAGAATTTTAAATAGGAATAAGATGTAAATATGATTAAATCCTATGATGTTTGTATATTTAATGCATGAGTTTTTATGTCAATGTGATGTCCAAAAATAATTGATTATTATAAGTTGGTGTATAAGTAATCTAACAAAAGTGATATGAATATATTAATCTTAATCTTTAAACGGTTATTTTAATTAAGTGTGAACAAAGAGGAAATAGAAATATGAGGAAAACACACTGCAGGAGAAGATGTAGCGTGAATTGTTGACTACATGTAAGGCATGTAATCACAGTGCATCAAGAAGTTGGCTACAAACAATGTATCCACTGCTAAGCTAACTTAACTGAACAATCTAACCATGGTTACCAACCTGGTTGTGCATGTACATTTTCTTTTAAAAAAGGAAACTTGTTGTGTAAGGACGCCAACAACAGAAAGTTTTATGCCTGATTGAATGTCAGCTAAATGTGATTAATTGGTTGATATTAAGGTAGTAGCTACACTGACTAAGCTAGCCAATCACATCATTCCAAAAGCATAACTCTAGCCAAAATAGCCAACGACTGATAATTATTCATCAAAATAATCCAACTGCTCTAGTTGATTGGCAAGTACTATAAATACATCACCTGAGATACAATCCTAGCCTCACTCCCAAAAATTCTCTCTATCCGATACCCACATAAATTTCATTCTTCTTTTTCAAGAGTAGTTGTCTTTTTCAAGAGCAACACGAGTATTCTAATTTCATCTTTAAAGCTTAAAAAGGTAAGAGTTTTATACAAATCTTATGCTCTGTTCAGTTATGTTTTGTCCTATTTCATCCATGACATATTAAAACACTTTATTTACTCCTTTCCAAAAGTAGGTTTTAAAACGTGCACATAACCTTAGAAGTTATTAGTTGTGCATGCTAAGAGTTGTAAAAGAAAAGAATAAGAAATATGGAAAAAAAAATGCCAACTATACAAACTGTTTTTATATCAATACTTAAAAACTGGGTAAAAACACCATGTTTGTGTCATAGACCACTAGAACATCCCTGAGTTTAGTAGTATATGTAAAGATGAGAAATGTAGAGGAAGACTTAAGTTTTCCCTCCTAATCTCTCTAAGGATAGAATAAAGTTGCAAGAACCGCTGAACTCTACAACCATGGAACTGTAGTGAACTACAGTAGTGTTTTCATAACTCTCTGTGTGTGTCTGTGTGTGTTTGTGTAGAAGAAATAATAAACCCTGATAATTTCCACATATAACATGAACAATTATTTATAAGCTAAAACAAACGTACTTTATTCAGAAAGACTAATTGCAAGCCATCAGAGGAAAATTATCCACTGATGGATTAAGTTAGTCATCGTAGGATAATTATCCACTGATGGGTTAATTTAGTCATCGTAGGATAATTATCCACTGATGAGTAAATTATCCCCTGACGGATAAGGTTATCCCTGCCAACCAAGATGTTATCCTCTAATGATATTATCCACTGAGGTATACTTTGGCACTAGTTAAGTGACTTTGGTGGTAATCAAATAGATTACCAACGTGTTTGGTGACACTGTCCAAGAGTTAGGCATTAAAACATTATCGATGAGTTTGGCGATACTATCCAAAGTTAAGCGCTAGAACATTACCGATGAATTTTGCGCTTTATAAAATTTAGAGTTTGGTGCTGGCTTTGAGTTAGGAGATAAACAAATTTTATCCCCTGATGACTAAAAATTATCCACTGATGGCCAATTTGCATCCCCATATGGTCATTGTATTCCCTAATGACCACTTTTATGCCTCGATGGCTATCTACTAGTGCACAGCCTATCCTTGAAATGCAAAATTTTATTTTGTCTCAAATAATTAGGGAATTCTTTAAAATAATTCTAATTAATTAATAATTCTCAATTAATTTTTAAATTCACTTAAAATAAGTTTTAGTTAATAAATAATTGACATTTAGATTTTCAATAACTCAAATATGGAAGTCTGCAAGTGACTAAATAACAATTTGAAAAATCTCTCAGATTTGTTTAATTTAAAAATACAATCCCAACATAACAAATGATCAAATGGAACATCAAAGATACAAGAAATGCATGGACATCACATCTGTACATACTCACATTTATATTCAAAGCATAGATTCTCATGCTATGTCAATGTACATGTTTTACAGAGGTATTTAACCAAGCAAGTGAATTAGATTAGCTCAGCTAAGGACAAATGCAAGTATATACTCACTCTTTTGCTTATTTCAATTAAACGCATAGTCAATTGATTCGATATGCATACAAGGATATGACTTTTACGTTCTAATTGCTTTATGAATGAGAATGCTATGCTTTAATTTTTGCTAGCATGATATAAATAAATGTGCATGGATATAATTGAGCTTTGATTCATTAGTAATTTTTCAATATTATATTTGTGCCACTGAATGAGAATTTTATGTTCCTTAAATGGGTCATGAGAATGTTATATTCCTTAAAATGTGGAACATGCCATGTGGTTGGCAAGAGGAAAGAGAAGGTGTTGATGTGTTATGTCACCTAACCTAGAGGGTTTATTGTGACTACATAGTTCATTGAGGGACATGTTGTACGGTTTGGCCCACTGATTATGGTATGGTTAACAGATCCAACAGGTTTAGCCCCTGATGGAAAAAAGGTCATTTTATTCAAGAAGGATCACATGATTGTGTTATTATCAGAGATACATAGAATTTTATAAGAACTCCAAGGTGGCGGTATTGCTTCACCCAAACCTCACCAAAACAAAATTATATCAGTTTTAAACACTTCAGAAACTTAATTATTTTTTCCTCTCTGATTATATATGTGACGACCCCATAATCCCATACCGGACTAGGGCATCATCATAAGAAGGTAAAGATAACCATTCATCCATTCCCAAATAAATACTGAATAAAAACAGCATTCAAGAGTTATTACAACCCAAGAATTAAGAAATTACAGCGGAAGCTATTACATCATTTCCTAATAACAAAATAAATCTCATCAACTCTTCAAACGTCTTCCTTCTTTCCTTCATTCATTCCTTTCTTTCCTTCATCAGTTCTATCAAAAAGATAAACACTTAGCAGCTTATCATCTTTGCTTTCCCCTTGTCAGAGGGTTCAGCTTTAGCTTTCTGTCCTGCAAATCATTAACATTCAACATGGGTGAGCGTTTTACGCCCAGCAAGTATATACACGTAGAGGCAAATATGAATAATTCAACGAATTTCATCTGGAATCAAAGGAGAGAAATTCAAATTCTGTTTGTGAGGCTTGGTGAAGCAATACCAAGTCCTTGGAAACCTTCAAAATCTTTGAGGATTCACTGATGATATACAACTTGTGATCCCCCCCTTGAAGAAAGTCAGGTATACACCTGATCATAACATTCTCAAATATCCAACGGGGGCTACACCCGTGGATCTGCTAACCATACAGTACACAGCTGGCCAGGCTGGACCGCATGATCCCTCTGAGTGACTATGTAGTCAAATAACATTTCTTCTTGGTCAGGTGAAGAACACATCAGCACCTTTCCTTTCCTTTTGCCAACCATGTGGCATAACCCCCATAAGGGGCATCATTCACATTCTCATTGCACAGATATAAGATTGAAAACATAGCTGAAATTCAAAGCTCATTTATATCCATGCATCATCATTCAAATCATGCTAGCAGAATCAAAAGCATAGCATGCTCATGCATCAGAACAATTAAAGTATAAATCTAACCTTCTACGCATATCGGAACAAATGATAATGCGTTAAACTGAAATAAATATGAGATTGTGAATATACTTGCCTCAGTCCTTTGCTTACTACCAAATTTAATTTACTCGCGAGTGGAAAATTCTGTAAGAATATACATATCACAAAAATGAATTTATTATCTGGGTTTAAAATATGAGGGAGAAATGCACATGTGATGTCCTTAACTTTTAACGTCTCAATCTGATATAAAACTATTGAGGTTAAGAAATCAATTCAAACATCTTAAAATAATTTAAGAAAATAGCATTTTATAGTTTTTAAAACAAACTGCGCATCAGGGAAGTACTATGCTTTAACTCACTGGAGACTAGTAACCCATCGGGGATTATCAGTCCTTCGGGGATTATTAACCCATCGGGGATTATCAATCCATCGGGGATTAACCCATCGGGGATTATCAACCCATCGGGGATTATACGCATCAGGGATTAATAACTCATCGGGGATTAT